>CM070043.1:31140860-31152931 GCA_036250615.1 Ptychadena robeensis | reverse complement strand
CCCCCCCCCCCCACGATTCTGCCCTGGGCAACTGCCCATAATGCCCATATGTAAAACCTTCACTGCCCACCACCATGCTTGGCTGTAGGCAAGGCACACTGGTTTTTACACTCCTCACCTTGTTGCCCCCCCCACACACAGTTGACAATCATATGAACGCAATTAGGGCCCCCATACACCTTTAGATTTCTCTGTCAAATTTACTTTAGATCTTCTTTTGTTTTACCAAAACCATGTAATATGAGGGACTTTCTAAACCAACAAGTCTACCTGTGTTCAATTGCAGAGGACCCGGCACTACATAGCTGTTGGTAGATCTAAAGGATTTCTGACAGAGAGATCTAAAGGTGTATGGCCAGTAGTGATGGCCGAACATCGGCCTGGACTGTCCGCGAATGGGCGGGTCGGACTTTTAAAGAAGTCCACCGTCCGCCTGTTCGCAGACACATTAAAATTCCCCGCCTCTAGGCAGGGAATTTGAATCGGAAAAACCGGATGTGACATCATTGACGTCACATCCGGTCCCTGGAACGCATAGTTCCTGGGTAAGGTAGCCGGATGTGATGTCACTGACGTCACTTCCTGCTCCGAGCCGGTGTTTTCACTAGAAGACCGGCTTCATGCCCGGCTTCATGCCCAGGTTCTGATCCTGCCGGAGGAAGAATATAGATCTTCTCGGCAGCAAACGGGGCGGGTTGAACACCCGTACTGCTCGCCGGCGAGAAGGAGAGCGAACATCCATGTTCGCCGCCGAACTGGCCGCCTTGCGGGCAGTTCGGCCATCACTGATGGCCAGTTTAAGTTTATCTTGGTGTCGTCAGACCACAGGATCTGGTCCCAGTAATCCATGTCTTTATTTAGCTTGTCATAAAAAAATTAATTAAATGAACAAAAACTTTATATGTGAATTATCTGAGAGAGCAGAGTGCGGCGTATGGTGGGAGCACAGACAGGCTGACCCCCCCCCCCCCCCCCCCCCCCCCCCCCCCCCCTTCAACCTCTCTAGCAATGTAATATATATATTTTCATTATTCCATATTAATAACAATAAATAACATTTGCCATCATTGCCCAACATACCCAGCCACGGTTGTACAATTGCACTTTGTAATATGTATTTCCAGTCTGCTCAGCCTCTCTGATTTACGGGACATTATATTCTGATTTTTTCTTCCGCTCCACACATTGAGTCTCACCTAACAAAAATCCAATTATACAAACAGGCATGAAGATGGTCTGACACAGATAATAACTGCACATGACAAGTTCATTTCAATTATCGTTTGGTTGAAGGGCTCAATTAAAAAAGGACTAGATCATGAGCGCACCCTGTACCTAGCTCATTTCTTTGTGTCAGTGGAGGGTGAATGCCTGCCGGGCTTTAATGGCTTCAGAACAGATAGAGGTGCAGAATATGGGCGCTTGTTGTTGCCATTGTTCGTGGCATTTGATGCGAGAGGACTATGTATGCTGCATTAAAATCAACACTAAAATTCAGATTAGGTTGGCAATTCAGAAAGATTATGTGACTTTCTCCATTTAGAGCTGCAAGAAGACCACTTTCTGACCCACTTATATTCACCCTCGAAGTGCTTCGCTGCCATGTCTTCATCTACCTTTCAAGGCTGAGACCATATGGAACTTTAAGGAACAGAAAGGTGGTGGTTTAAGGAGTCCAACCGTTCCAGAAGATATTCTGGCGTGGAGTCAATTAAACCGGGACTTTTCAGGCACCAAAATTTTCAAGATTCCTTTTGTTAAAAAAGACATGATTTTATTAGGAAACATGATTAAAATAGATATGCCCTCCAGAGGATCCATCAACCGCCAACTACCCGCCCTGGTGGTCAGTCATGCTGCTGTGGTCCCCACTGACCTAAGGTACTGTCCCTGTATGCAGCGGCACACTACGGCGCTGAACCTTAGAGGAACTGTTACCCGGTGGACTGTTCATGGTTTATTGATACTTTATTGCATTTTTGTCACGTGTTGCTGGAAGTTTGAGACCTCTGCGAGTCTCGGTGTTGTGTTAATAAAAGTTTAAAACTAACCCACCCTCCTCTGCCGCCTTGGTTGTCTCCTGTGTCGTTACAGATCGAATCCGGCAGATTTGATCGTCTCTTCGTCCTACATATAAATATTATTTTTACACAAAAATGTGTGGCGTCGCTTTAAATATAAATAAAAAGCTGAGCACATTTCTAGATTTGGGAACCGGATTATGTAAATAGTTCGCTTCCAATACAGCAAATGCTGCAGATTTGGCTAATCTCTGTATTTATTATCGGGAATTAGCGGCGCGCTTTTCATCAAAACGCCTGTCTTGTTTTCCTTTGCAAAGATACGTATAACCTTTTCATAAACACAATCTATCCCTTATCATCAAATATGCTGTAAAATGCCACGGTAGAGGACTGGAAAGAAAAGTATCTTACAATATTTGTGCCTCAAAATGTCAGCCCCAAAGTGTTTGGACGGTTCACAGATTCACATTTAAAAATTAGCAAAGATTTCATCAGTGATGTCATTAAAAAGGAACTCCAGTCTGAGCACCATAGACCTACAGGCTTATGAGATCTGATATGTTTAGATGGGTCGTCGGACACAAAGACGGTGGTCACCGGGGTGGGTGGGTATGAGCAGGCAAGGCTGACACCCCTCAGTCTATGCAAATGTTACATGTTGTCGGCAGGGCTTTTTTTCCTCAGAGAGAAGGTGGTGGAACTCACCCCCCTCCCCTGGCCACGCCCCTGCCCACCCCTAGGACTGCCCCCTAAAACAGGTGTCCCCTCCATAAATAGCTACCTATTGGGGGAACAGGGACACGTCGCCCACCAGCGCAAGCAGGCGTGGGCGCCCCCGCATCCCCGTAGGGACGCGCCGCCTCCCCTCCCTCAGGACGGCTAGAACTTCACTCCCCAGTCCACGCTGAAGAGAAAGTTCTCTCCAGCATGGATGGGGGGGGGGGGGGGGGGGGGGGGGGGGAGAGGAGACGCCTCTTCATAGGGCCACCGCCCATAAACAATTGGAAGGTGCCGCCCCTCCCTCGCTGCACCTTGCGAGGGAGGGGAAGAGGGGAGGCACAAAATCGCCCGCCCGTGGCACGCCCATAACCTGTGCTGAATGGCCAACACTCCCCCCACTAAACAATACACACAGGGGGCCCCCGGCGGGCCACCCACGACGCACTGTAGCCAGTGTCCTTTTTTTGGGGTCAGACTTAAAATAGGTGGTGGAACTCCATTACTGTGCGTTCCCCAGAAAAAAAAGCCCTGGTTGTTGGTCCCTTAGCAGACCACAAGGTATGTATTGTCAGGGGTGCACATAACTTTCATAGTGAGCTCCTCAGATAAGTACAAGGAGATGGTGTTTGGTACTCACCCCATATGTAGTGCCGTCTTCCTCACTGTCCTTGCGTCAGCTTCCTGCATGGTAGAATCTGCTGCAGATGGACCTCCCTGTTCCTGGTTGATCCTCCGACCAGCTGTCTCCATCCACAAGTCACCAGCTGGCTTTGGGTCAAATGTAACAACACCGTTTGAACCACCAGACCTCATACCTTAGTCGTGCAATCCTGAGTAACTAACCCCTGACCCCAAGTCATTTTTTTTCAGATGATTTCACACTGCAAATTTGCCCAACAAAATCAATCCTGAACTTCTTATGAGCATCCCAGTAGGCTGGGATCTGTCCACTTACTCTAGCCAAGCCAAATGGCTGGTGCCAGGAGGCAGAGCTTTGTTACAGAAGAGTAAAACAATTACATGTGTCTATACGCTAGCAGTACCCAATCTCTAAATCCACTGACCAACTTATGTAAAGTCACATTTTACAATCTTTTTCTAACAAGTCACCCATAAGAAGCGATTTACATATAGAAGGAGGGGTGAGTCTGTCACAATTTACTGCAATGCAGAATGTATATGCAAGTAGCCCCTACTCATGTCATCTAAATTGCATTTACCCACTCAGCTTTTACAACAGTAAGTGTATTCTGTGGTTGTGAATATAAAATATGACTCCTCCTTGTGAGCTAAGGCTAATGAGTTGTGTTTATTTACATTTACATTCTTTTTTTTCTTTTTCCAAACAAGCTTTATTGAGAGAAAAATGGTATTACACACTTTTACATTTACATTCTATGTTGTAGCAAATATGTTATGCACAGACTCACCCCACGTCCATGGGTACGTTGTAAGTGCCAGATTGTATAATGTGTCTCTTGATTAGTTGGTCAGTGAGTAAGGATACTGCTAGCGTGTCAGCATACATTTGGTAAATAATTGTTAAACAAGACAAGTTATGTACAGAAAAATAAAACACCACACAATGGAGAACAAACACTTGCAGAAATTAGGACCAGAATGCTCAAGGCCTTTTCAGAGCACTTTCTAAATGCATTTACAATGCAGATTGCAAAAGCCTTTGTAAACGAGAAAAAATAGTTTTAAAATGTAAAATTTTTAATTAAAAAAGGAAAACCATCCAGAGTTTGGGTGAATGGAGTTTGATCTATTTAGTACCTTATAGCTAGTTTCAATTAAACTTGGACTTAAGCACTCCTTAAGCCTAAAAGAAATTTTATATATATATATATATATATATATATATATAGTGACAGGAAGCCTGTTAAATCCTCTGGATGTATCCAGTATGGGAGGTAAGTGTGTCCCAGATACCGGCAGTATGCCAAGTTTTTTGCTATTTGGACCAGCAGGGGGAGCTGGTATGGCTAGAACTTGGTCAGGGTGATTACAGCTGTGATCTATGAGCTCATTAGCAGTTTTTATCTCCTAACCTGCTCAGTGAGATCCTCCACCCTGGAACCAGTACTGTGTGTGACTGGGGAGCAGCCTATGTCTGTGTGGTTAACAAGGACTCTATGTGTTGAGCTACAAAGCCTCCGTTTCCTGAGGACTACTGTTTACTTGGATTTGCTTACAGCCTTACTTGTTGTACATATTGTAAATAGACTTGCACAATAAACCACCTGTGTGTTTTTCACCTTCAACTCTTATTTGCTGTGCCTCTTTCACCTGCTGTCGACCCATCCAGGGAGTTCTGTACCCGGCTGCTGGAGCAACGAGGTACTATTGGAGTTTACTCATTACAAGTACTTTTTTTTTTTAGAATGTTTTTCATAGATCATTTCTAAAATCAGGTGTTTGGCTGTGAGGGACATGATGTACAAAAGGTGAGTATTGGTCCACTTTAACAGTGCATAGTAGTGATGCAGGAGTGCTTTGGAGAATGTGATAACCAGGATATGGACCTTCTAAAGATATCTTTGGGGGAGGATGACATATTTGTAGGAATGCTTAGTGCTTTAGAGCCCAGTCATATGACATTTGTTTTGAGCATTATGGACATAACTGGGTGACTGATGAATACAAGTCAACAATCTCAGATTAAAGCAGGACAAGTTTTGAATGATAAATTTTTCCTGAAATTTACACAAAAAGAATTACCTGTCAACCATCTTGTTTTGGCCAGGAATGTCAAGTTTGTAATTTTCCCAGCCAAATTCCAGTTTCAATAAATCCCAGATTTTAAAAAAATCGGGGGATTTTAGGAGGAAGGGGCATTACTCTGCCTACTAACTTCCCACCCCGCTGTCATGAATGAACCACTGTGCCACCAGACCAGTAGAAATCAGGGTGCAGAATCTAAGGAGCCACACCCAATATTCACCAGAGCACCCTGCAAGGAGTAATGGGTTTTGCTGTGGTTAACTCCCAGGTTGCGGTCCCTGGCTACACTCACTGTCAGCAACTAACAGAATTTACAAGGCAAAGTACAGAGACGGCAGACAGAGACAAAAGTCAGACAGCCTAAAGCCCTGCTGGCATAAGCAATGAAGAGAGAGATAGATGAACTGGCATCTATACCTCTCTCCTGTCTGTGGAAACTGCAATCACTCACAGCTCTCATTCATTAAATCCGTTGCATTAACCCAATTGATGCGAAACTTTTTTTCTGCTCTAAAAACTGGGTGCGTCTGGGTGCGTCGAAAAATGCAGTATACAAAAAGAAGGCAAAGGTTGTGGTTAACCCCCTTCTCTTGCTGGAAACGCTTTTATTCATTGTATGACCTGGTACATGTTGATATATGTGAATCTATGTTTTTAAGCTATTTAAATAAATGTGAGTTGGTTTTCTACAAAGATTGTTGGCTGATGACTGGATAAGGAGGCTCATCTTAAACCCACGAACTGATAGATCTTTTAAAAGAAAGCTTTCTTGGATTTTCGTAATAAGGGCGCTTTTATGGGCAATCAAACTGACCAGGGATTTATAAAAAGACGCCCCCACCCACCCTATAGCTTTGCTGTTCATTGAATATTTAAGAATGATAGAAATTTACAATGTTGTGTGATGGCGCATTTCCTAAAACAAAAGGTAATTTATTCAATCGTTCGCCAACTAGAATAAGAATTGGGCTTTTGATGTCTTTCTTGGCATGTATTTATATCTTGCATTATCTTCCTCCGTCAGTTTATTTCCTTCACCTAATTGGAGTTTGTGTAGGAACTCGAGCTCATTTTCACTCCCCTTCCAAGCATGGCTGTAAAGTTGTGGCGCTTGTGATGAATGTGTGAGATTCTATTCTGGTGGGTATGATTACGCTACATGCTGTTGTGTCAGAGCTATATTTGGACTTCACTTTACTCTCTAAAGAGACATGAAATGTGTTGTCTACCCTGCTAGCAGTATTGCCATGTTCAAGGCGGATTCACTTTATTTTTTCCCCTCTCTAGAGATAGAATAGTCATAGCTGTACTCCGCATTAAAGCATGTAATTCATATACACTGCTCCAAAATATAAAGGAAACACAAGAAGACATTATAGATCTGGATGAATGAAATATTCGTATTACTTTGTTCTTTACATAGTTGAATGTGCGGACAACAAAAATCACAAAAACATGATCAATGAAAATCACATTTATCGCCCCATGTAGGTCTGGATTTGGAGTCACATTAAAAATGAAAGTGGAAAAAACACTCCAGGCTGATCCAACTTGTCCTTAAAACAAGTCACAATGAGGCTCAGTAGTGTGTATGGCCTCCACGTGTCTGTGTGACCTCCCTACAATGCCTGGGCATGCTCCTGATGAGGTGGAGGATGGCCTCCTCCTCTCCTCCCACACCTGGACTAAAGCAAAGCAGGTTTGCGGTGTGTGTCAGCGTAGTGTCCAGAGCATGGAAGCGCTACCAGGAGACATGGTGGAGGCTGTAGGAGGGCAACAACCCAGCATCAGGACTGCTTCCTCCACCTTTGTGCAAGGAGGAAGAGAAGGAGCACTGCCAGAACCCTGCAAAATTACCACAATGTGCATGTGTACACTTAAACAGTCAGGAACAGACTCCATGAGGGTGGTATGAGGGCCTGACATCCACAGAAAAGCAGTGTGCTTACAGTCCAACACTGTGCAGGACGTTTAGCATCTGCCAGAGATCACCAAGTTTGGCGAATTCACCACTAGCACCATGCGCTCTTCACAGATGAAAGCAGGTTAACAATGAGCACATGCGACAGACCTGACAGAGTCTGGAGACGCCATGGATGAACGTTCTGCTGCCAGCAACATCCTTCAGCATGAGCGGTTTGGCACTGGGTCAGTAATGGTGTTGGAGGATTGTGTGTCCCCCCAAAGAAATACAACCCATGTGCCCAAGGTAGCCTGACTGCCATTAGGTAACGAGATGAGATCCTCAGACCCCTTGTGAGACCATATGCTGGTGCAGTTGGCCCTGGACTACTCTTAATGCAAGTCAATGCTAGACCTTATGTGGTCAGCACTTCCTGCAAGACAAAGGCGCTGATGCTATGGACTGGCCATTAGTGTGAGAACTTTTTTCTTCTACTAATGTGGATGCCCAACATGTTATTTGAGGACATAATGAAAATAACCTGGCCAGGCCTGAGAGTAAGTGCTTGTGCTCAGCCCTGACCTGGGACCAGTATATCAGTATACCAGTGCTGGAGACTTCAAGATTTGTTCAGAATGGATTAGAGGGGGACATTTTTATAACCTTTCAAAAGTATTGCATAGATTGGCCATAGATTAGACCACTGCCACCGGTGGTCACGTCTTGGCTTCCAGTCAGCTCTCCCAAGCTGTCAGATGAGTGATACGGCAACAGACACATGCCGTATCTGCTCTGTACTGCTTCTACCAGCAGAACCCTGCTGATAGAAACAGGTGCATCAGAGAGACACACATGGAAGCGGCCAGCCAGTGTTTTGAGATATTTTACTACCTGAAAATTTTTCCTACCCTTACAAATGCACATGCGCAGATATCCCTAGGGTTACGGGTAGGGTATTGGGAGGTTAGATTAATTATTAACCCCCCGAACTTAGCCCCCAAAACTTACCCCTACTATCAAGCACCACTCCCCCTTACCCTAACCCCCACCAAACCCCTAACCTTGACACTCAGTTTGTAAGACAACCCTGAAAAGCCCTGAAACTAGGGCTATCTGTACATGCGCAGTTGTAAGGGCAGGGTAAATATTTCAGGGTAGTAAAATATCTCACAACACCAGCAGATTCTATGTCTGCCTGTTAGCTATGATATGACAAGGGAGAGAAGAAAGAGTGAATTCTCTGTACCCCCTCACCTTCTGCCTGAAGTGTGCTCTCTACTGACACCATTGTTGTGGCTGAAATTGGGAACTGCAGGAAATTTTCCTATTTTTTTTTTCCGTTTTTTCTGCTCTAAAAATAGTCCGGTGCGTCTTATAGTCCGAAAAATAAGGTATTATATATATTAGTGAATTTGTGGGGTTCTAGAGGTTCACCACACTAGGGTCCAGCATAAACCATGCTTTATTGAGCCAACCAAACAAAAAGGCTTAATGGCAGTCGTTCCAAAATAACAGTCTCATGTACCCCAAAACAAATACCCCAAATAAGGCGTCTTACAAGTTCCTGTTGTTGTGTCCCCAATCAACAGTCCGCGTAGTCCACAGGGGGAAGCAATCCAGCTTGTCCTTCATAGACATGTCTTTCAGCAAGACCATGAGTTCCCCCTGATGAGATCACCTGACCTCCTTATATAGCTGTGCAGTCCAAACCAACCTTTCTCCAGCATCCCAAGGGTTACCTTAAAGGTAACCCAGCCCGAAAGTGGGTGTGACATATATATACATTCAGGACCCATCCCTGGCGTCCTGTACAATATATATACACACACACACACACCTGTCTTAGAAAGTCATGACTCAATGTTCCTATTTGAAGATTTCCCTTTGGGGGAATTTGGTGATATCAATGTGAGAAACATATTTAGATAAAAGTTTTGTCGTCCGTAGTCAAGTTAGAACATTATCCATGCGAGTATTTAAATGATGCCTACTACGAAAGCAACACCAAACCCCATATATCATTGTATACAGCAGATAACAAACACTTTGCATTTCCTATACGCAACAAATACGCACTCCGCCGGCTGTCTGAAATTCATGAATAAACTTACGGGGTGTAATTAACTTTCTTATCACCAGCGAACACCTCTTCTATCAGTCATTATTTCATGTCTGATAAATCCACCCTTGTCTTTCCAAGTCGTTTTGCCTTTAAATGAACAGTCAAAGGCTTTTGATAAATAACTCCAATTACGGAGCAATGAATCGAAGTTCCTCTTCCTATCCTGCCTTCCTCCGACATGTAAATGGCTTTAAATGCGGAGTTAGTAACAACAAATAAGCTGTAAAAAGCCACTTTTCGCCTGACCTTTATGCTATAAAGCGTTCTGTTCGGGAATCGGCTGCCAACGTGCTCAAATCCAATTCATTGTTACACAATTAATCCACTGATTAAAACAGATGGGGCAGCCACTTCTAGTGGTTTGGGTAATTGATCTGTTTAACTCGCATAAATTAAATGATTAAAGATCAGTTAATATCCTGGTTAATGGATAATGGATTCTGAAGGAATATCAATGGTCACATTTTGGCAGAAACAAGGTGGTGGAACCTAAATTTTATTTAAGAACTCGATAGGTCAAGGTCTTTATTGATGTATGTGCTGGATGTGCTTGGGTTTGTAAAGACAACAAAACGTGCAAATTATTTGTAATACTTCATACTTATGGCCATTCCAGTGCACCGCTAAGGTAAGGGTTCGTAGACAGATGCAAGGTCCGCTAAGCAAAAATATCCCATCTCAAACCCATAGCTGTCAACAAACGGGTGACATACAGGAAGTGACAACATTTCCATTATGCGGATCGTGGTTCTTCTGCGTTCAAAGTACTGCTGGGCTTACTTCTCAGCTGGTTTAGGTAGAAAAGGTAATTGTGAGGCGATTTTAATTGCGCATATATTTTCAAATGCAAATGTCAAATAAAATATTAGTAGAATTTTTTGCAAAATATCGCAAATTCGAATGTTACCTATGCTGCTCATACCTAATATAATCATCAATTACACCGGGGATGTGAAGACTGGGCATGCCTATGCCCGTCAGATATGCAGCCTGCCCTAACCATGTTGACCGTTAATTTTTTGTCTGCTTGAATTTGTGTAGATCTCAAATGCAATGCAATATTATGCATTGGGAAGTTTGTGGCCATGCATTGTGATTTTATATTCGCAATGCATAGCCATATACTCAAATTGTGAATATGGAATCAATTGTTAGGCAATTTTGGAACTTGCAATATTTCACAAATAATTCTACTATGTGGCTCATCACTAGCAAAGAAGTTTCCTTGCTTGGAGCAGGTAAGCTACCCCCGAGTGTGGCTCAGTTTCCCCTTTCTGCAGTGAATATGTACCCAGAGCCAAACTCGAGAATACCACCAGGGGGTTAATGCCTCTTATTGATCTTAATGCCCTGAAGTTCAAGCACCATTTCTTTCTTTAAAATCCCTGTCCTGCCTATTTATTGAATTGGATTTGAGTTCTTCTAGTTATGGAGGCTCATAATCACATGTGAGTGCCACCTTGATGTAGAGCCCCCCCCCCCCCCATAGTTCATGACCAGACCCCTGTTGCTGGCTGGTCTGGAAAGGGGGGGGGGGGGGTGACGAACAAACATGTTGTGCAGCATATAAGGCCAGCTTGGAAAGGGTGGCTTCTTTTTTTTCCCTCTTACCTTTACTTTGCCTAGCTCTATTTCTAGAGTATATCTGGTATGACCTGAAGCCAGGGCCACGCTTGTTGGTTGGGCCCCTTCCCAGACCCTATAATAAATTACTTCTGAACAACCCATACAATTTCCTTTAGATCTACCTACAACTATGTAGTGCCGGGTCTTCCCCGATAGAATACATAGTGCTTGAAAGATTAAAGCTGGGCATACACGTCTCGATTTTCCTGCGTTTGATTTTTTAACTGATTGACCATCCGATTCCGGAATCGATTTCATTTGCAAAAACGATCGCAGACGGCAACATATGTCCTCAATTCCTGGGCGATTCTATCCTGAAAGTCTCAATGCCTTGCACGCACACATTTATGGGTTTGGAATGGTGTTAGCTGAAGAACTGGCCGGTGACCAACATCAATCAGACACTTTGGACATTGAACAAGATCAATCGGACACTTTGGACATGCATCGATTTTTTTATCCGATCGATCGCGCGATCTATTTTGTTAACCGATCACACTAAAATTTAACAGAAAATCGAGACGTCTATGCCCAGCTTAAGAAAACTCCTCATATTAGGAGGGTTTTTCCACATCCTTTTGTGATCCGCCTGGACCTCTGCGTTCACCACAGTTTTTGGCAGGGGTTCCGATGGATCACATACACTTTACCAACCTCGGCAGATTCTGTGTTCAGACATCCACCGATGCATTAACCCCTGCATCAGCACCATGAGAGCACAGCATCCCCCGAGCAGATAAAGTGTATGTGCTCTGTTGGGACCTCCCGCCAAGCAATGCGCTTTGCGGAGGGGGCCCGACGGATGTGGAAACACCTTACATGATTTTGTTAGAAGAAAATCTTATTAGAAACTGCATTGTACGGTATGGGGGCCTTTAGTGCCACAGCCTCAAGATTGAAATCTGCCCATATAGACCATTATGGAAGTGGTTCCCAAACGGGGGGGGGG
>CM070043.1:31093354-31104458 GCA_036250615.1 Ptychadena robeensis | reverse complement strand
ATCGTGATATTTATCGGGGTGTGGCACATCACAATTTAACCCATGACCATTATGTTATTTATTTGTTTACATTTAAGCAACTTTATTTAGCCCGAATTAACTCGGGCTAAACACTCAGAAGTTTAATAAAAGTGTGCTTAATGTCCTCAATGTTACTCTCAATTGATAGAAGCAATGATATCCAAGGGTGTGGCTTAGGCTTTAGGTTATGTATTATATCCTCCCTAGCGGTACAGGCAATCAAAGCAGAGTACATGCCCTGTTTCCCAACCTCCCTCTCTAGTCCCCCCTATACATGTAGGGGGAAAAACCGACACCACCTCTTTAATAAAAGTGTGCTTAACCTCCCTAGCGATATGCCCGAACCCAGTTCGGGCAAAGGCACACTGCAACTATCGATACGCCCGAACTGGGTTCGGGCACATCGTGGGAGCTCACCTGCTCCGCCGCCGCCATCTTCCCCGTCCATCGCCGGCTTCTTCCGGGTCCCGGAGTGACGTGTGATGTCACGGAGGCGGGACCCGGTCCCCGGTCTTTTTTTTAATTATTTTTTTTTTACTTTTGAGCTGGATTATAGAAATGTCTTTCTATAATCCAGCTCAAAGTGGATCCCGCTAGCAGAAACGCTCGCGCTGAGCGTTCCTGATAGTGGGAGCATCTTCGGCTGCACACGAGCCGTTCCGGAAATAGCCGAGGTCTCCGGCTATCTCCGTGATCGGCTCTCGTGTGCCGATGACGTCATCCGGCGGGCAGGAGATTTACAGGTACAGAAATTTTATTTTTTTTCTTAGATTTTTTTTTTCTTTTTTTTTCATTTGTTTTTATTTTGATTGGATTGGATAAATGTTTTATCCAATCCAAATCAAAAGAAAACAAGTGTAAACTTAAAAAAAAAAAATGTTTCCCAAAAAAATATTTTTTTTTCTGTACCTCTAAAGCCGGCCATAGCGCTTTATTCTGTGGCCGATTTTGCGAATGATCACCATGCGCATTCGGGATGATCGCTTGGTGATCAATCGCAAAATGAACGCGCCCACCTGGAGCAGGTACTGGCGCAGTCTGATCGTGATCGTGAACCGCTGGCTCTCTGTGTGCCTGCAGCATTTCTACAAAGCTGCAGGCACACAGAGCCTTTCCGCCCCCATCGGCGTCACCGGTGACGCCGATGGGGGCGGAAAGGCAAAACACTGTATCACTTTTGGTACAGAAATCTGCACCTCAGTGAACCGCCAGGGAGGTTAATGTCCTCTAAGTCACTCTCAATTGAAAGGAGCAATGAGGTCCAAGTATGTGGCTTAGCCTTAGGTTATGTAAATTATCCTAAAACTTTAATGATAAAAAAATATATATATATATTGTCCTCTCTAGTGGTACGAGCAATTAAAGCAGAGTATGTTCCATGTTTCCCTCCTTCTTTAAAATTTAATCTGTTAAAATTTTATGCCCAATCTAGCCCCCCGCCAAATGTGTTAAAACTTGGGACACCTATTCCGTGCAGCCATTACATGCTGTTGAAGAGACACATTTTACAATTTGGTACTACGGTAACAACTTACCCATGAGCAGCTGTTTACATACTGGAGGAGGGTCTGTGTCACATAACATATTTGTTGCAATGTAGAATGTAGCTGTAAATTAACACAATAAGGCAAAATAGCCTCAACTCACCCAGCTACTACACAGTTATTTGCAAATGGGAGGAGTCAAATTTTTCGGAAAGCTGTACAAGAAATTTCAACAGATTAAAATGTAATCTGTGGGTGCCCTTAAATTGACTTAAACTGACTTAATCTGACCTGTTTGCGGCACTGACCAGCTTCATGCCGAAGGCCACGGGTGCCCTTGTCTTTCACCTTCCATAACTACTAAGTGTAAGCCTTAACCCCCCCCCCCCCCCCTCTCTCCCCTGCTGTTGGTGGTTATGCTCCCCAGCTACCTCTTTTTCCTGTTCACTACAATTGCACCTTATATGCTTATTTTTTATCTTTTTATCTTTTTTTAATTTCAAGCCTGGTCGAGCCCGCACCAAATGCAAGAACTTGGGACACCTATGCCTTGCAGCCATTACAGGCCATGGTATGCCTTGCAGCCATTACAGGCCATGGGCCACAATGGGCCCATGTGGCCATTACAGGCCATGGTCGTCCAATTTGACAACCCATTGTGGGTCATCCCTGAGCTACACACCTTAAATGCCTAACAGTTCCTAGAGGTTGGCTACCTCATTCGGGTTGTTTCACCCAGGTTTACCCGCACAGATTCTAATGAGGGATGTGGCATAGTATTACAATGGACCTACCTTTTATTTTCTGAGGGGTAGTTAAGAGGCAGCACGCAGAAGCATAGTCAGGAACAAGCGTAGATCAATAGCTAATGGTATCAGGTAGGCAATGGAGCAAGATGCAGAGTAGTCAGGTAATAGGAAGCCAAAGGTCGGTACACAGGTAATTGTTGTTGGGGACACAAAAAGCAGCAGCAAAAAGCAAGATATTGGCTGGAGCACAATAATTTGGCAATAAAAGATAGCAAGGTCATGTCTTTTAGAGGAAGTACATGGGAGGGGCTAGGAGTTCAGAGTTCAGCCATAAACAGGGGAATAAGTTATCATTGTACAAGGGATCCAACAAGGTACTAAATCAAACATTTAGCTGGCTCTGCAGCCAGACACTGAAGCATTCCTGGGTTCGGATCCCCACATAGGGTTTATTCCTAACACTTTTTGTAGTTCATGAAGCCATTCAGATGAATAGTAACATTTCTATACCTTCTACCAGCCAACAAAAACAAACAATGTAGAAATCATAATGACCAGAATGCGGTATGTGAAAACATTGACAACTCCGTGTAATTCTGAATAATTGTTCTCTCTGCAGGATATCATATCTGTTCTTATCTTACATCCAAAAGCAAATTGTCTCTTCATCTACAAGAGAGAAATCTTCTGTTGCAGCTATTTTTGAGGAAAGGGAGAGTACTGGTGGATACACAAATTCCTGTGATCTCCCAGCAGACCTATTAGTGAGTGTTATCTATGAGATAACAAGTTTACTCTCTTAATAGACTTTCATATTTCTGGAGAGCAGCATTTGATTTGGGTAAATTGCATTGTGGTAAGGGACTGTGTTTATTGCACACCTCTAGCAAAACAGGTTAATCTATTTTGCTCTTTGCTAGATAAAACAAGGCTAAAATTCATTCATTTTATTGTATATAGCCATGGAGGAGCAGCACAGCAGTAATAGGTAAATGTAGACATCTTTGTAGAGTGATCCATTTACTCACCTAGCTTATGAACTCATAAAGAAGACCTCTACTCATAGCATACATTTTATTCGGAAGATAGGACCGTCAAACTGGACATAATACAGGTTAAAAGCATCTAAACCAGGGGTGGGCAAACTTCTTGACTTGTGAATTGGTTGAAAAACCTTATGGAGAAAAAATTTAAATAACACAGCACCATCCCCCACCTCACTAACCTGTGAGGAATTTCTCGAATCTAGGAATACAGCAAATCATATATTGAATATACATGATGGGGGTTTCAGGGCTGCCTTTTTGTTCAATCAATTTAGAAAAGTATAATCATTTTCAATTCAATTCACATTTTATTTTAGATATCTTTAAAAGAAACATACAGTATTTTTCGGAGTATAAGACACACTTATTTACCCCCAAAATCGGGGGAAAAAAGTGCCTGCGTCTTATGGTCAGAATGCACGACCCTTGGCTTCCCACCAGCTCTCCCGGCAAGCAGATTAACCGGGGAGCTGTCAAGAAGAGGAGAGATGCCGGCCGGTGTCCGGATCTCCCATCTGAACTGTATAATTGCTTATGCCAATAGAGCCCTGCTGGCATAAGCAATGAAGAGAGACATATGAACTGCCATCTATCCCTCTCTCCATGTCCGGGGAAACTGCAATCACTCTGCAGCTCCCACGGACACAGTAATAGCAAGATCGGCAGAGGAGAGCAAAAGACTGGCTTTCTGCCCCCCCTCTTCTGATCAGTGAAGAGGTGACATTATGTGCTATGTGTGTGTACTGCTGCTAGTGACATCTACTGACTGAATTGAATACTGCATTCATTAAATCCATTGCATTAACAATGATGTGAAAACTTATTAAATATTTTTTTTCTAGTTTTCTGCTCTAAAAACTGGGTGTTTCTTACGGTCCGGTGCGTATTATGGTCCAAAAAATATGGTACATTATCTTTTGGTACAGAGTAGCACATACCTCTTTACCATACGTGTTAAAAAGATTTTCCTCCAAGAGACTACAGACTAGTGGCCCCTGTTCCTCTTCTCTAAATATACTGTATATATAAAAAAAAATTGGCGCCTTTCATCCCTTTGGGACTTTGTCAAGAAGACCCACACACTGCTACATTCTGTAGATCAATGTTCAACCTTCAATTGCAAAAGATTTTTAGCTAAGGGCATTGTCACCCAGATTCCTTAAAGTCTACTGATGAGTTATCTCCACCCAGCTCTGTTTCCTGGTAGGTCACTTTATTCAATTTCAAGAGGTTTTGCTCTTAGAGTGGCGGCATTCACAGCCTTGTGTCCTCCTCTCCGAAGCAGAGGTCTGAGGGGCGAGCACCAAAGGAGAAGAGGACACAGCCTGGTTTCAACACCGTTGTTGGAGGAAAAAAAGTTGTGATATAAGAGTAGGAACAGGGGCCACTAGTCTGTAGGTGACCCCCCTCTCCCCTCTTGGAGAAAAATCTTTGTAACACGTATGGTAAAGAGATATGTGCTACTCTGTACCAATGGATAATGAATGTTTCTTTTAAATGTCAAATAAAATGTGATTTTTTTTAAAATGATTATGCTTTTCTAAATTGATTGAAAGAAAAAGCACCACTGAAACCCCCATCATATATATTCAATTTATCATGTGCTGTATTCCTTGTTGACTTGTGAAAAAAAAATAAAAATAAAATAAAATAAATAACTTTTAAGGGCCGTATGGTCCCAAGTCCTCCCAGCCTGGGTGGGCAACTTAAACAAATGAAAATAAAATTTTCTATGCTGCTTTCAGAAAAAAAATATCAATAAAAACAGGGTTTGGATTGTAGACATTCTATTACAGACGTGGGCAAACTTTGGCCTATAGAAGACCACAACAATCATCTTCTACACATTATCTCTACAAGTATTGGGGAGTAGAGATGGTCGAATTTTTTTTCATTCAACCATTTTGACAATTTTGTGTTAATTGCAAAGCCCTTGAGATGTAGAGAAGGGTTGGGGGTATACTACAAAAACAATGTATGGCTCTAACACAAATAGTTTTTGCATAAATTAGGTTCAAAGTCAAGTAAAAATTTTGTAAATGAAAAATTTCGACTTTAAACTTAATTCATGCAAAAACTACATGTGCTAGAGCAACATTTTTTTCCCAACATTCCCACAACCCTTCTTTACATCTCCAGCAATTTTGGTAATGATACCATTTTCAGAGGCTTTTCAATCAGCTTACAAAGTAGCGAGTTGAAAAAATCGACCATCTCTAGCTGTATACCTGTGTTTACTCAGGAGAAGGTGTAGGTAGAAAGACTTGCATTGCATCCCGCCCCAGTGAATATGCACATAGCATATTCCAGAGTAAAGAGGGACAGTGCTGACAAATTGAAGTCTAAGTATCTGTCTCTGGGCTCAGAGCAGTGCCTCTACGCTATGTGAATAGCTGTATATTCACTCTATAAGTGAATGAGTCTGTCAGGACCTTGGGACACCGGTACCAGAATTTGCAGGCACGCATTCGCTCCTCTCCTTTCGTCACCACCGCACAGTCCACCCAACAAGGATGACTGCATCAAAATAATCTGTGTTGTCACCCGTTGTTACTGCAGCTTCAATTACTTTGTCCATGCCGGGTTTTTTGTGTCCACCTTCTGCAGGCATGGGAGGGCTAGAGTGCATACACAGGTGGTACTGCACCTGCTAATAGGCCTCTGGCATCTCCTCCCCTATATAAACCCAAATGGGTGCCCTGCCTGTGATAGCGTCAGTTCCCTGAACTGCTGGGTTCCTCATTCCAAACGGTTTGTGATATCTAGAGTTAACATTGTATAGGATCCCTGCTTGCCTTTAGACAACTCTTTGGATTAACCCCTGCTTGGACTCATCTGTGTATGACCCCGGCTTGCCTTTAGACTACTCTTTAGATTAACCCCTGGTTGGACTGATCTGTGTATGACTCCTGCTTGCCTGTTGACTACTTCTCTGATTATCCCCTGGGCACTGTCAACAAAGAAAGTTGTGCCATAGGGTTTAAGAGATCTCTTCTCTGTTTAATCTTTCCCTTTGCTGGAAAAAAATACAGCCTCTCTCCCATTTTTCAGAGAAACTCTGTGGGGTATCAAATCAGAACATTCTGAGAAGATCACAAAAACATTGTCTTGTCTAGACAAGACAACTGGGGTTTGCAAGGGAAAGGCAGTAAAAATACCAAAGATACTTATCCACTTTTTATTTATATAAAAAATATTTAAAAGTTTATTAGGAAAGACATGAAACACCTCTTATTTATACATCCTTAAAATATATTTTCGATTCAGTCTCAGAATATAGTAGTACAAGGTACATTTATCATAAAACACCCTCCCAGAGTGGAAAGGGCGGCTCCACACAATGGTGCACCCCTTGTTCCCTCCTTCCAAATGGAGGCCCCCCCACCGTTATGGGCGATCAACCTATGGTGCTCCAGGTATGATCCAACGGGTTTCGCTGCACTGGCTTTTTCAAGGAAAAACTGTCGCTATAGACAAGGATGATATAATAATAATAATCAATATTTCATAATGATAACTTAGAAACACTTAATAACTTAGAAACACTTAGAAACACCTCCCACTCTCCCTTTCTCAAATCACTGTGTTTGGTTGGACTGATCCTCTGTGTATGACCCCTGTCGTGAACCTGGACTTTAGCATTACCCTTGATTCTGTACTCACTCCCAGGGGGGTCCTTGGAGGGTTTCACTGGTCTCAGCTGCGTCTAAAGCTAGGCACACACGGCTCGTTTTTGGCACAATCGCTTTTCGATTTGATTTTAGATCTTGATCTTGCCATCGAGCACTGATTGTAATTGATTCCAAAGTAGTACCACATGGAAGGCTCGAAGATTTTTGTTCCGATAAAAATAAAAAAAAAAGAGTCATATGAAAATGTGTTCGTGGAATACAATCTATGCGACCAAAAAACCCAATGCTACTATTTTAGTTCGATCGTTGTACAATTGATGGAAATTTTCCAACATGTCCGATCGATGTTTTGATCGGTATCGAACTATTTTCTCCGATCGAACCATGTGTGCAGCATACGTTCAATCGATGTAACCTTTGATCGTGTTAGGAACGCTAAGATCGAACCATGTATGCCTAGCTGAAGTCCTGGGGGAAACAAAAGTCAGGTAGGCATATTGTGCCTTCTGTTCAAGTGGAGTCTTGTCTATCTGACATGACCTGTATCTGACATGACCTGTAGATCGGTGATCCCTTGGTGACCCTCACAGAGGGCAATTCCTACTCAAAACCTTATGGTCCGGTGCATCTTTAGTGCGAGAAAAACTATGCCCATACTTTGCATTGTATTGGAAGGATAATTACAATTAATATATCTGCCTGTCTACATTTTTCTTGCCTGCTCTTATCTGAATTCAAAAATAATTTGTAAAACTAAAATGACATTTATAAATAGCAGTTAAAAAAAAACAAAAAACGATAAATCAGTTGTTGATCATCTCATTCATAATTCAATACATTTACCAAGGCAACGGAGGACCTGAAAGAAATCGTTCCCGGTTTCCTTTCTTCTGCTGCCTAAAGTTTTTTATTGTTGGCGTAGCGTTAGGTGAGGTTTTTAGCCGCTCGTGGTCATTAAAGATGAAGTCAGCAAGGCTGAGACAGGCTAACGATGATTTTATCAGCAGATAATTAGTTTTTCGTTTTGCACAAAGTTATTTATTAAGCCGTAGAACTCCGTCGAGATTTCCCCGTATAATTACTCCTGCCTGATGATTTTCTGTAATTTGCTCAGACATGCACGGTGCAAGGCTAATTTGTTATATTCCACTCCAAACCAAAGCCTATCCACAACAATGCTTGGCTAGGAGTGGCATCGCTGGGTGACTGCGGGCGCTGTGTAAGTCTCACCGCCGGCACATCCGAATTTTTCATTGTTAACACGCTCGCTTGTCTTTAAAGATGCCGTAGTTTCAAGAAAGATATATCATAATTACATGAAGGAAAATCAGTATCTGCCTATCACACACCCTCATGAGATTTCAGTGTAATCACAGTGTATCGCGCATTGGTGACATTTTGACATGACAAGTAAGGATGTGCTGGGAATCTTGGATATAAATTATATAATTATATCTATCAGCTTTTTTCATGAAAGTAGACTTCAAAACGAGCTCCAGACAAGTATAATATCACCAAGAACTGTTAACAACTAATATCATATTACTGTTGTGTTGTTTTGTCAGCTTTTTAGGATCTCTGTGAGGTTTTTGTAGCTCTGTGTCTCCGCTTGACACCTGCTCACTAATAACCTTATCAAGTAAAGGCTGACCTGAATTTAAGCCGAGGTACCTCATTTAAAAAAAAAAATTCTGGAAAAATGGAAGGTCTTCAGCAGTGGTACGCAAACTAAGGCCGAACGAGGGCCAAATCCGGACCATTAAGCTTAATTTTCATCACTTCGTTAAAAAGATTCTCCCCTGCGTTTGTTATCTGCAATTACTGTATTTTTCTGACTACAAGGCGCAATTTTACCCCAGAAATCGGGGAGGGGGGAAGTGCCTGTGTCTTATGGTCAGAATGAGAGAGAGAGATAAACTCCTACCATTCCCCAGCTGAAGAAATGGCCGACACACAAAGGGTGCCTGGATGATTCTTGGCACTAGTGGCCGTGCGTGATGACTGCTAGGTCGGCTCGGCAGTCGACGGAAAAACAACCCGTCTATGCCCAGCTTAAGTCATTAATGCCCTAATTTTTATATATGATGCTAAAACATTGGCGGGAGAGGAGGGGGGGGGGGGACTGCATGCACAGAGACTGCATGCAGCCAGTCTGCACACAGAGAGACCAGAGACTAATCACTAGACTCCTCCCAGGAGAGGTTGGCTCTGCCTTAAAAAAAATGACTGGAAACCAACTTGCCCATGCACTGTTTACTTCACTTGCTTGGAGTTGCTTTTCTCCATATGTGAGTTATTAGCTCAGTGGAGGCATGTCGGACTCCCTGTCACAACTTAACCTCCTGTGCATTACTGCCATATGGGAGACCCCACCCTTTCCCCCGCCCCTCTTCATGACGCCAGCGACATCATGGCACTGGCAATGTATGCAGGAAAAAGTGACACCCCCTTCATTAACATGAAGGTTTATGTCACCAACCCCCGCTGCCGGAGGAATCTGCAGATTTGCGGAGCACCTGCAATTATGCCTTATCCTGGCACAGCCCCAGTTTATTCAAAGAACAAACTGTGACCGTACTGAGTTTAATACCCCAGATAACTCATCTCTGGCTGATTACCATCTTGTGGTCAAAATTCATACTGTTTGGCATAATATCTAAACCTTGGACAGATACTGTATATACCCCATCTCCTGTCACAACATCATAACACCGTTTTAGGGGGGGTATTTTTTTTTTCACTAGATGGCCATTGGGCAGCTGGGTACCCGAGGAAGAACTAAGCATTCTCATCAATGAGCTTCCCCTCCCATAGTAGAAGACATTGCCGGCCTCACTAAATTTCATCTAGAGACTCCGCATAACTCATAACACTGCCAGCTACATTCAGTGCCTTTCAACATAATTCTAAATAATGTTCAAGGACAGAAAAGTAAGGAATTTATAAATAAGTGAAACTGACATTTTGCTGCTTTTTTTAAGCTTTTACTCATTCTGCTGTTAGTAGATACATATGAATGTATTATTATGGAGCAATTTGTGTCCACTCATATAAAGGATGATAAAAATACATATTCCCACATCCGCCCCCATGAGTGGGCTGAAGACTCTGATATCTTGCTTCGGTTTACCTTTCTAAAGATAATCAGCTGCAGAGAATACAAACACACATTAAAGTGACTAAGGTGGACAAAAAGTATTAACCTCCCTGCCGGTTCACTGAGGTGCAGATTTCTGTACCAAAAGTGATACAGTGTTTTGCCTTTCCGCCCCCATCGGCGTCACCGGTGATGCCGATGGGGGCGGAAAGGCTTTGTGTGCCTGCAGCTTTGTAGAAATGCTGCAGGCACACAGAGAGCCAGCGGTTGCGCCTGATTCCGGCACGGGCGCAGTTTGATTTACGATCAGACTGCGCCAGTACTTGCTCCAGGTGGGCGCGTTCATTTTGCAATTGATCACCAAGCGATTACCCCGAATGCGCATGGTGATCATTCGCAAAATCGGCCGCAGAATAAAGCGCTATGGCCGGCTTTAGAGGTACAGAAAAAAATTTTTTTATTTTTTTTAAGTTTACACTTGTTTTCTTTTGATTTGGATTGGATAAAACATTTATCCAATCCAATCAAAAAAAAAAAAAAATGAAAAAAAAAAAGAAACGTTTCTGTACCTTTAAATCTCCCGCCGCCGGATGACGTCATTGGCAGACGAGAGCTGTTCACGACCTCTGGTATTTCCGGAACGGCTCGTGTGCAGCCGAAGATGCTCCCACTATCAGGAACGCTCAGCGCGAGCGTTTCTGATAGCGGGGACCACTTTGAGCTGGATTATAGAAAGACATTTCTATAATCCAGCTCAAAAGTAAAAAAAAAAAAGATTTTAAAAAAGACCGGCGACCGGGTCCCGCCTCCGTGACGTCACACGTCACTCCGGGACCCGGAAGAAGCCGGCGATGGACTTAGAAGATGGCGGCGACGGAGCAGGTGAGCTCCCACGATGTGCCCGAACCCAGTTCGGGCGTATTGATAGGTGCAGTGTGCCTTTGCCCGAACTGGGTTCGGGCATATCGCTAGGGAGGTTAAAGTTAAATGAGGCAAAAAAGTTTAAAGGGAGAGGGGGATATACAGGGAGTGCAGAATTATTAGGCAAATGAGTATTTTGACCACATCATCCTCT
>CM070043.1:31074253-31090308 GCA_036250615.1 Ptychadena robeensis | reverse complement strand
ATGAACCGCTCCTGAAGGTCACTCAGGCTGCCGGCTTGACCGTATACGGCTTCTAGTCACTCCACTATCTTGGCCAACGTATCCTTCTCTCCAGCGGGTACCAACGTCAGGGTCTTCTGTGCCTCCCCTTCCAGGGCATTGAAGGCCATCTCGGATTCTTGCGCTGGGGAGAGTCCGTACGCAGAAGCCAGGGCCTGGACTCTCTTGGACCATTCTGTCACGCTCAACCCTGTCCCGGTGAACTTGGGTAGTTGTTGGTGAAGCAGTCCTCCCATGAGAAGCGGGAGGCCCAAGTTGGCCGCCGCAGGCACCGGAGCTTCCGCCTGTGGGACAACGTTGGAGCCAGCGGCGCCAGCCTCATTATCGTGCTCGGACATGATTGATCCTGTTCGTGACGCCAGATGTAAGGTACACAGGAATCAATCAGACGATAGAGGTGGCTGTAATGTTCAAAGCTCAACTTTATTGAAGCTCGGGGCCCGGTTCGGGATTGGAGTAGTACAAACGTACAACGGTGCGGTGGTAATGATAACAGTCCCAATAAAGAGTGATCCAGGGAATGTCGGCAGCGCTTACCCCAGGACGAGACAGGGACGCAGACAGCGCAGGAACGGAGTTGTCAGCGACACTGGTGCAATCCAAGGCCAGGTGACACCGCAGGTACTGCAGCGCGTAGGGTCGCGTAATTCAGACGGGACCCACGGGGGACTGGGCATCCACCCCACTGGAACCACAGTACTGCAGATGGGCGGCTGACACGGCAGCGCGTGTGAATCTGGGTAGGGTGTTGTGTGTGCTATTGTGCCTACCGGCTGCACAGACGCCGGGCTAACAGGACCGGAGTGCAAGGCCCCAGCAGAGACAGCCGCAGACGTGCTCCTTGTCTCTACCTCGCTCTCCTCTAAAGGCCTCGCCCAGCGGCCGGGGACACCACTTAACACTTCCTGGGACCCCAGAGCATGCTGGTCCAGCGGCTTAAAGGGGACCTCGCCCTGACTACACAACCCCTGGCCACTACAGTTCCAGCTACTGATAAACAAGTGTAGCCTTTGAAGGGACATACACCAACTATAATAAAGCACTATACAGCAGTATCGCTTACCATTTGACAGTGGTCTGCTATGGACAGGGGACCCGTCGAGATGAGCCTCCCCCTCCAGTGTCACTGACAGTACATTATACTATGGACAGGGGACTGGGGTAGGTGAGCTCATCTCAACAGGTCCCCTGTCCATAGCAGTATGAATTGTCAGTGACACTGGGAGGGAGGTCCATCTGGACAGCTCCCCTGTCCATAGCAGAATAAATGGTCAGTGACACTGGGGGGGTCAATCTTCCCTGTCCATAGCGGAATGAACTGTCAGTGACACTGGGAGGCTATCAAGATGGGCCCCCTGCTATGTATTGCAGCATATGTAGAGGAGTGAACTACTCCCCCTGGTGGAGAAAAGTCATTGTAGATCCAGTGGTGAGGGGAGGCCCATTTCAACGGGACTCCTGGTCTAGGATGGCAAATCTCCTGACAAGATCTCAATGTAGTTCTGTACTGTAGTCCTAGGCAATTGTGGGAAAACTAGGATTGCATCCGGGTCCCCAAAGTTTTACCCCTGCATGGGCAGCGCTCCCTCCTGTCCCTTTCCTGGACAACATGCCCCACGGGCTGAGATGCTTGCTGTGCATGTGACGCAGGGACGCACACCGGTGACTTCTTACATGGCTCTATAGAGTCCCAATAGCTAAGGTAGCCACCCCAAGTTCCTGGAGTTCATATTAACCTACCTAGTGGTCAGCCCATACAGCTTTTTTATTTATAGCGCAATGCAGGCAATCAAAGCTGATTACAGAACATTATTCTACCCTCTCTTCTCCCCATTCAAATCATTCATTGATGAGAGAAGGAAATCAATGTTGCCCGTGTTACATACAGGTCAATGGTGTGCCCACCCCAAACCCTCACCTTTTCTTCTTTATCGATGGTTGAAACTGGAACAATCAGAGCATCATAGTGTACCCCTCTTCCCAGCTCTGCTGCCCCCCTACCAGCTGCACTCACCACACCTCTGTCCTGGGAGTAGAGGACTACAGATCACAGCATGCTCTGGGCAGTGGGCGTTAACTATGACATCACTGGAGCGCACAACTTAGCAGCCAGGACTCCTTGTTCTCTACGCCCAGAGTGGGAGGAAGGTAGGGGGGCTGCTGGGAAAGCAGATGAATATGTGCTCGGTGGGCCAAATTGTTTGAAACCTTTGTTGTAGAAGGAAAATTCCCATTCCAATAATGTTAAAATATTTGTAAAAAAATTATACAGGAGATGTAACCCCACCTTAATTTAAAATGTATTAACCACCAACCAACACACTGTATGTATATATATTTTTTTTCCATCCTGGCATACCCTTAGGGCCCACAACCTCACTTGAGCTCTTAGGACCTCTTACCCCAAATATTTCCCCAGCCAAGTGTTCAGTCAATAGACTTGAAAGGGGAGGGTCCGGTATGCCAGCATGGAGCCCTTCAGGAAAGGGTAAGCATGGTTTACATTTTAATATTTCAGATCACATTTTAGCTTGAGCTACTGAGCTCTGCAAGTACACATTTTTGCTTTTTTGGCTATTCACTAAAACTATTGATATTAATTATTTGTGTAGCTTTACATCCACTGGACAAAATTTTTTTAATAATAATTGTTCTGTTCTAAACATACTGAATCAATACAAGAGATTTCCTTTGTGTGTAACTCAATATCTTGCTTCTCACAGCGTAGCGTGTCAGATAGCACTTTGGTCCCTATGGATTTTTCGGGGTGTACAGGCCGAGTCATAGAGAATCCTCTGGAAGCATTGTCTGTGGCCTTGGAAGAGGCCCAGTCCTGGAGGGTAGGTATTGAATGTTACTGGGAGCGCTGTGTCTTTTATGGTTATATATATATATCGTCATATTAACCTGCTTTCTACCATTACCATGTGTTTCTTTGTCATTATTGTCATTGTCTTGCAGAAAAAAACAACTCACCGGTATAGTCTGCCCAACCCTTGCCAAACTACGCCAAGCAGCGCAGGTACGTTAAAATGAGCAAAGGTGCTAGAACTTCATGTATGTTGGAGCATTGACCACACACCTTTACACACCTGATATATTGAAACCTTTATTAGCGGGAATATATACAGCTAAATCACTTGTGAGGCCAAAGATAGGGTACAGTTCATACAATGTACAGTTACAAACAATTAATATACAGCTGGAAGGCTAAGGCTCAAACCCAAAGGAGAGGTGCAGATTGTTAAGCAGGGAGAGGGGACAGTGTAGTGCTATGTTCAAGGGAGAGTCCTCCTTTCTCAACCCCTAGCCCTTCCAGGGAATGCATTGACATGTCTACTGGTGCCTGTAGGATGAGGGCCAGTTCCCACAGGGTTGCCTTGAAGAGTCACTCAAGAGTCCTGGTGCTCTTTGCAGGCAGATAAATAACAGGAGGCAGGAAACCTGGGACCCTTCCTATCAATCATATTTATACTGTCTAGGACAGTACCTAGGTCTGCACCTCCCCCTGTCTCCAGGCAGAACTTCACAGTACAAAGGACTTTCCCCAACCTTCCAGCACATTCTAGCATATTCACACTATGTACAATAAAAAGACATTTAACTGTCTCATTGCTAAGGCTGAGAATTATAGCAATTCTGTCACACCGCAATGCTAAATCTTCAACAGTTAGCAAATCTCTATTGTTGTAGTATTTATTGATGCTCAAAGTGAATTATTGGTTTTAAGAAATTTGAGCATAGAGTTAGGGCACGTTTCCACTACGTTTTGTGATCCGCCAGGACCCCTACGTTAAGCGCAGTCCTTGGGGGGGGGGGGGGGGGGACCCCTGATGGATCACATACACTTTACCTGCTCTGTTCTAATGGCACTAAGCTGATCCACCGATGCAGGTGTTAACGTAGTGCAGTACCCTGCATCGGCGGATGTCTGAACAGAGCATTCGCCGGGCAGGTACAGTGTATGTGATCAGTGTATAGCATCACAAAACGTAGTGGAAGCATGTCCTCACCCTTGTAATTTGCTATGTGTGCTAGTTTAAATATTCCTTTTCTCTAATTAGCATATCTATGCAACAAAATTAAAAAATTATGCGACAAGCTCCTATTATACTTGAAAAAAGGCAAATATTGACTACAAGCACAGTTTATAGTCAAGGTGGTCTTTAGAAAAAGAAAAGTTTACTTCTCCCTGTCCAGCCACTGGGTTTCCTGTGATTCTCCTTTGCATGTCTTCCTTCTGCCTTATCTTCATGTCTGTTTGTAAGTATTGGTTTTACTCTGAATGACTTATACTGCCCCCGAGGGTTGTCAGTAACTCATTCAGCCTTTTATCTATAATAACGCTAAAGTCATTCACAACACTAGGTGGCAGTATAAGACATTTACACTGAAATCATGGCTTACAAATAGAGATGGGCCGAACTGTTCGCCGGAGAACAGTTCGGCCGCGAACACGGCATGTTCGCCGTTCGCCTCGCCGGCGGACAGTACGGGTGTTCGACCCGTACTGTTCGCCGGCCAGAAGAAGGTCTAAATTCTTCCTCCGGCAGGATCACAACCTGTGTAATCCTGCCGGAGGAAGAATCTTTTCACTACAGAAGCCGGTCTTGTAGTGAGAAGACCGGCGGAAAAACCGGATGTGACGTCAGTGACGTCACATCCTGCGGCCGTAACCAGGAACTATGCGTTCCAGGTTGCGGTCCACGGACCGGATGTGACATCACTGACGTCACATCCGGTTTCTCCGTTTCAAATTCCCCGCCTAGAGGCGGGGAATTTGAATATGTCCGCGAACAGAGCGGACGGCGAACATCTTTGAAGTTCGACCCGCCCTGTTCGCGGACACCCCAGGGAGGGTTCGCGCCATCACTACTTACAAACAAGCAAGAACATAATGAAAAGAAAGACACGCAGAGAAGAGTAGGTGCACAAGAGACCCAACAGCTGAAGCGATAACTACCTAAAATATAAATTGAAAACAAATATACAATTTGTTGCGGAAATCACAACTTAGATATATGATATGTGAATGAAACAGTCTTATCACTGTAACTCTTATTCTTATGATCTGCATGTCTGTACATAACTCACTGATATTATTTTCTAACAGTCATACACAAGACCCAAGCGTGGTATCATGGGCGTCTATCAAGAGATGAGACTCAGCGCCTCATGATGCAACAAGGAATGGCAGACGGGTAAGCCCAGAGTCATCTCTTTAACCATGAATCTCTCTGCACAAAGTGACAGCCGTCATCAAAACAGCAATAGTACGGTTTACTGTAAACACTGAACTACGTAACTGACTAACGTGACTTGGATTAGGAAACATAAATATCAATCTTATACAGACAATTGGGACACAGTGCTAGTGTTGCAATATAACTGGTACACACCTGTCAAGTTTTCCGCCACCAAATAAGGGAAAGCACTGGAAGTGGCGTCATGGGCATCACTTCTGGTATTTGGAATGTGGAACATCCGTATTCTAAATACAGGTAGTGACGTCACGTACAACATTCCAGTATTGGGAGTAGTGGGGGTTTTAGGCGGTTGCCCAGGGCGGCATCTGGGCATCGAAATCCCCCTCCCCCCACAGCGCGGCTGCGCATCCGCATGCCCGCCCCGGGAGAGAGAAGGCGTAGAGGAGACTCCCCCTGCCCGAGTGCTCTCTCTCCCGGGATGCTTTCCCTGGGGTATGTGGATGTGGGATGAATAGACTCCTCCCATAGGAGGAATAGGTGGAAGCAGATAACTGTCCACAATATCCATTTTGCTTAATATTTATATTTCCTTTCATTGGAATATCTTTACACCATTATCCTTTTCCCTGTAACAATTAGGGACCATTCACACACAATGTTTCCAGCCCTCAGACACAAGAAAAGTGGGAAATTAGGTGTCCCCCGGTAAATTTTTGGGCAGCCGTCCCATAGGGATTACATGGGGCCGCTTGGGAACGCTCCCTTGAGCACCTGCAGGTGCCGCTACCATGGGGGCAGGTGGTTTTTTTTAGAAAAAGGGTCCACTAACTTCCCTGCTCTGCTCTCGTCTGTGGAAGTCACCACTGTGTATCTTCCAGTGGTAATAGCTGCAGTGACGCATACGGCCACCAGGGGCACCAGATACAATAGAAGAAAACAAAAGTAAAAAGAAATGTGAAAAGTAAAAAGACCTGCAGTTTAGGAATGACCCATCTGTCAGCTGCTAACAAACATTGCTTATGCATGTTGTGTATCATTAACATGACTGCCTCTGATGGATGAGGATTGTCATGTTTTTTTTTTTTTTTATAGTTTTTTATTGCATTTTCAAACAACTTACAATACATGAAAAGATACAGGCACGCCACGTGTAGGCAAAGACTTTTGTAAGAAAATCTGCATTTACAGAGTCATGAGAAACAGGCAAAAAGATCCGGTAACAGATAGTACATATACAGGGAGTGCAGAATTATTAGGCAAACGAGTATTTTGACCACATCATCCTCTTTATGCATGTTGTCTTACTCCAAGCTGTATAGGCTCGAAAGCCTACTACCAATTAAGCATATTAGGAGATGTGCATCTCTGTAATGAGAAGGGGTGTGGTCTAATGACATCAACACCCTATATTAGGTGTGCATAATTATTAGGCAACTTCCTTTCCTTTGGCAAAATGTGGCAAAAGAAGGACTTGACAGGCTTAGAAAACAGTGTTGATCTCGAATATTCAAATGTCGAATATTTTTCGCGAATATCGGCAATTCGAGAATTCGCCAATATCTCGAATATGTCGGCGAATATTCGCAATTCCGAATATTCGCAATATGGCCATGTATTGCAAAAATAATATTCGCATTGTGAAAATAAACATAGCATGTGACCATTCATTTTAAAGATTTTCTCGATGCGAATATTATTTTCGCGATGCGAATATGATTTTCGCAATACATGATCATACCGCGAATATTTGAATTTCCGAATATAGAATCGAATATTAGCAGAATTATTCATGAAATATCACGAATTCGAATATTGGCCTATGCCGCTCATCACTATTAGGAAAAGAAAAAAATAGTGAGAATCTTGCAGAGGGATGCAGCACTCTTAAAATTGCAAAGCTTCTGAAGCGTGATTATCGAACAATCAAGCGTTCATTCAAAAAATATCAACAGGGTCGCAAGAAGCGTGGGGCACAACAAAGGCGCAAAATAAGACCATGAACTGAGAAAGTCAAGCGTGCAGCTGCCAAGATGACATTGCCACCAGTTTGGCCATATTTCAGAGCTGCAACATCACGGAGTGCCCAAAAGCACAAGGTGTGCATATCAGAGACAGAAAAGGCTGAAAGACGACACACCTGAAACAAGACACACAATGATGAACGTCAAGATGCGGCCAAGAAATATCTCAAGACTGATTTTTCTAAGGTTTTATGGACTGATGAAATGAGAGTGAGTCTTGATGGGCCAGATGGAGGGCACGTGGTGGATGCTTAAGGGCAGAGGCTCCAGTCCGACTCAGACGCCAGCAAGGTGGAGGTGGAGTACTGGTTTGGGCTGGTATCACAAAGATGAGCTTGTGAGGCCTTTCGGGTTGAGGATGGAGTCAAGTCAACTCCCAGTCCTACTGCCAATTTCTGAAGACACCTTCTTCAAGCAGTGGTACAGGAAGAAGTCTGCATCCTTCCAGAAAAACATGATTTTCATGCCGGACAATGCTCCATCACATGGTCCAGTACTCCACAGCGTGGCTGGCAAGAAAGGGTTATAAAAGAAGAAAAAACTAATGACATGGGTCCCTTGTTACACTGATTTGAACCCCATTGAGGAACCTGTTGTCCATCAATCAAATGTGTGATTTACAAGGAGGGAAAACAGTACCACCTCTCTGAACAGTGTTGGAGGCTGTGTGCTGCTGCAAGCAATGTTGATGGTGAACAGATCAACACACGGACAGAATCCATGGATGGCAAGGCTTTGAGTGTCTTGCAAAGAAAGGGGCCTATATGGTCACTGATTGTTTTTGTTTTTGAATGTCAAAATGTATATTTGTGAATGTTGAGGATGTTATATTGTTTCACTGGTAAAATAAATAATTGTTGAAATGGGGCTATAAATTTGTTTGTTAATTTTCCTAATAATTATGCACAGTAATAGTCACCTGCACACAAAGATATCCCCCTCAAAATAGCTAAAACTAAAAACTACTTCCAAAAATATTCAGCTTGATATAATGGTTTTTTGGGTTAATTGAGAACATGGGTGTTGTTCAATAATTAAATATAAATATCCTCAAAAATACCACTTGCCTAATAATTCTTCACTCCTGTACATCCCATGACAGCAATAAAAGTCCTGTAAACAGTTCAGATAACAATACAGTAATTAAAAACAACAAATACAAACATATCCATAGAAAACAGACTAAGATCGAAACAGAAACATCCAAAAAAAACAGTAACTTTTAACAGCATTGGCCAGGTCGTGACAGTCAAACTGCTCACGCAGTCCGTCCGGCTGGGAGAAACATCACCTCAGCAAAAAGAGTAAGTAAGTGACCCGCTACCCAGGGGGGAACCATTAGTACCAGTATGGTAGAGCTCCCAGCAGTGTACGTCGAGATCATTGTGTAAATACAGGTGGAGTGGCGATAAAGCAGCAGCATCATGGTTGGTTCTCGGCAGGAGGGGAAGATATGTGGGTATGAATTTCCTCCAACGCCTGAAAATTTAGTAAGTTGCCATATCCCCCTGGTTGTCTGCTGCCAGTTGCTCTATGGAAACAAGGGCCTTTAAGGAGGTATTCAGGAGAGAACGGACGGTGGTCCGCAGCCAACCATGATGCATGATGCAGCACAAGCGCAGAGTGAGAAGGCAACAGTTGCGCCCAATGGGACAAGGACGATCGGAGGAGGTGTCTGCGCATCCTGTCAAGGTAGGCAAATAATAGCAGCAAATGGGTTCGTCACAACTGTTCCCACTCAACAGTAGATGAAGTCTGTCACTTCCTGCCAAAAATGTTTTAATAGCCGGACATGCCACAAGCAGTGGGAACGGGGGAGCTTTCACTTGACCACACTAGGGCAGCAGCCGTGTAGGGATGGACATGTGTTAATGGAGAGTCAGGCATGGAGTAGGCAATCCCATTAAGGCTTGTGAATGATCCGAATTGCGTTTTTCTTTCCAGGTCTCACTAGTTATAGTTAGTGGACTGAGGAATAGCACCGTAGTATTTTGCCGATAGGTCCGGGCCAGGTATGTTCTTTAGTCCAGCAAGTCGTGTGACGCGTCGTTCCACAAACTGGACAACGTAAATCGGTCCAGTGTGGCAAAGGAGTCTAAGGCATTGCGTTTAAAGCCGATTCCGGTTCAAGCCGAAGAGATTTTCATAAACTAGTTAAGTTGGTAATATTATAGTAGATGTGGGTTACAGGGTAACTGTATTTTTGTTGCAGGTCAGTAAAGAGAGAAGGGTTGGGGCGGTCTTGTGAAAGAGTTGCTGCAAGCCTGTTAGGCAATGCCCTGCCCTTGACAACACCACGATTTTTTCGCCGTTTGGCATCCGTCCGTCAGGTACGGGTTAAGTCCAGGGGTAGTGATGGAATTGACTCCCGGAAGGGAAGTCCGAAAAAAGTTTCCAAATCTACGCCATGCCACACCGTGATCCCGGAAAAAATAGATTATGCTTGATGGGTGTGGGCATGCTGTGGGGGCCAAATGTAGTAGTGCTGCCGGTTGTCCATGGGACGACAGCGCTATCTCCAGGGTCCCCAGTTGGAATAGGTGGGAGGAGCCCATAAACCAATCAAGCGCATGACGCGCCAGACAGGCCAGATGTAGAGCGAAGATCTGGTAATGCCACCCCCCCAAGCTTCCACTATCGAGCAAATGATGAATTAGGACTGAAGAGAGTGGGTAAAATTTAGCTGTACAGGGAAGAGGGCGATTTACCAATTTTAAGTCAAGATAGTGATGTGAGAATCCGCCACCTCTGAAACGGTATCCGCAGCCCACCCTCCTGTGAACCGTATGAGGGGTAATATTTCGATTTTAGTGTAGTTTATCGTTTGAAGCAAGAGAAAACCCCGAACCTCTCTAGTGAATTGTATTCAGGATCCCCAGCGACCTTCCAGGACTGGCTGTTGAAGAGGAGGATGTCATCAGCAAACATCGCAAGGCGCAGATTCGCCTTGCCGATGGGAATTGCATTCGGGAGGGTCGTCATGAGCAGGAGTGCTCGACAATGGTTCAAGAGGCCAGGTGGTTAAAGAGCAACGGTGTGAGAAGGGGGCAACCCTGTCTCTTCCCTTTCAAGAGGAAAGAGTGGAGATAACTACCCGGGCCACCCCAATTTCTGGCAGAGGGAGGGCGTACATTTTAGGTTTAACCTCCCTTAGAGCAATGCTGAGGTACAGATAGATGTCTGTAACAAAAACTTGCACATAGGACTGTAATGGATTTTTTTTTTTTCTTGGTTAAAAAAATAAATTACATAAAAAAAAAAAGTAATGTACGTATAATTCGAATTTAGAATAAAAATTCCTATTTAAAGTAATTGTGGGTTGTGTTTTTACTTTAAATGTACTGCGGTTACAGTTATCACTGGTGCCCGTACACTTCCCCTTTAAAATTGGTGCACCCCCCCCCCCCTTGTTGTGAAGTCACCGGTTCTCACACCGGGGAGGGAGAGGACAAACAAGGTTATGTTTGAAATAGCGCTGGATACAGCTTTCTAAGGAGAAAGCTGTATCTAGAACGATTTGAAATCCGCCTGCGGTCTGAATTCAAAAAACCCCGCCACCTCCATGTGTGTGATTGGCGGCGGGGATTTTCAATTAAACCGCATGGCGGTTTCACGGACACTTATTGGGGCGATCGTACCCCCTCCGTGGTGGGGATGCAATCTGAGCTATCTATAGCAGCGATGTCCTGCGCAAGGGACATCGGCTGCTCTAGATAGCTCAGCAGATCGCATCCCCCCCAAGGAGGGGGTACCTATCAGCACCCCACTCTTGCTGGGGATGCGGGGATACGATCTAAACGCTTACAGCAGCCTGCAGCCTACCTGCAGGGAACAGCAGCTGCTGTAGATAGCTCAGATCGCATCCCTGCATCCCCCGGAGGAGTAACCCGTACCTTGGTGGGATGCGATCGCTGAGTATCTAGGGCAGCCGATGTTCCTGAAGCAGGGAACAGCGGCTGATGTAGATAGCTCAGATCGCATCCCTGCACTGAACCGGCACTTCCGGCATCCATGCACGGAAGTGCTTTTCAATGTCGGGAGCCGTTTTGGCTACTCAGCAGATTGATGGTGGTGGGGATGCCGATCTGAGCTATCTGCTGAGCTGTAGCCACGGCATCCCCACATTGAAAAGCACTTCCGTGGCAGGGGATGCCGAAAGTGCCGGTTCAGTGCAGGGGATGCGAAAGGCCGGATGACCGGTGTGACGTCATTACGTACGTGAAACCGGGGGGAGGGATCTGCTTCCACACAGGAAAGCATGAGAGAGCCGATCGGAAGCCGTGCGGAAACAGGTGAGTGAGCGCCGCAGGGCTCCGATCAGCGCTGGAGTCCAGCTCGTCCAGTGCACATTTAGCAAGTTAGCACTGGACTCGTCTCAACCACTAGGGAGGTTAATAAAATGAAGACAGGGGCCCCCCAACCCCATCGCCCCCAACACCTGAAATAGCCTTTGGGGATTCACATTGTCGAAGGCCTTCTCCGCCTCAAGCAACAAAATGGCCATCTCTTGCTTAGGGTGAAGTTTAGCATACTCCAATGCTGCAATAACTTTCCATATATTGGAAACAGCCGACCTCCCCTTTGGTCACCTCTGACAACACCACCTATCCAGCCTATCCGCTATGATTTTTGACAGCACTTTGGCGTCCACATTAATAAGTGAGATTGGCCTGTAAGAGCTGGGGTTTAAGGGGTCCTTGTTCTTTTTGGGGATCACTTTAATGTGCGCCTCACACGCCGTGGGCGGATAGGAACCACCTTCCCACACTGGCGAAAAAACCTTGCACAACGGCTCCTCCAGTTGTGGTAAGAGACACCTATACAGTTCTCTAGGTAGACCGTCCGGCCCGGGCGACTTGCCATTCGGTAGGGATTTCACCACCCTGGAAACGTCAGTCACCGTGATAGGGGCGTTTAACAGTGCCAGTTGGGTGTCTGACAGTTTTGGCATTTGGACCGATGAGAGGAAGTCCTGCCCCAAAATCGGGTCACCTGGGGAGCCCCGATACAGGTTTTGATAATATTGGAAAAAGACCTGGTTAATCTCATTCGGTGTCGAGCAGAGATTACCCCAGGCGTCCCGCACACCCGCTATTAAAGCTGGAGCAGGCCGCTCCCTGACAAGGTTGGCCAGGAGGCGGCCCGCCTTGTTACCAAACCTATGGTATTTTAGGCGGACATGGGCCTCTGTGAGGAGGACCAGCCGCTGAGACCACAGATCAAATCGCTTTTTAGCTGCGTACCAGCGGTTGCGGTGTACTCTGGAAGGGGCATCGTTAAGCTGAGCTTGGGCCTGTCGTAGGTCAGCACTAGCTGACAGGAATTGTTGGTGGGTCAATCTTTTCTTTTTGGCCGCGTAGGCGAGGATCTTGCCTCTAAGAAAAGCTTTACCCGCTTCCCAGTACAGAGTAGGCGTATCTTTATGTTTTCCGTTGTGATATTTATAGTCTGCCCAAGCCTCCTGCAAAACCTGAGGGAACTTAGAATCCGCCCATAGATGCGAAGGGCATCTCCAGGCTGGAGGGCTATTCGGTTTAGGAGGGCCTATAATATCCAGAGACACAGGGGCATGGTCAGATATCACGAGATCATGCATAGTGGGGTTCTTAATGGAGGGGAACCAAGTAGGGGACAACAGAAAATAGTCCAGTCTGGCTAACAACCGTGTGCCATGGAAACAAACGAGTATTCACGATCCGTCGGGTGAAATACTTTCCAGGCGTCTATTAAATTATTAGCCTCCACAAACGTTGCCAGAGGAGAGGGAGCACGGTCAGTGAGAGAAGTGCGCGTGGAGTCAGGGGCCCTCTCAGATCTGCGATCCATTTGCGGGTCCATAACTGAGTTAAAATCCCCACCTATCAGGAATTTAGTTTCCCCATCCATCTTTAGCCAGCCCGTCAGATCTTGGAAAAGGACAGGGTGGGCAAGTTCGGAGCGTAAACATTAACGATAGAAAACCAGCCATCCGCCGTCTGTATGTCCACCCGGATTCCCCTACCGCCAGGCAGGGAGGCAGTGGCCAGAACCCGGTATTGAAGAGAAGACCAAAGTAAGATCATGACCCCCGCCTTCCTGCCCGCCGCAGAGGATCCAAACACCTCTCCCACCCACAATTTCTTAATTCTGGGAAAATCATGCTTGTGGAGATGAGTCTCCTGGAGGAGAGCAATGTCCGCCTTGAGGCGCTGAAGATGACGTAAAACCTGGTGTCATTTGGGACGATTCTTATATGATGGGGAGGGGGAATAGGTGCGCAAACACTGGACTATGGGGGACCCTCCCCTTAGTGACACAGGTGGGCAAAATAATACAACGATCAAGTATCCATGTATAAACTGCAAAAATTTTATCTACAGTGCCCCCTAGCGGGCTCACGTGGTATTAGCAAGCGGTCAACACAGTAGCCTCGTCAATGCTGAAAAAACAAAAAGAAAAACCCAACAAATAAAAACAGAGTAAAAGTGAAAATTCAGTAGTTACATTTCTTGAAAAAAAGTATAGTAACATCTTGTGGACTTCGCTTCTTCCTGCATGCAGACGCATCAGACGTGCAGCCGCAGTGAGGGATAGTCCTCGGAGCATCAAGAAAGGCTCATTGAAGCATCCCGCAGGGGGAAAATGGTGGAGGGGTAGGCATGGCCGGAGATCAGGGACAAAAAAGGTAGAGCTCTGGTGGGGAAGTCAGAGGAAAGGGAACAGCAGAGCGTCCGTAAGGTACATCAAGTGGAGGAGGACAGCACCATTGGAAGTGACAGGAGTAAATCAGCCTGGGTCCAGGGCCGCAACAGGGTCAGTTGATTGGAGTAAGGTCAAGGCCGCGTCTGGGTCAGAGAAAGTATGGAAGGTAGCATCCGCGGTCTGGAACCGGAGTGACGGTGGGTAGGCCAGGGTAACTCGTATATTCTTCGCCACCAGTTCGGAGCAGGCAGGGTTGAACGCTCTCCGTTTGCAGGAGACCTCCGCTGAGTAATCAGCGAAGATAAGGAGATTGTGTCCTTCAAAGGTCAGGGGCTTTTTTTGGCGGTAGGCTCTTAGTATCGCCATCTTGTGGGTATAGTCTAAGTATTTAACAATACTTACGATTCGGTTGTGGCGGTCCCAGGCGGTGGGCCCTCTCGACCTTGCAGACTTCTGAGATGCTGAGATCTTCCGGAATAACTTGGGCGCAGATGGTCGGCAGGTGGGTCGGTTTAACCAACTCAGGGATCCCCAAAATTCTCATGTTGCTGCGTCTGGACCTGTTCTCGATGTCGTCTACTTTTGCATTCACAGCGGTAAGGAGTCGCTCAGTTTCAGCAGCTTGTTCAGTCTTGGCTTGGAGCTTGTCTTCCAGGTCTGAGATCCTGGACTCGGCTTCAGTCAAACGGTCAGCCTGAAGGTGCAGTTCTGGTATCAGTGACTTGGTGGCTTTAGTCACTGCAGCTTCCACCGCTTGCTGAAACGTCGTTTAAGCAGCTTTGCGACCGCTTGCGCGGTCTTGTGGTGTCCTGCATCCTCCGATTCACCGTCTGAGGCGTCGTCTGGTTCAGGTTGCGCCGCCATTTTAAGTTTCCTGCCTCGTGGCGTGGACGGGCTGTTCCGAGCCGACATGCGCCCTCTGAACTTTGGGGAAGCCAGGTAGCGATCCATAGCCTTGTCCCCGCTTGGCAGCTGTGCAAGATTCGGGTCTCTGGCAGGTGGATGCTTGGTTTAATAAGCAGATATTAGCTCCGTAGGAGAGAGCTCCCTGTGCGCGCTACTACTGCATGGATCACCGGAAGTCAGAATTGTCATGTTGAAGGAACTTACCAATTCTGAAAGATAATAAAAGTGCTAACAAGGAGAAAAACTTCTGCCCATAAAAATCACTGCTATTTGACTACTGAACGCAGGAAACTGCCACTTGACCTGCACAATGAAAAAGCAGATAGTTTGGGAAGTCCTAGTCATGGGAATCATAGTGGGAAGACACATGAGCTCTTGTCATTTGACATCAATCTTCTCTTTCTGTCCTCCACAGAGTATTCCTGGTGAGAGAAAGCACACGAAACCCCAAAGGATTTGTCCTGTCATTGTGCCATTCGCAGAAGATCAAGCACTACCTCATCCTACCGGTATGTGGTCGACCTCAACTGGTGCAACTGGAGAACATTCATGTTCATGGTCTTAAGGTTTTCCAAGGCATTACCATTACACATGCATGGGAGCCCATTTTCCTATATGGGGGATGCACCCTCCTGTATGGGGAGCGAACCCTCCTGTATGGGGGACACACCCTCCTGTATGGGGGCCACACCCTCTTGTATGGGGAGCACACCCTCCTGTATGGGGAGCGCACCCTCCTGTATGAGGAGCACACCCTCCTGTATAGGGATCTCACCCTCCTTTATAGGGAGCCCATCTTCCTGTATGGGGAGCGCACCCTCCTGTATGGATATCTCACTCTCCAGTATGGAGAGCGCACCCTCCTGAACGAGGAGACCACCCTCCTGTATAGGGAGACTACCCTCCTGTTTAGGGTTCTCACTCTCCCATATAACAAGCCCACCCTTCTGTATGGGGAGCGCACACTCCTGTATAGATATGTAGAAAAGAGTGTCGGTAGACCACACTGACAATGACGTGGCCAACCTCTTTGACTTTCATGGCAATCGAGTGTTGAGTCGTGGTGGGGTCAAAAGGGTCAAATCGTGAAATAATCGGATTCATTCTATGGTAGTGGGCAAATAAATATATATCCAAGAATGAAACGATACAATTCTGAACCAATGATCAAAAAATATAATTCATGGTGTATATCGTTAAA
>CM070043.1:31040127-31055140 GCA_036250615.1 Ptychadena robeensis | reverse complement strand
ATCATATATACACACACCAATCATACAGAGATATGTATCATATATATACACACCAATCATGCAAAAACATGTATCATATATACACACGCCAATCATACAGAGAGATGTATCATATATACACACACCAGTCAAACAGAAACATTCATCATTCACATAGACACATCAATCATACAGAGAAATTCATCATTCACAGAAACACACACTCTACACTCATGCAGAGACACACACACACAGAAACACAGAGACACACGCATTACATGCACTCTACTTAGTGTCTGCAGCTACTTCATTCATGGTTGGCTTCATGTTTATCCCTACCTCAGCCCCCTAGCTGCACCCCCCTGGAATACCTCTATGCCCGCCCCCCAGTTTAGGAACCACTGTACTAATATATATACTTTAACTACGGGGTACAGATAAATAACAGGTGAAAGTGCACTGCAATGTACACTATATGGACATACAATCATCCCAGCTATTTACAGTTGTTGGACATCCCATTCCAAAATTGTGAGCAATAATATTCAAGGTTTTAACATTGCTGTGGGCATGTTACTCAAAACATAAATATGGATACATACTGTTTTGAAATCTATCATGCAAAAGCAATATTTTAGAGATTTTATCATTCAAATTATACCTTTTATTAATCATTTATTTAAATGTAATTTTTTTTTACATAATTGTGTGTTTCACACATTATTATATTAAGGATGTCTACTAGGCCCTTGTACAGACATATTTTGGGAAGTTACAGGCCTACAACAAAAATTCATTATAGTTATAGTGCGCTTTTGGTACAGAAATCTGGACCTTGCAAGAGCGCTAGGGAGGTAAAGGAAGTCGGAAGAGGTGAGTTTAGTGTAGAAGAGAAGACATGGCCTACCACCACTGACTACAGCTTCAGACATACAGATCATCCAAAGAAAAAAAGCATTTTCTAGCAATTCATTACCTTATTCATTACTGCCGCACCGAAACCCCTAAAAAATGGATACAACCAAATAAAATGTCTTATGGGGATAGCATAACTAAAATAAAAAATGAGGTAATCGGGAATGACACCATCTCAACAAATCAAATTCCTAATTGAATTCACCTTTTCAATAACGCGCCGAAAAGCTCCCGATCAATCACTTGGCAATACTGTAAAATAAAATGATGAATATGGAGCGACGTTACGAATGCCTGGGAGTTTTAAATGAAATATTATAATTATTGGACTTAGAATAAAATAAATTGCCGTAGACTGGGTAACAAAACTTCCTGCTGGTAATAATAAAAGACACTGTATCAGCAGCAATAAGCTCGTAATTATAGTTTGACTTTATAGGCCGCAAAATGATTTTCGCAGACAGGGATAGAGAATAAATATAATCAGTGGAAAATATTTATTAAAGGAGGAACTGGATAGCGTTTTTCCAACATTTTAATGGCATAATTTAATGCAATGAGGCAGAACACGAATTGTATTGAAAGCTGCGGAGAGGAGAAATGCATTCTAGTTATTACAGATACCCAGACACACAAAGTCACTGGAGGTAAATTATTAGAAACCATGTTTACCTTCTGCTTTAACCTTTTTTTTTTTTCTTTTCTGCTGTTTACATAATTTTAAATGTTATTACCATAAACATACAAATACACCATTTAGAAGCAATCAAGTAAAAAATTAAAAGTTTGCCACTTTCAAATTAAAGCTGTTTTAAACTAAAACTAAAAAAAAGCACATACATGAAATAGGCACATTACTTACCTGTCAGCAATTCAGATCCTGGAAATCTGCTACACAAAAACAAATACATTTTAAGAGAGCAGAGTTTCAAACACTGTTGAACTCAAAAGGGTGTCACCTGTTTGTTAGGTATACACTAGCTCTGCGTGTCTGTAACATAGAGCAGTCAGCTCTTCCTGTCTTCAAGTCTCAGTGCTTTGTATCAAAGCTCACTTGTCTGCTAGATACACGGAAGCAGAGTCTTGGAGAACAGCAGAGTAATCCAAGGCAGGCTGTGCCTCTGAGGAGAGGGCATATTTCGTTACAGCACCGCCCCTTGTGTCATACGGTTCCCTGCATACAGTGGGGATGTGATGCCACGGGAAACTTTCCCCAGTGGCCAGTACCGGTTGTACAAGCGACCCCCAAATTATGTTGAAGATTGTTATGGGTTATTAAAAGTCGGCTGATACGCCGGGAGAATATACAGAGTACATATATTGGTTGTCGAAAAAATCAAGAAATAGAACTTGTCTTTAGCTTTAAGAATATAGGTTATATATAATTACCACATTTCTATGGAATACACAAGGGGAGATGTATAAGGGTAGTAGGAAAGGCGGGGAGGAAGAGAGAAGGGGGGGAGCGCACGGGGGGCCACACGGGAGAGAGACAGACAGGAGGGGGGGGCAAGGGGGCGCAGCTGCAGTCACCCAATGGAGGGAGCGCAACAGAGCAAAGCGGCGGGGGGGAAAGTTCCCAAGGGAATACAGTAGGGAGCCGCCCCCACGCCCTGTTGTCGGGGAAAAAAATTTATTATGGGACGTGGTCAAAACTTATCGGTTCTCGAGTGTATCTTGTATACAAAAACAAATAAAACTTACCTTATTCATTTTCATTGATGGTGGATGTTGTGGCCGGCCAGCAGACGGCCAGCATGTTGATAAGGCCAAGAGAAGCACTTCCGGATGATTTTCTAGGGCAGCTGGACACCAACCGTTTGCCCCCCCCCCCCCCACCCCCCCCCTTCCCATCCATAGACAGAGACAGAGACTCCTCTGCAGAAGAGCTCCGGTGTGGGGGAAGGGGAGGGGGGAAGTCGGCTGGATCAATCTAGCTGTGGCTGAGTGAAGAGAGGCTTCTCTCTCCCCTCATCACAATGTTGCTGATGTCACATCTGGGTGACTGAGCAACAGGGGCTTATGGGAGGGAATTACCAGTAATGCATGCAGCTTGTTGCGTCCTGCCTATGCAAGATGTAACACAGTGGTAGGGGCTGTCTCTAAAAAGACACCCCTCCTGCTGTCAGAAATAGTTTTCTTTTTTTTCTTTTTTTTTGGGCATCTCTGCAGTATGCAGCCTGGAGGTAGGTCCGCTTTAAGCCCAACTTTGTTGTTCAACTGTTAACAAAAGTATACATTTTATTCTCTCATAAATGTGTGGGATTTTTCTTTTACAAAAAAGGAAATAAAAAACACGTAGTCGGAGAACATAATAATGATACTTAAAATGACATTGCTGGTTCAAAACAATGGCAAATCTTTTTGAAACAAAGTGAAATATAATAATACAATTAAAATGTTAACAAATTTTTAAGGAATTTGGAAATGCAATGAACCTCCTGGGCATTTAGCCTGAGTTCACTCAGGGTGATGTCACAATCTTGTGAGACTGGGCATTTCCTACAGCCACAAGGGCATCTGGGAGAGATATCCCAGATATCCTTGCAGCTTGTGACATATTGCAGAGGCGATATGTAACACAGTGGGAGGGGCAGTCTCTAAAAAGACACCCCTCCTGCTGTCAGAAATTGTTTTTTTTTTCCATTTTCAACTGTGGATTTCTGCAGTTTCGACTGAGCTGCAGCCGATACTGCAGAGTGACCTACCAGGTGGTAGGTCCACTTTAAAAGTCCCCTTGCGGCAGAACATATCTACATTTGTGTACTTTTTTTGTTGGGATGTGGCATCATTGTTAAAAAATTGGGGAAGAACGCACACCATGTTGTTAAGTTCCCAGGCTAGTTATAACAAAATTTTGATGGGGTAACTGGAAGGAGGATTAGAGTGACCACATGGGATGGGGGCTGGTGGGTTTAAATGTGTTTTAGATATAACAAATACAAAATACAATCATGTTACATTTTATCATTGTAAAATAATAAGTTTCAATAAATATATTTTCTGAAATGAGATACAAAACTTTTCTAAAAAGCTTATTGTAAGGTCTGCCCATCTGACTTCGTTCGTTTCTAGTAGAAAAAAACAGCTTTTTTTTAACTCCGTATAGTTGCATAATAAAAAAAAAAAAGGTAATTAAAATATGTTACAAGCTTGGCAAGTATACAATAAATGAGAGGAAACAACCCATATGGATACTTATTTTAATAAAGGACAATAATCTGGCAGATCCTGTGGTACCCTGTTTCCCCCCCAAAAAAAACCACAGCGTCTTATAATTATTTTTGCTCCCAAAGATGCGCTACGTCTTACTTTAAGGGGATGTCTTATTTGTCCATGAAGAAGATTACAGTACACATTTTTTAATAACCTTTCATGGTAATTAATGTTTCTCTGTGGTTTTCAAGTAACATAAATTGTATATATTTAACAATAAAAACTGAAAGAAAAACATGTCACTTTTTATACATAAGTGAAGGTGTATTTAATGTGTTTGAACTGCAATACCAGTTTAAGCCACTGGAGACACAGCCTCTAGTGAGCAGCTCCTCTCACGCACAGGGGGGAGAGAGGAAGGGGGATGTGTGACAAGTAGAGATGGTCGAATTTTTTTTCAAAAATTCGACCATTTCGCCGATTTCAAGTTAATTGCAAAGCCCCTGAACATGGTATCATCACCAAACTTGCTGGAGATGTAGAGAAGGGTTGGGGGTACACTACAAAAAAGAAAGTATGTCTCTAACACAAACAGTTTTTGCACAAATTAAGTTCAAAGTCAAGTAAAAATTTCGAAAATCGGAATTTCGACTTTAACTTTGAACTTAATTTATGCAAAAAGTACATGTGCTAGAGCAAAACTTCTTTTTTTCAAATGTTCCCACAACCCTTCTCTACATCTCCAGCAAGTTTGGTTATGATACCATGTTCAGGGGCTTTGCAATTAGCTCACAAAGTTAGCAAGTCGAAAAATTCGACCATCTCTAGTGACAAGCAGACTCCTCGCAGAACCTGGCAGATTACCGGCTTCTAATAACCCTTCCGGGTCTCCGATCTGCTGTCGTCTTCACACAATGCCTGATTCCTGCCCTGTGCGACTCACTGTTAGCCAGTGTCCACCGGAGCAGAGCAGCAGGCATGGTTTCTCTGTCTCTTTACTGTACCGTAGCTTGGGGGGGCGCCTAATTTTTGGGGGGTGCCTTATATTTTGGCCAGAGGAAAAAATGTCAGTGGCCTTATTTTTGGAGGATGTCCTATTTTGGAGGAAACACAGTATATGTAGTATAATGTCTGAGAATTTTTTTCAATCTCAGGTTATCTCTGTCCAATTCACCTCTTAAAACTTCCTGTTGATGTTGATAGTTGGAATCATTCAGAAATAAAGAAGCTTAGGAGATAAAGAAAGGTAAGCTCAAATCTCAGGAAGAGAGTAGATAGGTGTACTTTCTGTCCTTAATATCTGCTGCAGACTATTAATGCTGGTACTGCGGCTAGAGCTAGATGAGCTATAAAATTTATTATCAGTGTGAGATCATCAAAAGGCCTCATATCACGGACTGCCAGCCTCATAGGATTTGCAATAAGCTTTAGTTATATAACTTATCTGATATTCACATTCCCCCTCCTGGAGAGAAAACTGTACCTGAGTAGCTGTAGTGCAAAAATGTTTCATTCATTAGATTTGTTGCTTTAAAAAACTGGTCATTTTCCGTGCAATTCCAGGAGCCGCTGAGCGCAGTGCAAAGACGCCAATGCATTGCACTTGAGCTTCCTCGATATGGAGACACAGCACTTCTGTGTCATTGACCCCGGCCGATACTTTGAATCGGGACCATCGGTCTGGAAAAGCGTAAATGGTGAAGAAGAGCATGCATGGGAACAACATAGATTACAAGAAGACTGAAAGAAAATAAATACCTGAATGGGGGAGAGAATTTAAGACAATTTAAAAAAAATATTTTTTGAGTAGATTCAACAGAGATCAATTACTATGGCCATTGCGAATATCCGGCACAACATTCGCAAAATATTGCAAAATGTCGAATTGCTCATGTTCAACAAATATATTAGGATTTTGAATATTCGTGCTCAACACTAGTTAACAGCGGTTAGGGTTTTTACAACATTTATTATCCTTTAGGAATGGGTAAGTTGTCCGGGAGACCTCTAAACTCATTTCATAGGGTGGGGGGGCAGGGATCAGGTTATATTCCTTTTGGATGTCCATCATTTCAATAACTACTGTATTTTTCAGACTATAAGATGCACTTTTTCACCCCCAATATAGTGTCTGCGTCTTATGGCCTGAATGCGCAACCCCCACAGCCACAGTGTGGTCACGCCTTGGCTTCCCGCCAGTTCTCCCGAGTCAGATGAGAGATGTGACCACAGTAAGATCCATCATCTGTACTGTTTCTACCAGCAGAGCCCTGCTGATAGAAGCAGTACAGCAGAGAGACATACATGGAAGCTTCCAGCCAGCACCTTTCCTGTTTGTCTGCCTGTAACTGCGATCACCGTGCAGCTCACAGCTGGAAAGAAGGGAGACGAGTGCAGAATCCCCCATTCTCCCCCTCCCCTTCTGCTTGAAGTGTGCTCTCTAGTGACACCGCATGTGTGGCTGAAATTGGGTACTGCAGGGTTGTTTTCTTTCCAACTGAGAACATTTCACTTTTTTCCTGTTTATCATGCTCTAAAAACAGGGTGCGTCTTATGGTCTGGTGCATCTTATAGTTAAAAAAAATATGGTAATTCAGTAGAAGTAATAAGATTTAGGGCTTGTTTCCACTATACGTCGGGACCCCCTCCGCTAAGCGTATTGCTTGATGGGGATCCCGACGTAGCACATAGACTTTGCATGCTGTGTTTAAACATCTGCCGATGCAGAGGCTCAACGTACTTATGTTCAGCCTTGCATCGGCGGAACAGCTCAGCGTAGTGAGATAGCATCCCCCGAGCGGGTAAGTGAATGTGCTCCATCATGACCTCCCGCCAAGCAATGCGCTTAGCAGAGGGGGTCCCGACATATAGTGGAAACATAGCCTAATGAATTCAGCACCCATTCAAAATACCCTAAAAACTTTTGTAGACCTATGTTATTGTTATTTATTTCACCAAACAGAAATAAACAAAAGAGGTCACATCATGGATGTTCCGAAAACAAATACAATGGCGGTTGCATCAGCTTTATTCAGATATACAGCATGTAAAAAAAAAAATCCTCTTTGGTAAGTGGGGAAACTTTTATGTTGTGCCTGCATTGTACCTGTTTCATCTCCTATAAAGCTTTGCTGGGTTATTCATCATCGAGAAGAATTAACACTAGGGGAGGAATCGGAAAACATTTCAACCCAGAGGCTTCATTTCATTCCAAGTGCTATGAAAGTACCTGGAGTGTCTGAAGTTCTCCCACTGATCTGGCTTAGGCTTCAATGCAATCCTGTTCTAAGGCCAAATTAACCTTCTGTAATTCTTAAAAAGAAATTTCTTTAAAACACCTTCCAGCTAAGCCGCAACATATCAGAATTGCATATGGTTAAGAGACACAATCCTCCTTTTTTTTCAGACTTCGTTGTCCTACCGTACTTTCATCTGACATGACACGTTACGTGAAAAGATAATTGAAGCCGAGCTTCAAGGCTTTTCCATGATATTTATTAACTTTGACCTTTTTCGCTCTTTTTACAAAGGGAAGGAAAAAAAATATCAATTTCTGATACAAGGTGGAAGAATAAAGGGGCCCATCTACCTTGTGTATATAGACTCTATAATATGTTTGTGAAATGACTTATATAATGACTAATAGAGAAGCAGTTCACGGGAGTTGCTTGTTGGTTGTTTTCCATTGACTTAAGCAGGGAACACACGGCTCGATATTGGAGCCGTTCGAGGTTTCCGGCAGCAGCGCGATGATGTCATTCCGCTGCTACCTGATATCAGAGGAGCTGGAGACACAACTTAGCCCTTGTGCTCTCCATCCAAAACAATAAACAATGACCGCGGTTTACGGTCATGTCCGATAACCCTGTCTTCGATTGGAATTGATTGGTCCCGCTCGAAAACAGGAATGGCTGGAGACACTGCTGTGTCTCCAGCTCTGACGTTGCTTTGCATGGAGACCATGCGGTGCCCATGCAAAGCAATGGACATCGGCCGTGATTTACGGTCATTTCTGATATCCCTGTTTTGATTGCCACATTAGATATGGGCCAGATAGATGGCTGTGAGCACTCAAATCTTTGCAACCCACATCTATGCGTGTGTTCCCAGCTTTAATAGTTTAGGAAGTTCCACATATTACATGGTTTTGGTGAAACAAAAGGAGATATGACAGAAAAATCTAAAGGTGTATGGGGAACCCTTACTTGTACTGCCACTGGGGGCACTAGATATAATTGTTTTCAATGGGGAAAAAAAGCAAGTCCATAGGCTTGTATACAGTATACAGAGTGATGACATAACTGCTTACTATATCACATGTGAGAGGAGCTGAGAAGCTTTTGAAAGAGAGGAGAGTAGAGATGGTCGAATTTTTTTTCATAAATTCGACCATTTCTTCGATTTCGAGTTAATTACAAAGCCCCTGAACATGGTATCATCACCAAACTTGCTGGAGATGTAGAGAAAAAGAAAGTATGTCTCTAACACAAATAGTTTTTGCACAAATTAAAAGTCAAAGTCAAGTAAAAATTTCGAAAATCGGAACTTTGAACTTAATTTATGCAAAAAGTACATGTGCTAAAGCAACACTTCTTTTTTTCAAATGTTCTCACAACCCTTCTCTACATCTCCAGAAAGTTTGGTGATGATACCATGTTCAGGGGCTTTGCAATCAGCTCACAAAGTTAGCAAGTCGAAAAATTCGACCATCTCTAGAGGAGAGGGACAATGAGGTTCGGAATATCAATATCTCCTTAACAGACACTAGGGATGTGCAAAAATCAGTTTACAATTTCATACTACTTTTGGCACCTAAAATGTCTGGAATGAAAACACAAGGGTGGGCTAATGCTGTCCAAAAACATTTTGACTTTAAGTGACCCCTTAATGGAGAACTATATTATGTTATTTTCATTGACATACTTCGTCCTTGGCATAGGGCTCAGCTGGCCTGGTAAGGGGAGCCAACAAATGAGTAGAGATGGTCGAATTTGTCAACTAGCTGACTTTGTGAGCTGATTGCAAAGCCCCTGAACATGATATTATTACCAAAATTGCCGGAGATGTAGAGAAGGGCTGTGGGAACATTGAAAAAAAGTATTGCTCTAGCCCATGTAGTTTTTGCATAAATTAAAGTCGAAATTTTGACTTTTGAAATTTTGACTTGACATAAGAATTTAATTTATCCAAAAACTATTTGTGTTAAGCTAGCCATACACGTGTCAGATTCCATGTCCAATCGATTCATCATCCGATCGATTCCGGCGATTCTGCCGGGAATCGCAGGTGTGATCAATCGGCCAATTAAGAGTATCCATCGCTGCATACCACCTTGTCCAACGGATTCCGGGACGATTCCGTGTCCGATTGTCCACCTCACAAATGGCAACTCCCCCTGATCCGGACAGAATCGCATGAGAAAGACCAACATGTTGGTTCTCCGTCGGATCCGATTCTGAGCCCCTGATCAATCGGACGCGAACGATCGGACCAGGTGGGCTGCATGCGATTCCGGCACGATCGTTTCGCGTGCACGCGCCCGGAATCGATCGTGCCGGAATCCGGTGCGAATCCGACACGTGTATGGGGGCCTTTCGAGACATACTTTTTTTGTATTATACCCCCAACCCTTCTCTACATCTCCAGCAAGTTTGATGATGATTTCATGTTCAGTGGCTTTGTAATTAACTCAAAATCAACAAAATGAGGCCTGGAGAAAAACACTATCAAGTCACAAAACAGCAGTACTGTAAAAACACCTGCAAATTGGGGGATAGGGCAATTACTACATTTTTCAGGCATTGGAGGAAATTCATACCCCATATCTTCCCTCCTGCCGAGATCCAAGCCATGATTCTGCGTTATCGCCACTCCACCTGGTATTTACACAACAATCTCAGACTCTACACTGGGAGCTCATACAATACGTAGTACTAACGGTTCCCCCCCTGGGTAGTATGTCACCTACGTACTCTTTTGCTGAGGTGATGTTCTCTAGCAGCGACGGGACTGCATGAGCGGTTTGACCGTCACGACCTGGCCAATGCTGTTAGAAGTTACTGTTTGTTTTTGATGTTTCTGTTTCGATCTATTGTCTGTTTTCTATGGATATGTTTTGTATTTGTTGTTTTACTGTATTGTTATCTGAACTGTTACAGGACTTTATTGCTGTCATGGAATGTATATGTACTATCTGTTACCGGATCTTTTTGCCTGTTTCTCATGACTCTGTAAATGCAGATTTTCTTACAAAAATATTTGCCTACACGTGGCGTGCCTGTATCTTTTCATGTATTGTAAGTTGTTTGAAAATGCAATAAAAAAACTATTTAAAAAAAAAAAAAAAACACCTGCAAATAGTGTCCAAGGTTCCAATCATTTTTCAAATGCAAAGGTGTTTTTCTAGCAATCAAACATTCGAAAAGCACCTGACAAATGTTAACGTGGACCTAAACTACCCCATCCACCAGCCATCATCACTTTGCACTGTCACTAATACAAAAAAGTAAATGTTAATGGTTAGAACATAAAATACAAGGAAAATATGGGAAAAGAAAAAAAAATTACTTCAGCTTTTAGTTTTTAAACCATTACTGACATTTTGAAGCATTAAAATTTCCTATTAAGTGTATTTTTAATACATCCTTTATTTAACTGATTGAAAGATAACAGGAAAAATATATATAAATAAATCCTAAAATAACAAAAAGTGAATCCTATTATTGTTGCTCAAATACATTGGAATTATCAAGATGTGAATTTATTTCAAAACAAAACATGTGTATTTGGCAGTATATTCTTTACGTTAAATCAGTTTAATAATATATCTAACACTGTTAGAAAAAATTGTTATAAAAATGGTTTTAAAAAAATTCAACCATTTCGACTATTTTGAGTTACCGGTAATTGCAAAGCCCCTGAGCATGGTATCATCACCAAACATGCTGGAGATGTAGAGAAGCGTTGGGGGTATACTACAAAAAAGTATGTCTCTAATAAAAAAGTTTTTGTATAAATTAAGTTCAAAGTCAAAATTTCAACTTTGAACTTTATTTATGCAAAAACTATATGTGCTAGAGCACAAAAAAATTCCAATGTTCCTACATCTCCAGCAATGTTGGTGATGATACCATGTTCAGGGGGTTTGCAATCAACTCACAAAGTGAGAAATTTGTTCGGCCATCTCTAAAAAAGAGTAAGGAAGGAAGAAATAGTTTTTGACAATTTGTGTTAGAGCAAAACTTAGTTTTATAGTATATCCCCAACCGTTCTCTACATCTCCAGCAAGTTTGGTGATGATACCATGTTCAGGGGCTTTGCAATAAACTCGAAATCGTCAAATTTAAAAAAATAAATTCGATCCACCAGTAACAGTAACCGGCCAGATGGCAGTGTGAAGCCATTTGTTGACATTAGATCAACTGGGGTCGAAGGGGGCAGGGGGTGGCGCCATAGACCTTCATGTTAATAGGGGGGCTACACTTTTCTCCCCACACACCCCCCCAGTGTGTAGAGGGCCGGCAATCACGGTGGAGTACAGTGTACTCTGCCGCGATTGCCCTGGAAGCGGCTTTTTGTGCCATAGAAAATGGCGCGAAAAGCCCATAACGCCCAGGAGGTTAAAAAGATAAAATGGGGGCAACGACCATCTTGCTAATAATTATAATTACTATAATAAAAATATTAATGAGAAAAGAAGTAGATTGTCCATCCAATATTTGTAGCCAATAACAAAAGACCTTTTGTTATATTATCAATAATCTATCAATCCTACTATCATAGAAAAATTAGACAGCTAGAGAAGGAAAGAAGAGAAAGGATGGCAAATGCAAGTAAAAGTTCTATAGCTGGTTTAGTAGATATGCTTTTATAATTAATTACAAATTTGAAGACACACCCTAATAAAAGAAACACCCCTTTATACAGTTGCATACACTGGTATGTGCTTTTTCTCTTGTTACTGAAGGTCCAATGGTGGCTGGTAGCATGGGGACAAGAGACAGAGAGGCAGAGGGAAGATCTATCAAAGGGCAGGTCTTATCTCTGACAGTTTTTCCACCTCCTGGAACTCAAGCTCAGCCAGTAGCTGGTAGTTTTGTGATCATATCATGGTTGGAGATTTTGCAATTAACTCACAAATCAGCTAGTGTACTAATTAAATCACTAATAAAAACACTTTTTTTCTGTATGTTCCTGTACCTTAGCTACTGCATTTACCACCTTAGAGCTGATACTTTTTCCATTTATTTTTCTTTTTTGGTAAAATAAAGACAGCTTATACCTGTTTATCTGTAACACTCTCTTCGCATACTACAAATCAAACCAAATAAATATAAGTGTCATGTACTGTATGATCAGTTGGATAGAAGCCTGTTGTAGCAGTTGGTAAAACCACTCCTACGTTCCTCTAAATATTTTTCTATAAGACATAGGAGGACATTCAAAATGTTTTTTAAAGCTAAAATAAGGTTTATCCAAATCCATTAAGGCAGGCATGTCCAAAATCCAATTGGTCTGTATTAAAAACAGAATGGAAAGGCCAATGTACAATGGTTTCATCATGCACCACCATGCAAAGCCCTAGGGTACCTACCCATGTGAAGTGGGCTACATTGTAAATACAAATACAATACATGTAAATACAACTAAATGTGTACATGTTTTTATATTTCAATATTGTTATGTAATTTTAATCATAACCATTGTGCCTAAAATGTCCCCACCAGGGCTGGTCTGGTTTTTTTACATTAGGTGAGGCCAGGCCCTCCCCCTGTATCTATAATTGTTAATAGTTTATAGAAAGTCAGCCTGGTTTGCCACCACCCATTTTCATCTCACAAAAAGACACCCCCAGATCTAAATACAGAAGTTTTTTTTTTCTGTGTACAAAGAGGTAAAGTTTCACTTGAAAAGCAGGAAATCTGGAGGTGATAATTTTGCGAGGGGAAAGTTCACCGTGCCATTGCATGATGATATTATCTTCTGGTGGTTGCCATGACGCTGACAGAATAATGACTCCTTGAGAGAACTCTTTAAATATTGGTTCAGTTTCCCCCCTGAACATTAATCTGATTGTTAGCATCTTGCACATCTCTCTCTAGTCCTACAAGATGAGAAAATGACCCAAAATGAGCCAAATCCTTCATCACAGCTTTCTCTGGCCCCGTAAGAATCTCCAATATCTATTTTTAATGATACAATATAACAGTCTTTGTCTTTTTTTTTTTTTTTTCTTCTGTAAATGTATTCAGGATTTTTCTCTTTCTGGTGAAAGATGTTGAGATCCTTATTAAAGATCATTATGAATATTCAGAGAAATTCTGTTTTATTTGAAAAAGGCTCTTACGTCCGTAATTTTCAAAAGACGGCATCAAATTCCCTGGGAACTGTTACCTCGATACCTTCACTGACGCATTCCATTTTTTTTTTGTCCTCACGCTCTTTCCTTATGAAAGGATAAAAAAAGAAAAATACTTTCAAGCAAAGATTTACCGTATTTTCCAGCGTATAACACGAACCCCAACTTTTCCAGTCAAAATATAGAGTTTGGTATATTCTCGCCATATAAGACTACCCCCCTTCCAACGCACACCAAATTATTTTTTTGCGGATGTGGAGCTAAGGCCTTACATATGCCTACTCTAACCCCCAGATCTCCAACACTCTTATAAAGTAAACATTTTTGGGGGGATTAGTAATTTATATTCCCAATTTGACACACCTTTCTGCAATATTTCATAGGTATTAATGTTTCATAAATTAATGGGACATAAGTTGTATACATTTAACAATAAAAACTGAAAGAATGTTGGAAATAAAAAAAAACTTTTACAGTTGTGTATATATTATAGAGGGAAGTTTTTGTACAGATATTTAATGTGTTCTAGCCTTCATCTCAATTTTCCTGCAATACCAATTTCAGCCACAATGTCACTAGTGAGTCAGAGTAGCAGAACATAATCGCCTCCTTTCACACACAGCGGGGAGGGAGGGGCCCGAGGGGGATGCTGCAGTCTCTCTACTCTCTGCCTGTGATTTAAATATGCGAAGGCTGCTGCCAGCCAGCACGCAGTGTGCTGAGCATGAGTCTGGGCAATAGACCTCCAGGCCCCCCTAGATGCTCGCCGTGTGCCAGGGTATAAAACTACCCCAAACGTTTGAGAAGATTTTCAAAAGTCGTCTTATACGCCGGAAAATATCGTAGATAAAAAATAAAGAAATTTGAAGGAAGAACGTAAAAGGAGAAAAAAAACGGGAAGCTGAAAATCTATTTAGGGCCATTTTACACTAGCGGTGTTTGCCTTGCAGTACTGCAACGCAGCATTAACGCAAGGCAGACAGGTTTCCATATTGTACCTTTCACACTGCCCTCATGTTGATGTTTACGATAATGCATTACAGCAATACAAATGCCCTGCATCATGCATTTTTGGTGACACAGCACAAGCGTCTGCCATACATTTGTATGGGAGACACCAGTGAAGCACAATGCAGAAATGCTGGGTTTCACAGATAACCCAAAACAACATTACCTCCAAAAATCTCTTATTGCCAACATCCCAACTAAGGAAAAAAGTCTATAGAGAGAGAAACAAAATACATCCATAATATGGTTATTTGGGCATAACAGACACGTGTAATGGGCGCAGCAGTGTTACTGCTGGCGCTTACACAGCGCGGCTAGTGTAAAATGGTTCTTAACCTCTTGGCGTTCTGCCCAAATATCATACTTTTAAAAGAAGTGGAACTGGGTAATCAAAACAGATTACAGAGTGATCTGTTTAAATTAAACCACTCCCCTTTTAACATTCATTATCAATGACTAGAGATGACTGAACATCGGCCGTGTCTGCCCGCAAATCAGGTGTCTCTACCCGGTCTCTAGAGAAAATAATACTATACTATTGTCAGGATCCTGCCTTTTCCCAGCGGGCTGGGTCGCCCCCTCCCTCAGCGCCTGGTT
>CM070043.1:31020603-31035526 GCA_036250615.1 Ptychadena robeensis | reverse complement strand
CCCCCCCCCCCTTTTTGGATGAATGCCAAGGGCACATTACAACTCCCCAATGTCATCATTGACATCAGGGAGGTAGAACCAGTGAAAAGCCACAGGATGCAATTCTGCCAGATGGCTGGGTCAGGTAAGCATTATTATTAATAATAATAATATTACACAGCACTTTACAGAGCATATATAGTCATATACTGTAACTAATTGTTTTTCAGAGGAGCTCACAATCTAATGTCCCTACCATAGTCATGTATATGTAACTAACACAGTCATAGGGTCACATGTAACTAACATAGGAGAAGGAAACTGGAGTACCTGGAGGAAACCCACGCAGACACAGGGAGAACATACAAACTCCTTGCAGATAGTGCACAGGCTGGGATTTCAACCTAGCCCTAGCTGCATGGTCAGAGTGCTAACCACCTGAGCCACCGTGCTGCCCGAGTGTGGCTCTGGATTATATAGATCTACCCTGAGGCACAGTTGGGATTTTTGCTAGGGAGGTTAACAAAGTTCTGTATGTTACAGTGCATTTAATTACCAAAAATGGTGTAAGTTTAATTGTTTGGATCTTTGGACAGGCTTTAAAGCCAAACTCCAGGCTAAACCTTGGGGGCACTAAATGTTTACAAACCCAAGAAGAAAGTAGCTATGACTTTGAACTGTAACACCATATTTCATACAAAGAGAAGATCTATGGAAGGAGCTGGGTAGCTCTGGGTATAGACATAGTAAAAACAGCTTCATAAAATTTTCACTAGCTAATTATGTGAGTTAATTGTACAGCCTTTGAACATGGTGCCATGACCAACATTTCTTGAAATGAAGGAGCCTCAGAATAGTCTCAGTGCCAGAGAAAAATCAATATGCGGAGCCTGTGGCCTTAAGGTCTAGTGATGATCGACATAGGCAATATTCTAATTCAATTAAATATTCGTAAATATGAAATTCGAGCATATGGTCATGCATTGCGATAATATATTCACTATCTTCAAAATTATTGATCACATCAAGACATTTATTATTGCATTGTGATTATATTATTGCAATGTATGGCCATAAGCTTACACATAATATCTTGAATATTCGAAATTGCGAATATCCGCCACCATATTCGCATATTCTCGAATGGTCCATATTCGTCAAAACTATTGCCAATTCAAATATTCTAGCTCAACACTATTCAGGTCACATAGCGGGGTCCTTGGCAGTCTCTGGCCAGTCCACTTGGATTGCAGTCTAGCTCAGCAGAATGTCCGTTACAAATAGTAATAAGCAGCATAGACAATATTCACATTCACAAAATATTGTGAATGTTTCGCCTTATATTCTACAAAAATTAGTAAATTAAAAATTTGTGATCTCCACTGATTGTTACCTTCATTGTGAAAGATTTGTGGCAATATTTGCATACATTCCTGATGTAAAAATCTTAAATATGTGTTATTACGAAGATACAGCACTATATTCGCAATCTTCGCGCATTCTCAAAGTGCTGATATTCAAAGTAAAAACTTGCAAATTAAATATTTGCGATCATTACTAGTTCTAAACAGCCCTCACTTGACCAACCAATAAATTCACCACACCTCCTTATTGTGCCAACATACCAAAATCAATATCAATCCAAAACAAACATATAAGTTTCCATTTCTCCATCTACAAGAACATGGGTCAAGGGACTTTCAAGGCATCCAAATATGTAAACATAAAGTTTAATGAAGAATTAATTGTCCATTGTCCTTATAAGTCTCAAGGTTTAACCAGGCTCCGGTAACACATCTGGAGTCTTCCTGGCGACCAAGCAGTGACGAGAAAAGTTGATATACAGGTCATTTCACAGTCCAATGACACAAGTTATTGCACACCATCTGGGCGCTTTTTGCTAGAAAAAACACTTCTTCAGGACATGTCTCTGTTGCAAATAATTTGTCTGTAATGCATGGAGAAGATTGGGAACCATGAGGCCCAAAGCGGGTGATTGGTGTGTACATTGTGAAGATGGGCCAATCAATGCTCAAGTGGCGTAAGAAGTATGACTTACCCTGCCAACTATGAAGAACTGTGGTCAGAGCAACCAGAGTAATCTGTTGCCTTTTCTTTTACACTTTGGAAAGACAAGGGGACTTTACTGGCCTCAAAGATAATAGATAACGATAATAATAGATAACGTTTCTTTGAGACGTAATAAATTATTAACTTAATGTCCATTTAAAGTCCAATATTTATTAAAAGTAGGTTTTCTGGGTATCACTGTCAACCGGGCTGGATATGGCTGGTAGATGCATCCAATTAGTCTATCCAATGTTTAACGCATCATACCCCAATACCAGCCAACTATGTGTCCAAGTGCCTCACATGGAGTGGGGGAGGGAGCCCTCTCTTGGGTCTTCAGCCTCTCATGGGTCTTTAGCTTCCAGTCAGTCAGCTTCTACCAATGAACACCAGCTGATCCCCGAGTAGAGGTCTTAAGTCAAAATGAGGGCTCTCTCGCCCCGAATCCATTTCCCTAACTTGGTGTTGCAAATGGACTGGAAGAAAGTCTCTCGACTCACTCCTACCTTGATCGACAGCAACACAGAGCACCAAGTGATTGGAAACCAACACTTAACAGGGCCTGAGCCATAGCTGCTCCTGGTGGGACATGATGATAAGTCAAACTTGAGACTTTCTTTGTTCCCCTTTTTGTGAACAGATAGAGCCTCAGTCTCTGAATCTGTCAGGGTTCGATTTCTGTATTTAATCTGCAGAAATCTCCAGAATTTTTGATGTGAAGTTATTCTGGAAACGGAAGTGGGAATAACACAAAAAAAAGGAAGTTGAAAGTGAATTTTACCCTTCCGCCATGTGATAATTTCACTGCAGGAAAGCTGAAGGATTGGGCAGAGTGACGGAGAAGACGTTCCCGCATGGAAAATGATTGCCTGCACTCTCCAATTCAAACAGCACTCAGTATGACTCCGGTCCCATTTCACATATTACGGCTTCCCTTGACGGCGATTGTCCCACTTGTACAAGCCGAGCCATTTATTTGAGCGGTTTATTTCCAGAATTTTAAATATTGCCATAGATCACAATATTCAGTGTCAGATGAATAGGCATCGGCCATAAATCAGACCTAGCTGAAGAATATTACACGTTCCCGGGTGAGGAGGTAGATTCTGCTGCCTGAGGATAATGACAAAATTATAGACTTGGATCAAGCATGTAGCCAATTTCCAGGCAGTCCAATATTTCACGTAATTCCGGTGCCTTCCATCCCCCAAAACTGGCCAAGGTTAAACCCATAGATTACGCTGCTAAATGCCGTATCAAATCCAAGGTGATTAAAGGGAGTCTATTCAAAAATCTCAGTGTTCTAGTGCAGACTGATATGATTTAAAGGTTATCTCTGAATGAAATCTGACATATGGCAAAGTCCTGGTGGGATGAATATCTGAACTGGCCTCCCATTGAAGGCAAAGTTTCGAGTCGGTTTAAAGCAGACCTCTCGCTGAGAGATTATATAAGCCGCCATTGCTGAGCTGATTCTAAATTATAGTGCCGATCTGAGGTCCAGCCTTTAAAACCTTCTAAATTACTGATCCAGAATGACTGCAACCGTGGTGTTCAGTTTATTGTAGTCAGTCGTGTGTGTTTGACTGTAACTACTGAAGAAAAAAACAGGAGCTTTACCTCCAGGCAATGAGTTTAGCAATGGAACCCTATAATAATAGGTCTGCTTTAAATCCTCAACTCCTAGCAACTTTTTTTCGTTTTTTTTGGTCTTTTAAATCCTTTAAATAAATAAAAATGTTATATTAGAACTTTTTTTAATATTAGTTAAGTTTTTTTACAATTAGCAGCATTACTTGATGTTCACTCTCTAAGCCTTCATCTGAATCTTCCCCTTGCTGTATGTATCGCTGTTTCACCTGGTCTTTTCCATTCTCTTTACTTGGCAGTATTTCACCATGCACAGCGGGTGACACCAGAGCAGGGTTGGCACGATGATGTAAAGGAATGGACCAACTGCACAGTTGGCAAAGGTGCAATCCGGGGAGCAGAGTCTAAGGAACCACCTGGTGTTCACCAGAGCACCCGCAAGGGGTGATGGAATTTGCTGCAGATGGCTGCCAGGTTGTGGTCCACAGACACACCAGTGCTCTTGGCAGCTGAGGAATACCAAGTTGAAGTGCCATGGGTTGAGTCAGGGATAATCTGAAGAACAGGCCAAGGGTCATAAGCCGGGAAGTCAAAGAGTAGATAACGAACAAGGAAACTGGAGGCGAAGACATGAAAGACCTTCTTGCTCAGGCAACAGGAAGTTGCCTGAAATTTTACTTAATTAAGACAGGAGTGGGGAGCACCTGACATGTTAGGGAATATAGCTTGAATCCAACAGAGGGAGCTCTTCTACTGGATAGTGTTGATCAGCATATGGTATATTCGAATTCGCGTAATTTCGTGAATATACAAAGAAACATTCTAAATGAATAAAATTCAATTCAACAGTATTCTAATGCCCGATCGCGTGCCCGATCGCCAGCACAAGCATATCCATTCACAATGCACACAAATATGCGCAATGTATGTGCAATATGACATGACATATCGGCCATTGCGAATATCCAAGTGCACATTCACAAAATATTGAGAATTCTCGAATGACGGATATTCTTTGAATATATTTGAATTTCGAATATTCTCGCTCAACACTACTATTGGACATGGACACCTTACCAACCGAGGCAAAGAAAAGTATTAAGGGACAGAGCTGGATGCAGGCAATACAGAAGTAGCAGACACAGATCCCGTGACCCCGCAGGGTTCTGTGACACATAGTAAAGAATGCCCCTAATACTGTACACTATGCACAGAGGTCAAAGTTGGTCATGTGACCCACTGCCTCAAACCATGTAACATCATTAATGCCTAGTCAGATATACAACACAGTATTAACTATTTGAAATCTTCTTAGAGACTCTTCCTTTTGCTTCCACATAAAGCAGCAGAGAAGGGGTAGTCTAAATATATTGGGGAGGGGCATCAAGCTGTCCTCCAGAAATTATTTGCACCCATCCAATTAAAGCAAAAGTTAAGGGGTGGGGTGCTATCAAAAAAGTCCCACACCCTCTTTCCATCCAAAGTTGTTGAGTGAGGTTGGGGGCACAGCTTGCTATACCGATCAAGTAGCCCATGCCACCAGGGCCCCTCGATGCTGAGCTTCCAGCCCCCCTGGCTGCGCACCCCTGGGACAGGAGTGATCTCTGTCCCTCCTTGGGCATGCCTATATCTCACAATTGGGACAGGCAGGACGGGTGTCTCACAGGTGGGATGGGCCAGTCATTAAACAGAAAATCGAGCCATGCATGGCCGGCTTTAGGTAGCTACTGCTGGATTAACTGATCAGGTGAGTATAGTATAGTCCCTCACACCAATACATTTAACCCTTGCAGTGGACCCTACTGCATAACACAACCGCTGATGTTCAGGTTTAAAGTGCTCCAGTTACTTGTACATGATTGTGAAAAAGTATTGAAAAACAAAAAGCGTGACCAAGTTCGGATCAGTCACCCGAGGCCGTCACCTCCGTAGCTGAGACATACCTCTGATTAGAAGCGAAGCGTACGGATAATTGGGGCTGCTGAATTATGACTTACGTCTGATCTTCACACACTTCGGCTTACACACCAGAATTCAATGGAGAAATAATGGGCATTTGAATAAATTGTCACCTATTACATTCTCTTTCATCTCAGCTTCACCATTTTTGTTTCATTATCACAAAGACTTCTAGAGGAGCTTAATGAAGGCTGTTTTAGCATGGCTGCAATTTAAATGGATCCAGTTTGAAGACAGTTATAGTGTTCAACAAAGACATATGCTGTGATTTAAGGGATCGTGTAAGAATCACCGGCTGTCGGCTGGCGCTGTTTTATATTATTGTAATGAGGTTGCTAGGTGTTCTGCTGTTCTTGGGGAAAAATAATTATTATTTTTTTTACTTATTCGACAAAGCAATGTAATATGTACAGATGCGGGACAACTAATCATATTTCGCTCACAGAAGTGTAATTAAAATAAATGGTTATTATTTGCTATAGGTTGCCATGTTAATGGTTAGAGATGGTCGAATTTTTTTTTTTTTTAATTCAACCATTTTGACGATTTCGAGTTAATTGCAAAGCCTCTGAACATGGTATCATCACCAAACTTGCTGGAGATGTAGAGAAGGGTCGGGGGTATACTGACACAAATAGTTTTTGCACAAATAAAGTTCCAAGTCAAGTCAACATTTCAAAAATCTAAATTTCAACTTTAATTTCTAACTTAATTTATGCAAAAACTGCATGTGCTAAAGCAAAACTTTTTTGAAAAAATGTTTCCACAGTCCTTCTCTACATCTCCAGCAAGTTTTGTGATGATACCATTTTCAGAGGCTTTGCAATCAGCTCACAAAGTAAGCAAGTCGACCATCTATATAAATGGTCATGATCACCCCTTGCCTTTTACAACTGTTCAGATAAACACTGTAAAATTGTGTTTTTTCCATAGGTCTATCCCATTGAACACCCTTCCAGCATTTAATTCATTATTTATCATTGAAGTTCAGCAGAAAGTTGGCCAAGCACATGGACTAACCTGAAAGTTTTATGGAGTACCTAAATTATATATTCAGAGTTCAGGTTCTCTGCCAATTTCCTGTTCCCTGTTCCTAAATCACAGGTTCTCAAGGTAATGGTGTATGTGATGCCTTTACTGTATATGTTTGTTGCATGTCAGAGACTTGGAAAAGAAGCTAAGGTATCAATCACAGTCTACTATAGATTTCTTGTCTGGTTTTCCAATCAAGTGCTGCAGTTAAATTTGTTAAGGCCTTCAAATTGCTATCTTATCCAATGGCAAGTTTACACTTGGTACTGTAGCGCTGTTCAAGTGTAGCGTGTGAAACTCACGCGGCCAGGTTCTTTAAGGTGGATGTCTTCTGCTCGATCACCAGGTTGCGCTTACAGCCCAATAACTCCAAGGTCCATGCCAGCAGGTGGGGGCTATTTACAGTTTGATTGAGGAATATTTACATGCTTTCATCATCACTCAGAGGCAGGGATGGGGTTAAGACGTGGGGATCTACGTTCCAAACTGCGTTGCTCACGAGCGGCTAGACCAATGGCTGGGTGTTGTGGACCTTCTCCAGGGAGTAACGCTGAAGGCCTGTAGTCAACACAGGAGTCACAGGAAAAAGCCCAGAAGTTTCTAAAGGACTTCTATTAATGTCCTTGGAATGGGGATGGCAGAAGGTCTGGTACTGGGCGGGACTATGTTTGTTACATTTTGGAGGGAAGAATTAAAGTACACACCCAGACATGAGTCATGGTACCAGCTTTTCGTAAGCAACAGGTGTAACCCTTTACAGGGAGACACACACAATATACAGCTATATACAGCATATATTACAGCTAAGTGACCGTTTCTCGGGCCACTTCAGTACTAGTTACAGGGAGGTTCCATTTATTAACAAGCATGCATGCACCAGTGTTAAGGGGCCATTCACCATAGATCTAGTGTGCCGTATCAGATGGTGGTTATGTTACATATTAAATAAACTGTATATACATACTGTATAAATACAGGTACGTAGTTTGTTATGGTTAAACAAGCCAACAAACTTGCACAATATTTTTTTCAAAATTAGTTTAAGTCTATATTCCCCCTATGGGCGAGGTTAAAAGAATTCTTGAAGGTTGCTGTAAACTGTGCTATGCCGTGCCATGTACAACCTCATGTTCTCCAGGTCAGTGGTTGCTCCCTGTTCTATGTGGTATAGTTGTCTCCACTGGCAGGGACATTAATCAGATTGCTACCCGCTAACTTTCTCATTTCCCATGAGTATATAGGTAATGGCAAGACAGGGCAGGATTCTTTGTTGGATGTCAGGTGTCACAGTCCGAAGCTGTGACACCGTACAAGCTATTAAATTATAAATTTCGCACAGCGGTGGGAAGTATGTGAAATTGATGGCAATTTCTGAGACTCTCCACACCTCGGGATAGAAGGTGAAGATAGTTGGAAGATACTTCATATTCTTAAAATATTATAGAATCTGGGTTTTCATAGAAGACAGGTCATCCCCGAGTAAAGCTAGCCACACACGGGTAGATTCCCGTGCAATCGACCACCAATCAATTGATTGGGGATCAATTGAACGGAAATCAATGTGCACCACATGGGCACATCGATTACCATTCAATGAAGACGGCTAGCTAGAGTTCTCTACGGCATCCAGCATGTAAAGCCTAACACGCTGGAAACTGCAGAGAAATCCAGCCAGCTTCTCTCCCCGTAGAGCCCGGCTGCAGTTAAGAGTGCTGACTCCGCCCCCTTCACACAGACTCTGCTCTATCAGCGCGGGCTGTCAGTTCTGTATGAGATGTCGGCTTTCCCTGCACTCTACATGAAAATTCTTTCATGTAGAGTGTTGGTGATTGAATGTGATTGAATGTGGTTTTCCAACATGTTGGAAACCCATTCAATCGAGGTACTTCGAGGGGGCTCTATTGAACCCCCTCGAAGGACAGCACACACAGGAAGGATTGTAAGCAGATTCGAGTACAATCAATCACCGTGACCGCGCACGTTGATTGATTGTACTCGAATCGTTTTACAAATCTACCCGTGTGTGCCTAGCTTAACAGACATCCAACCTAGGAGCAATTCATACTATCTGAGCTGTCATCTTTCTGGAGGACACAATGCAGGCTCCTTAGTGACAGTTCTACTATTTCATGGGCATGGAAATACTGCAACTGGTAGTTAGACTGAGCTAGGGGGGGGTCTCCTGCTCATGCAGTGTAATGTCCATTAGGAGGTGGCAGTTGATGAATGGGACAATGGGGGTTGCACCCCATTAATTCTCAGTGGGGAGCTGACTGCATTGCAAATAACCTTGTTTTTCTCTGGCTACTTCTGGGCATAACTGGTTCAATTCAGGAAGAGATCCATAAGGTAAGATGTTCCTATACTACCAGTATAGGGTTATTTGCTGTAGCACACATAACACATGCTCTTTACTTTACCTGCTTGTTACCCAGTACAATTAAAATGTAACCCTGAATTAAAAGTCAATATATATATATGCAGTGGACCATTGAGATACGGCCAACTCGAGATACAAGCAAAATTTTTATTTCGACATACGACCAAAGTTTCGATTTGTAACCCGAATTTGATTATGCTTTCCAGGCGCCCTCCTGACGCAGAAAGTATTAATGGCGCTTTAACTTCCTTGGCATTACGCATGTGGAAAAAAGGTCTATGGCGCCACCTACCCCCACCCCTTTCGCGTCACCGTTGACGCAATCGGGAGGGGCTCGGCCTTTTATTCATTAAAAATGCTTATACAAATCAGTATAGGTTGGAAATGTGCGGCCCTTTGTTGATGCTGAGGGCGGCATTTGTAGCCCTCCATATCAATTCAGTTGGCAACCACTGCAAGAGGATTGAACAAAAAAAAGACTTTGCATTCAGCTAGGGACCCCCAAAAAAGATGTAGAGGATGAGACAGCTCTGGAAATGCAACTAGTTCTGATATAAAGCTAAGTAGTGATGGGCAAACATCAGCTGTTGGCAAATCAGCGTATCGAACATTTGCAAATACCCGCTGTTGGCATGTTCGCGGCAAACCTCCATTGACTTTAATGGAGGGTGAACTTCTCAAATCTTCAGGCCAGATTTGTAGCCAAAATAAAGAAAAGTCAAAAGGGTGCAACCACCTGGACAGTGTCATGCCAAATAGTGATCAATGGCTAAACCCCCCCCCCCCCCCCTACCTAAATCAGGTTTTTTTTATTCTGTTTTCTGTTTTATTTTTGTTTTGGCCAGAAATCACATCTAGATTACAGATTTTGCCAAAAGTTACCTGACAGCACCTTCTTCAGCACATCACATGTAGTCAGATCTCTCTGCAATGCATAATACAGCATACCCCGCCCCCAGAGAAGGACTTTTGTGGTGCAGTAATGATGAACTACATGTAACAGAATACCTTAAATATAACTACAGATCACTGGATGGAGTAAAATAGCAAAGTAGCTAAGCCATCCCTCAATCAGCAGCAGCTCTCCATATCTATCTCGTACTGGAGACACAGGATAAATGTAAAATGGCCACCTGGCTGCTTCTTTTAAAGGGGGGTCCTCCATGAGGGAAAATGTGTTCATTTTGGCTGTACTGTGCCACCTGACTATAGGGTGAGGGGGTCACACTTTGTCTCCATGTTAAGGTATAGGGTGCGGATCAAACACCCATAATGTTCGCCGCCACTGCGAACTTCGAACATGCCATGTTCACAGCGAACTGTCTACTGGACAACTTTTTGGCCATCACTAAAGCTAAGGTTCTTTTTAACTATTAGATTGTCCAATAAGAAAACAACACCCAAAATGTATTTTAAGATTGATTCTAGTTATTATGATTTCCAACTAATCCTTTAAATTAGAGTTGACATTTCTTTATTTCCCTTTGGTTGTTAATCATGATAAATAACATTTTATGTTTTGCAGATAACCCACAGAAGAGGCAAACCTTCAAATTAAAAACCAGTGTTGGCTGTATGAGTGGGTTTTAGCTATTGTTCTTAAAGTGGATTCCCTTGCTGCGGCCTTAAACCCATTATGTGCTGTGGACGTTGCTAAGTGCGGTATATTACGGGAATTGTATCACCTCGTTGGCCAAAAACGTGTTTAGGAAAATTACATTTAAGTGGGACAACCATCTTGAGTTAGGTTTGTCTCCCTTATTTAGATTGCCAAACAGCACGGATAGTTATTTAGAAGAGGCACAATAACGCAGTCACGGGTGATTGTGAGATAATGATAACATTTGTACGGAGAGCATTCCGCTAACTGGAAAGACATTTCCATCTTCATCTGGTGCTTGCTGAGACGATGTTGCCCTCCTGCTCTGGAATTGGGTTGTTACGTCATTCTATAGCTTTTCTTCTTTGCTGGAGGTCTGATTTGCCTCAGCGTTGTTTCCCTTCTGGGAATTCTACTGCAGGTGTCATTTAGTCTTTCAAAGAGGAATAAAAGTTTAATAGCATGTTTCCTATAATGCACGTTGATCTAAAATAACACCGAAATTGCCCTTGTGTAATTTACATGAGAAAGAGCTAAGTGGAAGGTGTACGTAATGAGAAACCATCCAGCTTTCCTTAAAAAAAAACTTATTGTATTAACTCTTCTCAGTTAACTGCCTCTGATTGCTCATGTGTGTTCTTGCATTTCTAATTGTTTTATATGCTTTTAAACATAAGGGAACGCATAAACTAAACTACATTTTGTTTGCTTAAGTATGTTTAATCAACATATTTTCATTCCTTTGTGCCATATAAATATGAAAGATCGCCTTTCAAGCCATGTGGCTTCTTTATGTATATTTCTTGTGGTGAGAGAAGTGCCTGTTCAATTTGCTTCGAAACCCCTTGTAGTTTCCTACCTGGTGGTATGACATGCACTATATATAAACATTTATCTTTATATAAAGATTTTACTTAGTTTTTGTGATGGCTGTCTGGTGTTACCAGTACCAGTTACCAGTTACTCAGTAAAGCCCCCCATAGACGGGCAGACTCCCGGCCATAGTTGTAGCAGACCAACCTGCATGCGTGCTCCCGCCGATCACATCAAGGTTGGTCTGCCGCAACTATGTGGGAGCCCACCACACGGATCCGACCTGCCGGTTCTTTTTCTATACAACTGCGAGGGAGAACAGCTGCAGCTTTTAAACAGGGAGGGGGAGTCTCCTCCCCCTCCCTGTTAATTGGCTAGTCGGACAGCAGTCCTGTGTGTCAGTGGAAGACACAGGATTCCTGTCCGACATGTAGCAGACTGATTACAGCGTGGTGACGTCACCACGCTCTAATCAGTCTGCTAAAGGTCTGCCATAGATAGAGGCGTCTATGGCAGGCTTTAGGCATGACTGCAGCTTCCAGAAACTCTATCACACAGAGCTTCCCTGTATGGCGGAGAGGTCAGCAATTTGTTGCCACTGCTGGGTATTGGCTGGTGCAGTCTTCAGCTTAGCATTGTAGATCTGAAGTGACAGGGGTTAACACTAAATTTGTGTATAGCCAGTACAATGTATATACCACCCTCTTCACTATTAATGCACACATTGCATTGTGTATATAGTTGGTGTTTGTCCCCTTAAGGGCTACACTGGCTGTATAACAGTTGCTGAAACCTTTTACAGGACAGGGTTAACTCCTTTTTGCACTGTTTTGGCTCTTATTGTTTCAATCGAAATCTGCCTAGAGACTTGGCTACTGCCCTCCCCACACAGTGATATTAAATACAAGTTCTTCAGAACTGTCTAGGCATTTTGTGAGAAAATGCAGCCAACAAACTGTACCAATGTGAGTTCAATTCAATACTTTTGCTCAATATGGGTCTTCGCTAGTGTGAATATTTTTGGCGAATATCTGCAATTTCAGAATTCGAGAATATCTCGAATAAGGCGGAGTATATTTGGGATTTAGAAAATGCAACTTTTAAACATAATTATCGATTTGAATATTAGTAGAATAATTTGCGAAATATCACAAATTTGAATATTGCCTATGCCGCTTATAATAAGTCTCCTCCCCCTAATGGTTGGGTCTCCTGGTTAACATTTTCACAACCCTCCACAACAAGTAGTTGTACATTTGAAGAGGTTGTCAGAAATATAAAAAAGTCTACAAACTTGAAACCCATATGATATATCTCTCACCATTGAGACTCTGGTAAACGTTCAAGTGCTTCTAAAGAAGGTCCAAATCTAGTCACAGTAAATGGATAGAATTTGCTCTAAAATAAGAGTATGCTCTAAAATGCTATGGAATGGGCGCTAAAACCCAAGGTTTTCCTTGATTAAGCTCACCTGACAGGCAACTGATTAGCTATACAACAATACAATCATCCTTGTTTCAGTAATATCAGTTAGTTGACATGTTCTCATTCATCCAGGTCAAACTGTATAAAATCCACTCCCTGTTATCTGGCATTGGAGGAATTGGTAGGTTCAAGATCAATTGAGTTACTGGCTGTTAATGAGTCAATATTTACTAATATAATACAAAGCTTGTGGGACTACTACTCACAGTAGATGTCCCTGTAAACTATATCACAGTACTATATATATATACCATTAAGTAACCACATATCAGTAAAGGCACAATAGCAATGCAGTACAGTATATCCAAAGCATGGCATGATTAACTTACTGTATTATTTGGACTATAAGACACACTTTTTTACCATTAAAATCAATGCGTCTTATGATCCAAATATGTAAAAAAAATATATACATTTTTACTCCCAACCATCCTGGGAGCAATAGCTATGCATCCCAATAGGCAGAAATGTGTTCCATTCCCTCCAGCCGAGCCAAGAAAAACACTGTATAGAAGAGATCTTATCTACATTAGCACTAGCAGTACCCAATCTCTGAACACACTGACCAACTTATGGACAGACACATTTTACAATTAAATAGCATGAGTTGTGTATTTACAGTAACACTCTGCATTGCAATTAATACATTTTGTAACAAAGACTCATCTCTCCTCCCATATGTAAATAGCTGCTCATGGGTACGTTGTTCAGTTCCAGATTGTAAAATGTATCTCTTCATAAGGTGGTCAGTGTGTTCAAAGAATTGGTGCTGCTAGTGTATAGACACATGCTAAAGTTTCAGCCATGCAGCCAAGACCTCCCTCCTGGCACTGACCTTTAGGCTGGAAGAAGAGAGAGTGAATACTTCATGGTCCAGTCCTGCCTATTTTGCTGGACAAATCTGTATATTCACTTGATATCTGAATGGTTGTGTTTCTGGTTTTTTTACCCTAATTTTCTCTCCAAAACTTTGGGTGCGTCTTATGGTCCGCTGCGTTTTTTTTTTTTGTTTTTTTTTACATTTACAACTTTCTCATTCCCCAGTTTCTTTGACTAATTGCTACAGATATATCAGTTAAGTTGAGCTTTTACCTGATACAAAACTGAAGTCCTTGCCCAATAAAAATTTGCTCCATTTACTTGTTGCCTAGCGTCTCGCTTCATAATGCAAATAAAATACACAACTAATGTAAGCATTGTTATTTTATTCTGGAAATTATAATGTGGAAAACAAGCTGTTTTAATTGTTGTCACAAGAACATGTACAATAAATGTCATTTGCACAGCAGGCAATTAATAGATTTCAAAATGATGCTGATTTAGGTTCTGTACGTAAAGAAAGGGTAAAAAAAAATATGCTTTACCAACCTTCTGATTGACATTGATTTCTATATTTTCCCATTGTTTTTCTGTAACACCACAACAAGGCATCTCATTAGAAAGAAAAAAAAGCGGGCTTTTAGACTCGTTCACCGAGTTAAAAATGGTAAAAAGGTATTTAAAGGCCATTGTAGGGAACAGCGGCAGCGTACTTGAGTGAGTGCATTAAAAGTCATGTTCTGTCAGGAAAACGTGCTCCTCTTTGTGTAATTTGAAAAGATTACAACAGCCAACTGTTTGTCGGTGTCTTCGCAGTTCACCGCAAGTTAAGTGTTGTGTCACCCTCGGTGACAAATACAATATAGTATGGAGTGCGGGCTCTCGAGCAGAGAGGGAGATAGACACCTGAATTTGACAGAGACAAGCAAATGCAGGTCTTAGTCATGTCCCTCAAGTAGGAGAGTTAACGAGAAATATAATGCAGCTCTTGTATCAGATCTATTTATGAACATTGAAGTGGCTAGCATGAATTTTCAGTTTTAAGACTATTTAGAAATATGAATTGTGAAAACTTTAAGCATACACTATATCGCAGGTGCCCAACATGCGGCCCGGGCCCTTTGGGCGCTCTTTAGCGCTGTCAGCCCCAGCGTTGCCCTGGGGAGAGCGCGGCGCCATCGGGGTCCCCGGTCTGG
>CM070043.1:30990049-31000345 GCA_036250615.1 Ptychadena robeensis | reverse complement strand
GGGGGGTGCTGTCGGCGGAATCTGGTCCACTTCCTGCTGAGATATGTCGGATGCCGAGGGCCGCACTTGTGGCCCTACATGACAACTCAGTTGCAAACCACTGGTTTAAAATGTTATTAGTTAAAAAGTTGTGTTTTCCTATGGCCCTTCATATTTCAATATGGCCATTTATAAAATAGCCAATACAATACAACTACCTACCAGTCCTATCAGAGGACATTAAACTTCAGACATTTCATTACGTAAAATTGGAAAATGCACAAAATTTACTCCAGCCAGAAGTTATTTGGAGCATTGTGTAGTACCACTGTAGGCTGAGTGAACTCATGGCTATTTCTTGCGCTATGAAGAATATGCATGTGCATAGGACCCCAGGAACCACAAGCTTTTCTCCTTACTCCCTCCCTTCTCAATTTCACCTTGAGCCAAGCAGAGCTTCACCCCTACAACAGAGCAGTATCGGTCTAACTGTGTGTATCCTTCCTTAGGCTATGTTTCCACTATACGTGGGGACCCCTCCGCTAAGCATATTGCTTGGCAGGAAGTCCAGACGGAACACATAGACTAACCTGCTTGGCGGATGCTGTGTCTTCACTGTGCCGAGCCGTTCCGCTGATGCAAGGCTGCATTTAGTGGAGTACATTGAGCCTCTGCATCAGCGGGTGTCTAAACACAGCATCCACCGAGCAGGTAAAGTCTATGTGCTCAGTTGGGAGGGGGTGCTTAGTGGAGGGGGTCCTGATGTATAGTGGAAACAAGCCCTTACCATGCACATTTCTCTCCCTCTGTTTGTGATGCGGTGTGTTGGTGATCTTCCTCTCCCTCTGTCGACAAGGGGGGGGGATTGGTGTTGGGGGCTGTGCTGGTGAGATGCGGTCTCATATAGGAGATGGATCAGCCTTCGAGCTCAATGTTCATGTCCGATATCCCTGCTTTCTAACGGGATTGGGATGGGCCAGATAGATGGCCGTGAGCATGCATGGTGCTGGAAGAGGCCAAAGATCTAGCACATATCTATGCGTGTATGGGCACCTTTAATGTCCGAGGATCCATTCTGATTAGACCCTGCTTTGTACACGGCCTGGACTGGCCTGTGTCTATTCCTCGGTCCTGCTAATCAAAGATCCCTCAGGTATGGTTGAAAGAAATGGCCGCATAATTTTGAAAAGTTAATATGAGAGTTAATTACAAATCGTCTGAACATAGTATCATCACCAAAATAATTGAGGATGTAGTGAAGGATTATGGGAAGATTATAATAAAATGATTGTTCTAGCACATAATTTCTGTTCAAATTTCGAATTTTTTTTACTTGACTTTGAACTTAATTTATGCAGAAACTACATGTGTTGGAACAATATTTTTTCTCTACATCTTTATTAATTTTGGTGATGCTACCTTGTTCAGGGGCTTTGAAATTAACTCACAAAGTCAGCCAGTCAAAATTTCCCTCCAAAAAATTCAACAATCTCTATTAGTTGAGTACACATGTATTATTATAAGCTTCTTCTGTAGACCTGCACAAGTCCATATCCTCTGAATTCCCATTGGCTGGCTTTGCATGACCACCCGGTTCTGTTTACTGGACAGTAGTGATGAGCAGCATAGGCAATATTCAAATTCACGATATTTCACAAATATTTCTAATAATATTCGATCCAATATTCGTGAATTTGAATATTTGCGGTATGACCATGCATTGCAAAAACAATATTAAAGACAATATTCACATTATGAAAATCTTCTAAATGAATGGTCGCAATGATCTGTTTACATTCGCAATGCAAATATTATTTTCGCAATACATGGCCATGCAATTGCCAAAAAAATATTCGGCATTCGAGCTCAACACTACTTGACAGTCTAAAGCTAGGCATGCACAGCTCGATTTTTGTATTGATTTAAACACAATCAATCGCCTTGCGCATTCATGGCAATTGATTGTGCTCAGATCTTTACAAAGATTGAGCCGTGTACGGGTTTCAATGTTGGTAAACCCTGATGTAAGTTATAGACTGAGGTGGAAATTCACTTAATGTGTATATAGATTGGTCTGGCCATGATGTCAGTAAAAATTGTCTGTAAAAATGTTGTTATTGTCTGAGAAATATGTAAATGTGTCAAGCACCTGCTGCTAAGTCACCCGAGGTCCAGCCAAAGCCCTACCAGTTCTCAATGTATTGAATCTAATCTGCCCAGTTACTGATACTGGCCACTTTTTTGGCCTTAGTCTATAGAATGGTGTTCTACGGAACATTCTGGGCCATTCTGTTGTTTTCTGCATCCTGTGTGGATTGCTGTGCATCTCCGGAGCTGAGTTGAGGCCTTCATCAGGATCAAGCCTCCCCTCCGGGACTGACCACATCTGGGTGAGAGCTGCGGCAACCTCGGATCACTCCCAGCAGGCTGGTTAGGCATTTGCTTGGAACTGTAGTCCCTTAAGCTGTATACCCCATCCCTATATTGGGCGATGGAGAATGCCTGTAAATAACCTGCACTGCTAGTAAACCTTGTAAATATCCCCTATGTGGAAGAGCGGACAATCGTTTATTTGGAGTGGATGAGGAACACTTATTGTGTGAACGGGGGTACACCAAGCATCCATGAGCACCTGGTCATGGTAGTGCACCCACTCACACTGCCCGGCATTTAAAGTATCAAAAAGGATCGAGATGCAGAAGTGCTGTGCCTTGATTCCTAGTTCAATTGAGAAAGCTCGAGCGCAGAGTCATCACGCTAAGCTCGAACAGCTTCTCCATCACACAGGCATCAACCCGCATATGGGGGGCTTTATTTTGCCTTGGTCCTGTCCATTCCAATTGAGTCCAAGGTCCCTTATCAGACCTAGCAATGCAAGGTACCATCCTGCTTAGGAAATGGACATATATTAAGCCTCACAAGGCTGAGCTCAGCATTAGATGTGGGGGATTGTTGTCAGACAAGCACGGACACTAAACCTGGGCCCTTCACATATGAACACCAGTTATGAGGGATTTTGAAGAAAATGACAGGATTGATTGGTAATAAAAAGCTAAAAAAAAGAATCTTGAAAAAAAAATGCAGCCACCAGATCTAATGACCTCAATATATGGAAATGTTGTACAGAACTGCTGAAGAACACGGTATATATACATCCATTGTATCTTCATATATTTAAATTTCCAGCAACCTAATTGGTTGACCTTAGCAGCAATAAAATCCAGCAGGTATTCTCGGGATCTCATTACATATAATATGCAGTCTGTATTCTGCAAAAAACATGACAGATTGCACAGCGTCAAGCGATACAGGGAACATAGCCTACAGAGATATATAAAAAATGATACATGCACATTAGGGGAGATATTGCAGTCTCGCCCAAAACAGATTAGGACCTATAACTTGTAAAAGGCAATGCACACGAGATACAAGTAATTGATATTCCCTGCAGCTGACGTGGAAGTATATTGTGGCTTTCATGTTAGTCTTCCCATTATAGCTCCCTGTAGGTCATACATGTATCTGTCAAGTTATAATGTGACAAGTGGCAAGGCAGCCATTGTTGTTCTAAAGGTTTAGAGCAAGACGGAAGTCATTTTTCCATTACCGGACTTATTTTTTTGCTTGACATTGCCATTTTAAGACATGAGATCTTCCAGTTTCAAGGTCAATCTGCAGGAAGTCATATCGTGTTGTGAGATAGCTTTAGAGTAATTTGAATTTGGTTTCTGGGTTTGAATTGAGTTGGGTTTTGGTCTTTGGGGTTTCATCATTGAAGTCTTACATAAAGGAGTTGTCTTCAAGCATTCATTTTGATTTACGCTCTTGCCACGACTTCCTTGAATTCGCATGACATGGCTACAGTTTAGTCTTAAAAGAAAGTTGAAACATCAAAAACACGTCAAACTCAACATAACATAAAACACCCCTCAAAATTCGCAAATAAATCTGGGCCACAGCTTAAAAAACAAATGAGTTAATAGGTTTGAACGCTAACGTAATGACACCAACATAAAACTAACATTAATGAACAATCTGAGCCCAGAGTTACTTGACTGGGTAGGCTGTCGGAAGGAGGGAATTAAAATTGTTGATGAATAGTGATGGCCGAACTTCGGGCGGATCCGTTCGTGGACAGGCCGATCGGACTTTTAAAAAAATCCAATGTCCGCCTGTTTGTGGGGTATTTGAATAAAAAAAAACGAAATTTGACGTCACTGACATCACTTCCAGTACCTGGAAAGCATAGTTCCCGGTTTCTCTATCCGGAAATGACGTCACTGGTGTCTTTGACGGTCCGGTGTTCTTTGAGGAGAGACTGGCTTCTCTCTGCGCTCTAACGTCAAAGAAGAAAAATTCTTCCACTGGCCAGATCTTTCTGCTTCTGATCCAGCCAGCAGAAGAATAGTCACCTTCTTCCTGCCGGTGAACAGGGAGGGTCGAACACGCCTTGCGGACAGATCGACCATCACTATTGATGAAGTGATGTAGGGAAGTTGGTGGCGGCTGGTGGGGAATTTACATTTCCAGTTTTGGCTCAGTCCTTTCCTCTTTGGAGACAACGAGCGGGACCGGGACCCTCCCTCCCTTTACTTGAGGTTAGCATTGGGGAATAATTTTCTTTAATATTGTTCACTTATTTGCTATTTCTGTTGGCCTTTTTCTTTGTCACAGCAGATGGTGGGTCCCTGGCAGTGCCCTTAAGGAATATCTATGGACAAGAGGAGTGGAGGTGGAGGGGCATTAAGACGGACAATCTGTGATCTATTAAAGGCCCCCAGATACGTCTATTTTTTTTTGTTCAATCAACTTAGTTCAACCAAATCTATGGCAGCCCACATGGTCCGAAAAGGATTAAAATTGGTAAAAGTTTTGATCGAAAAATGATCGGACATGCTGGGAAATTTTAATCGGTCATATTGAAATTGAACCTTAACCTCCCTAGCGCTTCTGACGGCACCATCTCGTCCTGCACTTGCTTATGCAGTATTGCAGCTGATGAGATAGAGCCGTCCAGCTAAGCTCAGATCCCCCGGCTGCACACTCTGCTCTGTGCTGTCCCGGGACCTGAAGCAAGCCGGCTGTGTCACCTCTCTACTACCCTAATTTGCATATGAATCCCCCCCCGCTGAGGGGGCGTATGACATTCATGTGCAAATTGGGACATTCATATGCAAATTGGGATATCTTCAAAGAGCACACCTGGAATATCACCCCCATTGTCTTTCCAGATGTGATCTTTAAAGTTAACCCTTTCAGAGGCTTGCCAAATTCCATTGTATTGGGTACAGTGATAGCTGTATCCAATACAATTCAAAACAACAACAAAAACAAAATAAAAATGTTATTATAAACAAACATAAATACTGTTTTGAAATCTTTCATACCAAATAAGTATTCAAGAGATTTAAGCATTCAAATGATACATTTTATAATTTTTTTATGTACTTTTTTGTGTGTTTCAAACATTGTTATAGTCCGGATGTCTATAAGACCCTTATACGGACAGATTTTTGGAAGTTATAAGCCTACAACACAAAAAAAATTCCATTAGAGTCTATGGTGCACTTTTGGTACAGAAATCTGGACCTCAGCAGTGCGCTAGGGAGGTTAATTCAATTACGCTTTCAGTCGATCCCAAAAAAATGTGATCATCTGTTACTACAGTTGGCATAGATTACAATCAATCACCCCAGAAAATTGATCTTTTTAAGTGAATTGAAAGGAAAATCTAGACGTGCATGGGGGCCTTAAGAGGGTAAATGAACCATTTGATTTGGCTAATGGTGGAGAATAGCAGTCACAGTTATGTGGGTACACACTGAGCTGGTAAAGATTTGAGGCTGGTATTGTTTTTGTCACGGAGAGCCTTAGCACTAGCAGCCAGTCTTCATAGGTTATATTACTGGAAACTGGATGGCGGAGTTAAAAACAGGAGCAATAGACATTTTTATTACCGTCTAAACTTTAGATAAAAATTATAAAATGCTTGGGGAAAGGCAGCTTAAAGTCCTAAGCTCTTCACTTATCTCTATAAAGGATATACAGAAATCAAAATGCCAATACCCGATGCGTATAGAGTCCAGTCCCAACGTTTTATTAAAGAGTAAATACAGAGGAGGATTTAAGAATATCCAACAGGTTTTGGGTGCTCTGCAGTCCCTCTTCGCAGTGAGTTTGCCCAGCAGAAAAAGGGTATAAACAACAATATGGTTGGACGGTTGTAATGATTAAGGTTGAATCTTGGATTTCTGTTCTGTATCTGAGGTTTCATGTTGATATCAGGCTAAATGAACATAATTCACCTCTTTTTAGCCAATACCAAAAACATTTACTATATAAGTCAGTGGTGGGCAACTGATTTCATATGGAGGGCCACAAGTGCAGCCCTCAGCATCATTAAAGGGCCACACATAACATGTTTTAACCTTCTGAGCGCACCGCCCGTATCGCGCCGTTTACAACGGCGCGATACGGGCGATCGAGGCAGTGTACAGAGTACACTGCCTGTCATTTCCAGCATCTCGCCGGAGCTCTACACGCAGCTGCTGTCATTACCGACAACAGCTGCGTGAGAGGGAAAGCCGGCGCTCCTCCATTAACATGGAGGTCTATGGCGCCGCCCCCCCCCCCCCCCCCCCCCCCCCCCCCGCCCCCTTCTGCGTCACGCGATCGGGGCGGTGCCGCCAACCCGGAAATGCTGCAGCGATGAAGACAATCGCTGCAGCTTTCCAGGGAGGCATAGGGTCTCCCCGCCGCCGGCTTCCCCTGCGGTTGAGAGGACCCTGTTCAGCGAACGAACAGGGTTCGTCTCAACCGCTAGGGAGGTTAATCTATACTGACTTGTATAAGCATTTTGTGTGATATATATATATATATATTATCAAAGGATATGTGCCCCATAGATATCATCAAAGCCTTTGATTATATCTATGGGGCACATAACCTTTGATTCAATCTTTGATGTCTGCTGACTGCTCCACCTAAACAGGCTGATTGGCGTACGTTAAAGCCAATCAGTGACCCAGACGGCGCCTAAGCAAGTCCCTTGCCTCTCCTCCACTTCCCGCTCTAAAAAGATTCAGAGCAAAGACTCGTCCGTGGGGAATCAGCGGACAGGCGAGTTCCCTTTCCTTATGCATTAACAGTTAGTTTTCAGTGGCTGCAAGAGGAGGACAGGGGGGGGGGGCGCTGAATAACACCCAAAGGGCCGCATGTGGCCCCCGCCCTGCAGGTTGAGCACCTTGGATATAAGTACTGTGGATGTGTTTGATTTCTATATCTTCGAAGGTTATATAAGCCTGGAGCACTACCTATGCCCAATAGCTGCCTCCTAATTAGGGCTCAAAGTGATCTTTTGGTTTTTAGGACATAAAGCACATTAAAAAAAATAAAAACAGAAAGATGGAAAAAAAAGGGTATGAAAAACAACATCAAGAACAAATTTAATATCCCTCCGGTGTGTCGTCTTTTTGAAATACACAGGAAGCGGCAGTTTGTTTGTTGTCTTAAAATTGAAAGCATTGATTTTATTACAGAAAAACAAAGGATTTACAACAAAGTTCAATATCTTTATAGTCACATTCATTTTCATAAACAATAAAAGCTCGTAAAACGTCTGTTAAAATCTATTGCGCAGCCTCTATAAATTAGGTCTCCCTACTAAATCAGGACCTATCCTGTTCTGTATAATAATGAATTCCTTAGCAGTTGTGTTATAAAAACCCCCAAAAGAAAAAAAAAACTAAAAATATTAACAAGTAATATAGACAACCGCCCAGGAGGAACAATCTGTAGACTGAGGTGTAAGATCACACTATAAGTATTCCGAATGTAAACTTATATACAGTTAACTATATTATATACAATATATCTGCTTAATACTACCTGACCGTTTAGTAAGGAGATTTATGATGTCACTTCCTGTTTTTTCTCCACTTCCTGTGACAATATGGGAGCATAGTTAGGACTTTATATAATTCCCTCCCTATTACTCTCCATTGGCTGAACACATAGTGTCCATAGGTTCTTCATTCGAAAGTTGGAATGGTAAATTTTTCAGCAAAGAGTAGGACATGTCTAGGTTTGTGTACTCAACGTCTAATTAGTATACCTAGACATTGTCCAAATAAAGACTTTGTTAATGTTATAGTATACAAATAAATGTTTGACTTTTGTGAGCTTCTAACCTTCTTGATTGGTTCGGAGAAGACCCTTTTCTGTTCCAACATGACAATGCCCCAGAGTACAGATGATGGACAACCACTCAGGAGGAACAATCTGTAGACTGAGGTGTGAGATCACACTATAAATATTCTGAATGTAAACTAGTATACAACTATATAACATACAATATATCTGCTTAATACTACCTCACCATTTATTAAGGAGAAATATGTTTTGCAGAAATTATAATTAGAGTCTCTCCAATAACATTATGATGTCACTTCCTGTTTTTTCTCCACTTCCTCTGACAGTATGGGAGCATAGTTATAGGGCTTTAAATAATTCCCTCCCTATTGCTCTCCATTGGCTGAACACAGAGTATCCATAGTAAGGGAAGAGGCTCTTAATTTGAATAAAATTTGTGTACTCATCATCAAATTGGTATACCTAGACATTGTCTTATGAAGGACATTGTTAATGTTATAGTATACAAATACATTGTTGACATTTGTGAGCTTCTAACCTTCTTGATTGGTTCAGAGAAGAGCCTTTTCTGTTCCAACATGACTATGCCCAACAACAACATGACTATGTCCAACATGAGTACAGATGATGGCCAACCGCCCAGGAGGAACAATCTGTAGCCTGAGGTGTAAGATCACACTATAAGCATTCTGAATGTAAACTAATATACAACTATATAAAATACAATATATCTGCTTAATACTACCTGACCATTTATTAAGGAGAAATATGTTTTGCGGAAATATTTTCTGAGTCTCTCCCATAACATTATGATGTCACTTCCTGTTTTTCTTCACTTCCTGTCACAGTATGTGAGCATAGTTATAGGACTTTATGTAATTCCCTCCCTACAACTCTCCATTGGCTAAACACAAAGTATCCATAGTAAGGGAAGAGGCTCTTATTTAAAGTAACATTTTTTGGCAAAGAGTAGGACAAGTGTAGGTTTGTGTGCGCATCATCTAATGGTATACCTAGACATTGTCCAATGAAGGACATTGTTAATGTTATAGTATACAAATACATTTTTGACATTTGTGAGCTTCTAACCTTCTTGATTGGTTCGGAGAAGACCCTTTTCTGTTCCAACATGACTATGCCCAACAACAACATGACTATGTTCATCATGAGTACACATGATGGACAACCGCCCAGGATGAACAATCTGTAGACTGTAGACTTCAAGCATTCTGAATGTAAACTAATATACAACTATATAAAATATAATTAATATATGTGCTTATTACTACCTGGCCATTTATTAAGGAGAAGTATGTTTTGCGAAAATATTTTGTGAGTCCCTCCCATAACATTATGATGTCCCTTCCTGTTTGTCTCCACTTCCTGAGACAATATGGGAGCATAGTTATAGGGCTTTATATAAGAGAAGGACACGTGTAGGTTTGTGTGTGCATCATCTAATATACCTAGACATTGTCCATTGAAGGACATTGTTTATGTTATAGTATGCAAATACATTTTTAACATTTGTGAGCTTCTAACCTTGTTGTAATGGTTTGAGAAGACCCTTTTCTGTTCCGACATGACTATGCCCCAGAGTATAACTATCTGAACCAGTCAACTATGGCCCGTGGGACATATCTGGCCCATTAAGGTTTTTATAGTGGCCCATGCTGTGCTCGTTCACTGCAATGGTGTCCACCACGGGGAAAATTAATGGCGTGATCATTACACAGCACCTTCAGCTATTTGCTTTAGGTAATAACTTTTAGAACTACTTGAAATACACAGCATGCACGTTAGGAGACATGATGCTTTGGCACTTTATTATGTATTAACTGAATGGGCAGTGCAAGCAAATGTGAATGGGTTCTATGAAAACCAGGCTATAATGTGGTAATACTGGCACTCTGTATAGTGAAAAAGAGCCCTAAGGGGGGGGGGTTCCACATCCGTCGGGCCCCCTCCGCTTAGCGCATTGCTTGGCAGGAAGTCCTGACGGAGCACATACACTTACCTGCTCAGCAGATGCTGTGTTTTCACAGCACTGAGCCGTTCCACCGATGCAGGGCTGAACGTAGTGGAGTATGTTGAACCCCTGCATAGACCTTACCTGCTCGGCGGATGCTGTATTCAGACATCCGCCGAGCAGGTAAGGTCTATGTG
>CM070043.1:30956167-30969482 GCA_036250615.1 Ptychadena robeensis | reverse complement strand
AAGAAATGAAAGTCCCTCAGACAGTATCATGTCAATTGTAGGAAAAAACACATTTATTGGAACAGTGGCAGATAGCACATCAAAAGGAATCGAAAAAAATTACTTTAAATAAAAGATAGCACTGATTTGCATTCATTGAGTGAATACGTTTTTGACACTCTACAAAAAAAGACCTTAATCCTTTGGTGGAAAACCCCTTGTTTGCAGCACAGAGTCACGTTTCTTTTATTGAGACCAAGTGTTGCCTCACATTTAGGAGGAATGTTGTTCCACTCCTCTTGCAGGGCTCATCTCTAAATCCCTAAGGTTTCGAGGCTGTCTCTGTGCACCTCGAGCTTGTGGCTCCCTCCCATAGGTTTCTATTGATTCAGGTCCGGAGACGAACTATGTCCACTCCATGACCTTAGATGTGCTTCTTCTTGAGCCAACTCCTTTGTTGCCTTTGCTGTAATGTTTTGGGTCATTTGGTCGTGCTGTAACACTCCTCTCCGACCCATTATTATTTTTCAGTTTACCTGGCAGAGGGAAGGAGGTTGTTCGCTCATGATTTCACGATACAATGTCTCCGTCCATCTTTCCCGTTTAAATGCTATTAAGTTTTCCTGTGCCCTTAGCACAGACAAACACACCCCCCGATGACCCCAAAGCAAAATGTTTTTCCAGACCCCATGCTCGACTTGTGGGGACGGAGGGGGGGGGGGGGGGGGGGGGGGGTGGGGTGTTTTTGGGGGTCATAGGCAGCATTATTTCTTCCTCCACATACACAGCGAGTTGAGTTAATTGCCAAGAGCTCTATTTTGTCTCATCAGACCACGGCACCTTCTCCAGTCACTCTCTGAATCTTCAGTGTTCATTGGCAACACTCGTCATCAACGGTGCCTGCACATGTGCCTTCTGAGCAGGGGGACCTTGCGAGCCTGCGGATTTTAATCCATTGCGGTGGTAATGTGTTTCCCATGGTTTCTTAGTGACTGTGGGTCCCGCTCATTTGGAGGTGCAGGGGCTTGGGCGGTGAACCTCCTCCCGTGTAGTTCTAGGAATGCTTTTTTTTCAACCTTTCTCAGAACCATTCGACACCCCACGAGGTGAGATCTTGCTTGCGGTGGAGCCCCAGAGCGAGGTCTATTGATGTCTTTTGTGTCTCCTTCCATTTTCGAACAATCGCACCAACAGTTGTAACCTTCTCCTCCAGCTTGTTGCCTAATGGTTTTGGCCCATTCCGCCTTGTGCATGGTCTACAATTTTGGTCTCTGACATCCTTGGACAGCTCTTTGTCCTTTGCCCATGTTGGTAGAGTTTGGAAGTCTGCTTGATTGATTGATTCCCTGTGACAGGTGTCTTTTATACAGATGCTAGTTTAAACAGGTTCCTTAAGGAGGGTGACTAATTGAGTAGAAGTGTCTAACCACCTGTGTGAGCCATAACTCTTAATGTTGGTAGGGGGTTCAAAAACTTATTTCACTCAATGAAATGCCAACCCGCACGGCTCCCCACCCCCCCCACCCCCCCCCCATTGGACAAACTTACAAAATCAGTGAGGGGTCAAATAATTATTTCCTCCACTGTACTTATGTCCTCTTTTGCTGGTGGTCTTTCCTGGCCCTTACATCATTGCTGAGCCTTGTAGAGATGAAAGAGTCAGACAAAGGATCCACAGCATGTCATAGAGGCAGCACCATTAATATGCAGGGAAGAAAGGAGATGTGGACCACTGGTGAAGTCTACCTACTACCTTTTGCCTTGCAGTACATATTCGTTTTGTTTAGAGACAAACTTTATAGTTTCTCTCTTGAAAGCATCAAAGGGGCAAGGGTTGTTTGAAGTTTGAAGTCTACAGATCCATAAACAAGCGAGGATAGATTTACAGCTACATTCACTTGTCAACAAGCAGTTAATCATTTGCAGATTTCTATGTTATGATCATACTCGCAGAATTTGAATTGCACGCGCAAAGTAAGCGTGGATCACCTGGGAGTGTATATTTGAAAGGTTGAATCATGTATAATTTACATTCCCGAAGCCCCATGTTTATTCATAGACCTGCACCTTGCTTTTAATTGGTGAGTCATTGCGAAATGGTTTCAGATACTGTAATTATTGCATTAATTGTAATCTTCTTCTACTTGATTGCCAATAAGTGATGGTTGAATTGATGTAAAGAATTTTTCCTTTTCCATCGGGACGTGGGAAAATTGGCTCCAAGATCAATGATTTGCATAACAAAAATTAGTTCCTTCCGGAATTTGACATCTTTAAAGCCTTAGGATTTAAAATATAAGTGGAAGCACACAGGTAAGAGATAAAGGTAAGCTGTCTTCCCAACAACTCTGTCTGTCTGCCCCATACTGACTATAGAAAGTAATTGTTATATTGCACAGTAGCGACCATCAGAAGGGATCACATTGATGCATTTAGCTATAGAGGGATCACTTTGACACATTTGGCCAAAGAAGGGTAACTTTGACACAGTTGACCAAAGAGGGGTCAATTTGACACAGTGGGCCAAAAAGAGGTCACTTTGACACAGAGGCCAAAGAAAGGCCACTTTGACACAGTTAGCCAATAGAGCGGCCACTTTGACACAGTTGACCAAAGAGGGGTCACTTTGACACAGTTAACCAAAGAGGGGTCACTTTGACACAGTTGACCAAGGAGTGATCACTTTATTACAGTTGGCCAAAGAGGGATCACTTTGACACAGTTCACCAAAGAGGGGTCACTTTGACACCGTTGGAGAAAGAGGGGCAGTTGTTATCTAAATCACGCCTAAATAAGCTATAGGATTTCTTTCAAATCCGGCCTGTTGTCACTTTGGTGACAAAGAGTTCTGATTCCCTGCAATGAGCGGACATAATGTCTAGAGGCCGCTGTCACCATGGGGATATCATCACATGATGGTGCTACTGGCATTCAGAAGCCCCTAGGAATTATCCCTGCAGGAAATGAGTAGAGGAAAACTAGAGAGTCTTTTCACTAAGTTGAAAGAAGGACGAATATGGCCTGTGGGCTTTAGTTTGCCCTTGTCTGCCTAAAAAGTACTATAAGATGATGTCATCCAACTTTTTAGCTGTCCAACCACAAGGTAAGGGCAGGAAAGAGACCAAGGTCTCCTGTATAGATGTAGTAGAGAATAGACAGGTCACAAGAGGTCTATGAAGGTTCTATGAAGGTTATAGTATATTTGTAGTAGTAGGTTAACCCCCCTAGCGGCCACCCGGAGTGTAGTCTGGGGTAAGGTTGTTTAACAAAGCAAACTCTGGGGGTCCCTGGTGAGACCATGGCTGTGTGCGACAATTGTTCCAATGATACTGAAGAAAGGGGGGATACACCATTGACCTGCTTGTTATACAGGAAATTTCACTTTTCCTCCCTTACACCCCCAGCATCATCAATGACACCAAGGATTTAAAGGGGGAGAATGGGATTTGCTTTGAATGCCCATACCGTGTTTTTATTTTTTCATTTTTCAAATACTGTTCGGGCAATCAAAGCAGATCACATATTTATTGGCATCATCCATAGTGTTGAGTAGTGTTGAGCTCGAATGCACTTATGAATATTTGCGATATTCACCACTGGAATGCTTATGAGCATTGATTGCGAATATATATTCGCAATGCGAAAATAAATTGCACATGTGACTTCATTTAAATTTTTGAAGGTAATTGCAAGGCGATTATAATACGCATATATTTTCACTCGCAATCGCGAATATCGAATATTAGGAGAATTATTCTCAAAATATCGCACATTTGAATATTGTCTATGCCGCTCATCGCTAGTGTTGAGCACCAATATTTGAAATTCAAATGTATTCGGCGAACATTAGCTATTCCTCAATATTTTGCGAATGTTGTGCCGGTTAACCGTCATACATTGCGCATATTTGCAAAATACACAACACTAGGGCTGCCTAAGAATGGATAGGAAAAGCTGTTAAGCTGGTCCTTTGGGAAACTTTGCAAATATCTATGCTCGATGTAAGGCCATAGAATACAGTGTCACCCAGCAATCTGTGACTGCAGCGGCACCCTCTACCAGATCTGCTATCTCCTCCAAAACCTCAGAGGGCCAGGAACTTTTGTAGATTAGCTCCCTCTTTTGGAGGAAGAGATCATGGCACATGATTTGGCTCCTGCTCCCTCTGCTGGATTAGCACACTTATTAAAACACACCTGGAGCCCTGTCCAATCAGATCACCTGACCTTGTATATAAGGAATTCTGAAGCAACAGGGCGTTGCATGAACAAAGAGGTCTTTATGTCTCTGATCTACATGTTCTGCTTCTTCCTATTGCCTAATCGTTACCGACCCCTGGACTGTCTTCGACCACCCTGTTTGCCGCCTGCCCTGACTACCGCCTGTCTGACTATGTCTCTGCCTGCCGTCTTGATACCGCGCTTTCGATATTCTGCTGACAGCCACTGCCAAGTAAGTGTAGCTAGGGGCCACAACCTGGGGGCTCCCCGCAGCAAAACCCATCACTCCTTGCAGAATGCTCTGGTGAATACCGGGGGGCTTCTTAGTCTCTGTGCCCTGTTTATGCTTGTTTGGTGGCACAGTGGGTCCACTGCTCTTGTGATTCAACCGTGACACAGTCGAATCAAAATTTCCAATGTGTTTTTATATATTCACAAAATTATGCAAACTTGAATATACCATATGCCAGTCAACACTAGTCATTGAAGAGTTTTCTTTCACTAGTCTCACATATTTCCTTCCTTGTCATGCACAATAATGGGGTCGACCAGAGTATATCTTTAATAACAGCAAGTGGTTGGACTGGCTCCGAGCGTTACGTCTACGCTCCAGCAATTTCCTGCGTCCCCCACGTACGGCCTTATTTGATTCTTGAAGTATTACCTGTTTCGTATGACTTTGTGGTAAATATTTCTTTACATTCTCCCTGGAAAGCGATGTTTTACTGCAGTGCACATTAGTATTCTGAAAGTGTAGAGAGACGTGTAATAACAGAACATTGAAATATTGAAGAAGAGATGTAGAAGGCTTATATAATGTAAACTGGAATCCGGGCGGAATGGGAAATCTTTTGCATATTCTAGAAAAGCTTCGCTTTATGCATTATCCCAAGGATTTGTAAAAATTTTATGGCGTCCCCCACACCTTTACCTGTCAAGTGCTCTGACGCTTGTTAGAAAGTTTTTCAATTCGTCGGATGTCGCTCCTCCTGTAAAATTTTTCATTCATACCCAAAATAAAAACTGGAGCTCCTCCAATGCAATGCAGCTCAGCAAGTCCTGCGTCGGCATAAAGATGACGTTTATGCTATTTTTATGTCTTTCCTGATTCCATTTAATCCCCTTTAGAAACATGCTAATTAAATCTTAAATTTTCCCTTTTTATTATTTTTGACCCAGTGACATCACCATCGTGTGTCTATGGTTCAGTAAAGTCATGGCTGGTGGGAGGGGCCAGCAGAAAGATGTAAACTTTGGTCAACGCCCACATTTATTAACTTTACATGTTATTATTTTATTGTATTTTAACCTTTTTTATGTTGTGGGCCCGTTACTTACTGAAATATATCCAAACAAGGGTCTAGTGAACATCCTGAATATACAAGTCTGAAACACACAATAATGTAAAAAAGAAACCAATAATAATAATAATAATAATAAAATAAAGAATATATATATTGTGGGGGATTAGCGGTAGAGCGGCAAGGTGCGGTACTCTGGATGGGTCCCCAGCAGGCGAAAGAGGCACAGCAAACAGGCTCGCAGGTGAAAATCCAACTTGGAATCCAACTTGGAAGAGATTAGCCACCTAGGTGCCTTCTCCCTCCCACGTTCCTGTACATAGACCTGTTTTTGGACAGATTTTGGTCAGTTACAGGCCTACAACACATCTTTTTCAATGATAAACAGCGTAACGCTTTTGGTACAGAAATCTGGACCTCGGCGAAACGCTCAGGAGGTTATTGTTTGTGACAAACTAAAATATAATTTTCCCCGTAGTCTCCCCTTAACCCAGTGGCTCCCTTTTCTATTAAGGAACATTGTCGAGTCCCCCTTACCTATTCAAACACAGGTTAAGAATGAGGGTCAGTGCCCCGCTAGAATATCTTCACCCGCCCCCTAGTTTGGGAACTACTGCCTCAACCTAACCCACAAGGTATTTGCCCCTGCAGAACGTTTAAAAATTCAGCTTGTCATTGAAACGTCCCGGTATCAGTGCAGCATCACTTTATTATTCCATAAATCCCCCTTCTATAAAAATAAGATCAATCGCATTCTCTCCTCTCCCGCCAATGACAACAGAAATAAAGTTGTCTCCAAAAAAAAAAAAAGAAGAAGAAAAAAGTGTGCTGAGCCTTAGACATGATATAATTGTGTCTCTGTAGACCACAGCTTCATTGTTTTTCTCTTTTCATGCAGTAGGAAATCTTTCCAAAAATAACAAATGGCGATATAATGGAGTCGAAAAAATAATTATCCCATGCTCCCTAAATATTTCTCTTTATCCATTCACGTCCGGGGAAAACAAAGCTTTGTCTATTGTCTTGCTCGGTGCGCCGAGGTTATTGTTTAAAAAGTAATATTTCAGCAGGGATCGCACAAAGGAACTCATGAATATGACTCAGCATTGGCAATTAGTGTGACAACCGTAAACAACCGTAAACTTTGGGAAAAAACGTTTATTTTTCTGGACAGCGTCTTGCCAACACGTAACAGCGCCATTAATGTTCCGCTACAAAAGATATGCCTCTCCCTTCAGAAGTTCTATTGTCTCTTGTAAATCTTTTCTCCAAATTCTGGAGTGGGAATGGAAGGGCAGACTGAAATAGAGGTAATAAAAGAAGATTGCGCGCGTGTATATATAACGGGATAAGAAAGGAACGGGGAGGAGGGAGGTTATACGGGAACATTTTTCTGAAATATAAAGTGGAGGTTAATATATTACAGACACATATTAAAGGCTGTTGGAAGGAGCTCTAATGTGGGTACTGTATTTCTGATATGTCAAGTTTGCGAAATTAAATTTAACTCGAGCATGTGCCCAGAATAAAAGACACTTTAATAGTACCCAGGCCGCATCTTACTCTTAAGGTGCCCATACACGCATAGATATGCGCTAGAAGGGCGCTTCGAGCGCCGTGCACACTCAGAGCCATCTATCTAGTGCATATCTAATGTGCCCACCCCTGTCTTCAAACGGTATCAATCATTCCCATTTGAAGACAGGGTTATCGGACATGACCATAAATCATGGTTGGTGTTCATTTCTTTGGATGGGGAACGCAGGTCCGCATGCAAAGCATTGGCTTAGCTTGATGACGCAGCAGTGGTACACCCCGAGCTCCTTCGATATCAGCCATTGCGCAGAGTTCGAAGGCTGTTCCATCTTACGGGCATCGACCCGTGTATGGCGGCCTTGGCTCTACCGGGGAGGGGGGGTTTACAACAACACTATGTTTTCATTTCAAGAGTTTAGCTTTTATATATATATATATATTCACAATCCATGCCCATAAGCATCCCAATGCGAATATTCGAAATATCCGCCACCATATTTGCGAATTCTTGAATAGCCGTTATTCGCCGAATATATTCGAAATTCCAATAATCGAGCTCAACATTAATCAGTACAAAGGTGTTTTGAGTCTTGAGTCCACAAAAAGGATGATTTGGATAACTCTAAAACCAGAAACAACTAGAAAAGAGCCACAAGGAACAAATACTGATGAAAAGATCTGGCTTTCGAATGGTGTACCCATTGATCCCAAATATGTGCAGGAGTCTTTAGCTAGAGTTGGATGACCCAGAAGCAACATTTCTGGTTCAAGTACTGGTGACAAGACCTGGCTTTCAAAGGACATTCAAAGGTGTTCAGAAGAGCTGAGATAGAGTTGAGTTTGGCATGGAGGACCTCAAGTCCTCTGGACATTTTCAGTAAATGTGGCTTTGCATGGTGAGAGAGGATGCCAGGAACCTATCCACAAACTGGATCACAAATACAAAGAAAGAAGTTGAGTATGTTCATTTAAACTTAACCACTCAGGTGGTTATGCACTAGCTATTCCAGGATTGCACACAATCCAAACTGAACAAGTTCCACACTCAGGATTAAAATCTCCAAATTCCTTTATTAATTCCTTTTAGTACCCCGGGGGGCCATCTTCACCTCTCTTACGCGTTTCATCCCTTTTAGAAGGACTTATTCATAGAGAATACCTGGAGTCCATCCTATGCAAACCTTTATACCAGAACCTATATGGTAGTTCCACCCACCCCGCCAAAGGGAAAATGGTTTAACCCCCAATTCTCCAAGAATTGACAGGAGGACTAGGAACTACCAACCGTCTGGCACTAAAAGTTCACATTATCGGATGGCTGAATATTTACAACAATAACATCACACACATATTAAAATACATAGTAGACTGGCGCTATCAAACCATACAACACCCATATGATTGATGACAAATATGATGTATGGAAAAACATCCAGGATGCTATTCCAGGATTAGTTTTCACCATTCAAGTCCATTTAATTGCCTTATCAAATCAACCATACATCTTCTTGTGTGAATTAGATAAATCCAAAATTAAGTGAAGATCCAAAACAAATCGTATTCTGGCCAAAAAATTTCAGATGAGTTAAAGTTTAAACTCAATTTCAAAGGTTGGAAAAAATTTAAACCTTCTTCAATCCTGTGAGGTCATAAATGGAGCAAGAAAACATTGCAAACACACTCCCATCAATGACATAATGATGACCAAGCAAGGGTGAGTAGATATGTTTTTTTTTAAATTTAGTTCTGGTTGGAGAGGACATTTCAGAAGTTAGTCTAAGGTTTAATTGAGAAGGCCGAAGATGCTCTCCTGATAATAGACAGGACCTCTTTTCATAGTAAGGGGATGCAGAGATGACAGAAAATACATGTGACTGCAGAGTTGGTGGCACCAGGAATGACAGAGATAATTAGTACCTGACAGAGTTAAGCGAACTTGCTGGCAAATATTTGTAACATTTGAAAGACACCCTATTCTAGTGTCCATCTCATGCTAGCTGCAGGCCAGCTGCAGGGGATTACATAGTACACCGACAGATATCTTCTTCTGTACGGGTAATGAGAATGTGTGCCACGTTGCATCGATGACAGCCATTCTCGCTGCTCTAATGCTTATCTGCGTTCCACAGCTTGACATAGTCGGAGCATTGCAGCTTGACAGTTTACATTCTGCAGCAGCAAAGTCCGCCATACCTTTCTGAACCATAACTTACTCAACACTGATTAATCAAACGATCTTCCATTTAGTTGTAGCCATCAGATAGGCCAGTGGTTCCCAAACTGGGTGGCGGGCCCCAATGGGGGGGCCCAAAGGTATTCCAGGGGGGCGCGGGCCCTCATTCTTAACCTTTGTTTGCAAAGGGCTCAATAATGCTCCTAAATAGAAAAGGGGGCCTTGCAAGGAAAAATTGGGAAGCACAGAGTTAGGCAGTCTACTTTTATGACCTACATATATTCCGACTGCATGACATCACCCAAATTGGAGGAAATGCTTTCAATCACAATAAGAAGGGTGACCCTGGTTTCAAAGATGGCAGCTGCCCAACAACAACCTTGAAAAGGCAAAGGTCAACATGTGCCGGGCAATAGAACATTATACAAAAATGTCAGGGCCATTCTCAATTGTAAATTCAGCTGATGTTTTAGAAGCTAACCCTACAAAACGTGCTAACTAAAGCCCCCCATACAGCTTTAGATCTCTTTGTCAGATGTCCTTTAGATCTACCAACAACTATGTAGTGCTGAGTCCTCTGAAACTGAACACAGGTAGACTTGATGGTTTAGAAAGTCCCTCATATTACATGGTTTTGGTAAAACAAAAGGAGATCTAAAGGAAATCTGACAGAGAAATCTAAAGGTGTATGGAGGCCCTAACCCAAAAAAGTTTGAACTCCTGACAGGAAACACACACTTTAACAGTGGCCCTATCCATCAGCAGACTAGAAGTAACTACTTGGAGGAGTTGCAAATCACCACGCTGCTCTTTAAATATTTGTCTGAAGTTGGGTGCTTATAATTAGGGAGAATGTGGGCAAACTACGGACCGTGGGCAAACTACCGACTGTGGGCCACATCAGGCCCGTTTAATCTTTTGATCCAGCCCTTTGTCATCTTGGTGTTAAGGGGCGTTGGCTCTCTTCCACTTGTTACGAGAAACAATTATGAATAATGCCTAGAAGATCTGTCTCCTTCTACAGGTCGTCGTTTGCCCATCTCTGCAATGTTTAGTTATGTCTCAGGATAGGCCAGGTGTCCAGATATACATTTCCACCTTGTTTGGGTCTCTACCTGTGATAGTGTCAGTTTACCTGTACAATTCTGGCTGGACTGACTATTCATGTTTTGAATTTGGATCCGTTAACCTGTATTGCCTGCTGCCTACACTGGCCTCTGCTTGCTTTTTGACCGCTCTCCTGACTAATCCTCTGGTTACTCCATTTAATTGACTGACCTCCTGTGTATGCCCTCAGCTTAGTTTTCACTTCATGAGGTTCCCAATGGGTTTCATTCGTTTTCCTAATCTCAGGTTGGATACTTTGTGTTCTTAAAGCAGGGAACACATGTATAGATATGGGCCATATCGATGGCCGCTTCGAGCACCGTGCACGCTTACGTCCATCTATCTGGCCCAAATCTAATGCAACTATCCATGTTTTTGTGTGGGACCAATCAAGACCGTAAACCATGGTCGATGTCTATTGCTTTGCATGCAAAGCATCGTCGAAACTGGAGACACAGCAGTCTTCAGCTCTGCCGATATCGACAGCTCTTGTATCGAGTTTTATGTTCCCGGCTTAAGTCCTGGGGGCAACTAAGGTCGGGCAGGCAACCTGTCTCCTGTTCACGTAGGTGCTTGGCTTACGGTGAAGAGACCATTACATCTAACCTTTTTGATTCTTTTTCAGCATATGCTTTCTATTGTAGAGAAGAAGAGAACAGAGTCAGAGTGGCATCTCTAGCTCTAGTTTCAGCCAGAAACTATTTCATGAATGGCAGAAGGGTATGCGATGGAAACTCAAGTTGCTTTAAGTGCATGCTCATAAATATGGTTATTTCCTCTTATAGGTTTTTAAAATTTTCATCTTGAGACTAGAAAGATGCATTTACTATTGCTCAACCACTACAAATAGAAATGCCTTTCAGACAACATAAGGATGATGTTTTTTCAATCTTAAGCTAGCCATACACAGTCGGATTCCATGGCCGATCGATCACCTATCCAATCGATTCCGGCGATCTCAGCGGGAATCGGAGGTCCGATCAAACGGCCAATTAAGTGTGTCCGATCTCTACATACCACCTTGTCCCACGGATTCCTGGACGATTCCGTGTCCGATCGCTTACTTCCCAAATGGCGACTCCCCCTGATGTGTGCTGAATCGGATCAGAAAGACCAACATGTTGGTTCTCTGTCCGATCCGATTCTGGGCCCCCGAACGATCGGACGTGATCGGACGGACAAGGTAGGCTTCACACGATTCCAGGACGATCGATTGGCGTGCACGCGCCTGGAATCGATCGTCCCGGAATCCGATGGGAAACGGACCCGTGTATGGGGGCCTTAAAGGATGAAATTTCTATCATCAATGGCCTTCAATGAATAGCCTCCCTCCACCAATGACCCGGCTGTGATGCTGACTCACTGGCTTAATATTTTTTGAGACATTGCCCCAAACATGAATACAAATCAGAAAATTCAATGTTATTTTAGAGCTTTTCAGCATACTTTGACTCAAAATATTAAAGTCAGGCAGCCATCAAGGGAATTAGATGTTTCTGAAGGATGATGTCAATGAAATATGGGCTTCGTCAGTCATCCCTTTTTTAGGATACCTGGTTAACAATCTCATCATAAGGTTTCCTGACCCTATCATATGTCCCTCGCATTTGACGTCACTTCCATTATATGGAATGCAAATGGCATGCACAGTTCCTTGTTCAAATCCGGAAGTGACATCACTGGGACGTCACTTCCTGCCTGTGCCCGGTATAGCACTAGAGAACGGGTGTCTCTAGTGAAAATAATTGTTTCTCCGGCCGGACCAGGCACGGAAAGGTCTGGCCGGAGGAAGAATTATAGACTTCTTCTCGCTGGCAAAGGGGGCAGGTCAAACACCCGTACTGTTTGCCCCAAACTGCCTACACGGCAGACAGTTCGGCCATCACTACCTGTAGTACATCAGACTTCAAGAGACATCCACCCAGAATGGATTACAGTGCGGGACATTACAACTTTGTATTAACCTCCCTGGCATTATGGCGTTTTCGCATCCTTTTTACCGGCGCCTCATGGCATGCTCTGCCACAATTCTCTACACATCAACAGTGTCATTGAGACACCTGCGATGTAGGCTGGAAAAAGTGATGTGGCCTTCATTAACATATGGCGCTGCCCCCATCCCTTCGGCATCACTGGTATTGCCAATGGCAGGATCATTAAGCCGGCAGTGATGTACCCAACAGGTTACTTGACAGCGATTACTACTGAAAAAACTACTCAAGATATTGCTGCTGTCCGAGGATGGCTACATTCCTCTCCCATAGATGCTAATTCGCCCATGAAAACTTAACTTAAGTGCATGGATTGCGAATATATATTCGCAATGCGAAAATAAATAGCACATGTGACATTTATTTTGAAGGTATCTGCGAGGCGGTTATAATAATTGCATATACTTTTGCACTGCGCTCGCAATTGTGAATGTTCGCGAATATCAAATTGAATATAGTAGAATTATTCGCAAAATATTGCGAATTCGAATATTGCCTATGCCGCAGATGACATCCACAGACGTACGCAGTAGCATGGGAAGAAAGTTCCCACTCTATAGTTTTATTTTTTTTATGTTTTAGTTGTTATACAATTAGGTCCACATATATTGGGACATCTACACAATTCTAAAATGTTTGGCTCTACACTACCACAATGGAACATTGTTTGGAATATTCTTAAAAAGAAGAAACGCTCAGAAACACTAAAAGACCGGGAAGACCACTGAAAACAACTGTGGTGGATGACTGAAGAATTTTTTTCCTGGTGAAGAAAACAATCTTCACAACAGTTGGCCAGATCAAGAACACTCTTCAGGAGGTAGTTGTATGTGTGTCAAAGTCAACAATCAAGAGAATACAGAGGGTTCACCACAAGATGTAAACCATTAGTGAGCCTCAAAAACAGGAAGGCCAGATTACAGTTTGCCAAATGACATCCAGGGAGGTATAACAAACTAAGAAAGATAATGGGTAGTTGCACACAACCTTCAGCAGTGATTACACAGC
>CM070043.1:30925947-30942510 GCA_036250615.1 Ptychadena robeensis | reverse complement strand
GGACGCCTGCTGAGGCAGAGTGCGAGGTAAGGAGACACCCTGGGCAGAGGGGTAACAAGCGTGGTGACATCACCATGCTGTGAGGAGTCTGCTACAAGCCGGCCATGGATCGAGGTGTCTATGGCCGGCTTTAGCGATACATTCACTTTAGGAATACTATGTATTATGATGCATTATTCCATGTTTTTTAGGGTAACCTGCTTTGATTTTTTCAATATTCATGTTTGAGCTCATGCGTAGTAGTAGATGCCTGTTGTAGCCCCAATGGGCATGCGGGACCTTGTGATGAATATAAATAAGAGCTCCCGACACAAGGCATCCATATCCATTCCTTTCTTGACAGGTTTAAGGTACTAGCAGAAGGCCAATGAATAATGAGCCTGCTCTTGTATAGCTAAACATCTGTTAGTAAAAAGCCAGTGACCCAGGGAGTGAATGCACCGCAGGCTATGTAATGTACATTTTATTGGATCGATATAATAGTATAAGCAGATACAGTTATATACTGTACATTTATATATAAAACACATGGGTCTGTTGCATTGGCCTATCCCCAAAGGACTTTATGGCACATTGTGTAAAGTAATTAGAGGGACTGCCCCTGTAAAAACAATGCAGTAAACCAGTAGATTTTCCCATAAAACGACTGTTATTTTTACAAGATTGCTATCTGGTAATCTTTAAGTTTAGTGTGATTGCCAACTGACTTTTACAAAGTCATTGGATTCACGTGATATAGTTTGGCATGATCGACAATTATTTTCCATAATGTCATGTATGGCACGTTTGTTGTTTTATTAGGCCTAATTAAATATATGCCATCTGTTCGGAGGGATGAACGCTGCGTTATAGGCATTATTTTTTATGAAACCTCATTTGATAAAAGGAGATCAGTAACTCACTATGACTCACTCAGTAGTCACATTATAATACAGTAGAAAGACAAATAGGAATCAGATGTTGCGAGCTACTGTAGTCAATCAAGAATCAGGTTTGAAGAATAGAGAAGTATTGATGTCTCAGGTGCATTGCAGCTGCGCCTAAAGCAGCACTTTACTTTTTAAGAAAAATTTCCACGGCAAAATAGGAAGCCTATACATATACATCACTTACCACTGGCTGAGCAGACATAAGGGATTGAGGTAGTGCCCTAGGTTAATCTCTTGGTTGGCAGGCCCACTGAACACCGTGGAGTCAGGCAGGGCGGTAAGTCATGTATATGTATGGGCTGTGTTGACATCCCCGTCAAGGCATGTGACAAACAAAGGGGTGTCGGCGCAGCCCATAACGCAGTGGAAACATAGGTTTCAAGGTAGCCAGAGATGGGCAGATCAGTACCCCATTTTTCGTCTGATTGACCGCTGTGCGCGTTCCCGCCAATTGCCCGGTGGTCGCTCTGCCAAAAATCGTGTGCGCCCATCTGGCAAGATCGACCAGGTATCTCCTGCATGTGGGAGTGCATGATGATCCGACAAGTTGGTAAATACCCGGCAAATTCCATTACTTGGAATGGGGACGAGCATTTCGGGGGGCCCGGAAATTGAAAGCTAGGGACCCCAGCTACCACCTGATCTGGTTTCCCGAACTTGCCACAGCAGACTGGAGCCGAGCGCAGAGCGGCAAGGGAAGGAAAATGGTGGCGGTATGTGGCGAAGGATATCTTCGGTAGCATCCCCCCCCCTCCTGCTCAACAACTTCGGGAGGGAAGGGGGCCAAGAAAATAGTCCAGTATGGGGCCCCGTGAATGCTAACTTCGTCCCTGACATTTGCTACTGTGGATGTCCGTACAATTCACCTGCAATCATGTTTATAAACATTAGCCATAGATGACATCACGGACAGGCATGTCCTTCAAGGGGCATCACATCGAAAGGCACCATGGATTACAGTAGGGGACATTAAAGGAAAGGGATAGACCCTGTTAATTGATGCCATAAGTTGCCCTAATATTATTGAAAACAGAAACAGAAGTGTGCACCCTGGAGATCAGTGGAAAACTCCAAGGTCACCTGATATTGGGACTTTAAAGGCTTTTTTTTATTTAAAAAAAAGCAACGAGAAGGACAAAACTAATCCTTCTATGTATAGAAAAAGATACAGTGATAATACGACTGTAATGTATTATACATATACAAATACAGAGTATTCTTAGCAGTGTCTCAATGCGTTTAGCACTATTTTCTCACTTCTTCAAAAGAGATAAGCACCCTTGGTCATAGGTCACTAATGCCTTCAGGAATAGGAAAGAGGTCTGAGAGAACTCATACTCATTCCATAGGCTGGGGTATAGTATTAACTTTTATATCCACTAATTATTTAAGTAAATAAATATACAAATGTATATTGTACAAATTTCAAAAAGTTTACATTTCACGACAAATATTTGACTTTTGAAGAAAAAGTCAAAATCTTCCCAGGCATTCCGTCTTATCAATATTCCTACAAAAAAGTTGGAATTTCGACTTATGAATTAGATTACCGAACAATTTCTACCATCTCCATTGGTTTCCAGGATTTTCCATCATATTTAAAGAGTCTCTAAGTGCGAGTCAGAATATTCTGGGGCCTACTCAAGTCTTGTCTTGTTGAAGATTGGTACCTTTCTGCAGGAGTACCTTATGTAATAATAGGTCTCAATCAAGCTGTAGACTCAGACTTTGGAATGGAATTTGCCTGCAATTTGATAAATCAGCAGATGTTTTACAATTTAAGCCGATTGACCGGAAATGCCTGTCCACTAGTGATGGCCGAACTTCAGGTCCATCCGTAACTTTAAAAAAGTCTGACATGGGAAATGTACATCTTTAAAAATGGAAGTTTCCGGTACTGTTATGTACATAACTGTTACTGTTATGTTCACCGGCTGAACTGTCCGCCTTGCCGACAGTTCGGCCATCACTACTGTACTACTGTAGGAGAGTAGTCAAAACAAGTGTAGGTTGAAAGCCGATGGTGTCAATCACAAGGGAGCAAGACGAAGAGTAGTTGGGTTGTCAAAGCCAAGGGTCAGTACACGAAGGATAATAACGAAGGCACAAGCAGGGAAAAACAGGAAGCAAGATACTGACTGGAAGCTCAATAATCTGGCATTGAAGCTAAGCAAGGACCTGACTTTTATAGGAAGTACATAGGAGGGACCAAGGGTTTAGGGTTCAATGAGCAGTAGGTAAGCAGGTGTCTTTGTAGAAGGTAACCGACAAGGTACTGAAGCAAACATTCTGGTGGCTCAGGGGATAGAGCTGCAGCCAGACACCGGAGCGCCCCTGGGTTTGGAAGCTAACAACTCTCCACATGGTTTGTTCTAAATTGATTGAAAAGTGATCGGACATGTTGGAAAATTTTGATCGATCGAGTATATATCGAATGTATTCTTTTATTGTGCCCGACCGATTTTGGTTCAATCTGTTGTTGCAGGGGGCAGCATTTGGCCCCCGGGCCAGACTTTGGCCATGTCTGCTTTAGACGATGGGACATCATTTCGTTGCATGAATTGGAGAAGTATTTAAGCAGCTTGGTCAATCGATAGCCATTTAGAACAGTGAAGTGAAGGCTTTCCAGCTTTCCTGGCAGGAGGTGGACATGTTTTCTATTAGCCTTACAGAGCTCAGCAGACGCGAGTACAGGAAGAATGCAGAGAATACAACACAATGTATGTTACAAATGTACTGGCGCTAGATAACTGTAAATTAATGGAGCAAAATATCTGTAGGGCACAATAGGCTTCATCTCCAAGACGTTCCCACCAGTGGCGAGATATGTGTGATTTTATTTACAATAATCAAAACCCTGCTGTAATTTATGACGGTATAATGATCTCTCCAGGAGTGCGGTGACCGTAAAAACGCCGTCTGGAAAGCAAATTGTTTTGGTGGGGTGCAAAATTCAATATACAATTTCCCAGCATGCTACTCTATCAGCCAGCAAAGAGGACCTATACAACCTGTTTTAAATTCAAAATTAAAACAGCCGTGCATGCAGATGAAGTATCATGGAGCATTTGAAATGCTCAGTTCCTCTGTATTTATGAAAATGCTAATACTGTGATTTATATACATATAAAGGGAATATACAGCATGTTCCTGCAAAGCATGCATGTATCATTTATTCTATAGATTACAGCCAAGCCAAAAGTCCAGTGCCAGAAGGGAGGTCTTAGTTCCTGCAGAGTGTGAAGGGCTGAAACTTTAGCATCTGTCAGTAGACTAGCAGTACCCTTTCTCTGAACCCACTCACCAATTTATGGAGAGACACATTTTACAATCGGACACTAACAACTTACTCATGAGCAGCTATTTACATATGGGAGGAGGGATGAGTCTGTGTCACATAATGTATCTGCTGCAATGTAATTAAACACAACTAATCTATTAAAATAACTTCAATTCACCCAGCTATTACATAGCTATTCATATAACATATTATATATATTACAGTATGTCACATTATATATATATACAACAGTAATAGCTAGGTGAGTTGAAGCTATTTAAAAAGCATGAGTTGTGTTGATTGACATTCACATTCCTTATGTGACACTCAATCCTCCTCCCACATGTAAATGGATGCTCATGGGTAAATTGTTAGAGCCAGATTGTTAAATGTGTCTCTTCATTATTTGGTTAGTAGGCTCGGAGAACGTGTACTGCAAATATATAGACACGTGTTATGGTTCCAGCCCTGCACCCTGCACTGGCCCTTATGATTTGGTTGGAAGGAGTGGAACCATTCCTAGTCTCACCTTTGCTCACAGGAAGGATTTTTAGGATTTAAAAAAAATTTTTGCATTCACTGAACGAACGAAAAGTGTTTCTTGTAGTGACAAATATATTGTATATATCTTCTTTTTTGGGGGTTATATTGCATATATTGTATACAGACACAATGCAGAGCCAAGCGATCTGATGTCTTCAGTGACGTTTGATGTCATGCACACCATTGCCCATTCTAACCTCTGTATATCAATGTAGTTGTGTACTTAAATGTTTGATTTACCTATTTGTCTGCAAGTGTATTTGTTGTCAACAGTGACCCTTCCTGATTTCTGACATTGCTGAACTCTGCCTGCCCTGACCTGGGATTGTTCTTCTCAACGCCTCCTGCCTTATACTTCTGTACCATACTACATTGGACTGACCTTTTGTGTATGAACCTTGGCTTGCTTTCTAGATTACCCAATAAATACTGTTAACAGAATATTTGGGGACTGTGTGCCCAGGCTCAGGACCGACACGTACATCCCCGTATGACCAATGCCCAGCCGAGGGCTCAAGCTTCATCTATATTGAGGCATTGCTGTGTTATCGATATCGCCCCCTTCTCTTTTTTTGGGGGGAAATTCCAAGTTTTATTGAGATTTTTACGATACAAGGAAATCAAAACATCGTCAACAACGTAATATTTGAATAAAAATGATCAACTGAGGTAAGTAATAGGGAGGCAAGGAAAAAGGGGAGTAGGGAGGGGTTGGAAAAAGAGTGGGGGGGGGCAGGCTACGTAAGAGTACCTAGAGCCCATGGAAGGCAAAACCTGGCTATGAGTGGTGACACCGGTGCGGAGGTTTTGAAAGGTAGTCTGCCGAGTCTTTCCGGGTTGAAACCTGTCCCCATCTGGTAGGCCAACGTGAAGGTGGTTACCTCTGGTCGTTATTGAGGGAGGGGGGAGCAGGAAAGGAGAGAGAGAGAGAGGGGGGGAGGAGGCTTAGGATAGAAAGAGATACAAGATAGTAGTAGTAGGGGGGGGGGGGCGGCCCCTTCTTTGAATGGGGACCGCGATCACGGTAGTGCAGATCGAACAAGGTCTTTCAACATGTTGGAAAGCATGTTGGCCGAGCTTCTATGAGCAGTATCGGTTGATGCTGCTCGAAGGAAGCCTGGATGGTTCAAATTTCCTGAGCAAAATTGGGTGCTGTGAACGTGCATGGCACTTCATTGTGCTCATATCTATAAAGTAGGAAACACACGGCTTGATATTGGAGCCGTTCGAGGTTCCCTGCAGCAGCATGATGATATCATGTTGCTGCTGTCAGATATCGGAGGAGCTGGATGCGCAGCACTGCTGTGTGTCTCGCTCAGCCGACCCCCGCGGTCTCCATTCAAATCAACGGACAATGACCGTGGTTTATGCTCATGTCCAATATGCCTTTTTTTGAGTGGGATTGATTGGTACCACTCAAAATCAGGGATGGCTGCATTAGATATGCAGTGAGCTCAAAGCGGCCATCGATCTGGCCCATATCTATGCGTGTGTACCCTGCTTTAGAAAATCGAGCCGTGTATGCCTAGCTTAAGATGTCAAACTGAAAACATTGTTTCATTCAAATAAGCAGATCCAGTATGTCTGGCCATCTAAATATGTTAATTCTTTACCTATGAGCCAATATCTGCTGGGTCTTCATCTCTTTCTGGTTGAACATTTTGAGATATTCCTCAGCACTTCATTATAAATGTATCAGCCACCTTGGATTCCACATCTGCCTTTTGCAAACTCCTTATTTTTTGTCTTGTACAAAGATTGTGCAACAGAGCCCATTAAGATGTGACACGAGGGCATATGACAAGAGGACGTCCCTCGAGATTAGAGGAAAGAAGATTTCACCTTTAACAGAGAAAGAAGTTCTTCACCAGGGGGGCAGCCCAGACCTGGAAATCATTACGGGAGGTGGCGGAGACGATGGGAATCTTGAAGACAGGGTTAGACACCTTTTCAGAAAAATAGGACACCAGGGTGATGCCAATTAATCCAGAGAAAGTTGATTCAGGGAGGAAAGCAGCTGTCATGAAAGGGTCACCATGCAAGGTTTCCTCTTTCAGATATAGATGAAATATATCGCTACTCTCAGGCTGGCTTCGGCTTTGTAATGCATTTCGTTCTTGAAGAACATCTTGCGATGTGATATTAAGGAGAATAAAAAAAAATCTCTCTTATTGTGAAGTCCCCCGCAGGATGTAAAAACTCCACTTCTCAGGTCTTTGTCATTATTTTGTGACCTTGTCTATGAACTGTGCAATAGAATGTTCTACTAGACTAAACTTTCTCTCGTGTTAACCACTGGAAGGTCAGCAACTCTGTGAAGCAATAAAACTTATTCGGAGTTCATGTTTTACCAAAAATGATGGTTACACCACCACCACCAGTCGAGGTCACCAGGACATATGGTAGTGGCGGGATACCGTCAGCAGATAAGTAGGTAGGTAGAAGGTCATAGGTAAACGTTATATCCTGTGTTGTAAGGTTCCCTCATACGGTCAGTGGTGTGTCCTGGTCAGTGGTGTGTCCCGGTCAGTGGTGTGTCCCGAGGCAGCTGACCGGGACACACCACTGACCTATGAGGGAACCTAACAACACAGGATATAACGTTTACCTATGACCTTCTATCTACCTACTTATCTGCTGACGGTATCCCGCCACTACCATATGTCCTGGTGACCTCAACTGAGCTTCCATGAATTGGGGCTTCCCGTTCTAATACCCCGGCCTGCGCCCCACTGACACCATTAAGTTAGCTGTTTTACTTCACATCCTTTAGTGACGCGTTTACGCCTCACAAGCAAATCACTCCACCTATGCCCTATATGCTACCCCTGAGGAAGTTCTATATGAACGAAACGTGCGTTGGGGTCTTCTAATCATCTTTTGGTTCATGGTATACTTGGGCTATTGTTTGAGGCCTTCCAGCAGTGGACGATCTGAACGTGCATCGTATGTAAATGCCTATGACCTGAAATACGAGGATGTATTTATTTTCCTGGACACATGACTAACTATATGGACTATTAAATCGATGTCTTATTTTTTAAATCGATGTCTTAATACACTTTTTTGACCTTATTTCTACATATGTGTTATACATTGTGATATGGTGTGGTTGGTCTTTAAAGTCCCCCAGCCTCTGTGGTTACAGAGGACATCTCCTGCTGTTGAGGGTGTCTAATCAACCCCCTCTTCACCCCCCTTTTTGTATATTGTACTTTGGGATGATGGCCACCCACCCTAGGAGCTAGAGATTAAAATCTTATTCTTTTCAACCTTTTATAGTTATTCATGTTTCCCTGCGGTTATATAAGTGACATACATTGTATACATGTAACATTTAGCTGCGGCCGCCCAGACACGGAGCGCCTCCAAGTTGTTAGTACGCATATGAGCTGTGTAACAATAATACAGGTACGCAGAGCTAGGTTTTGGCCCCTTTTGAGTACCAGAGGACCACTTCTGTGCACCCCTGTATATATAAGCTGTCCCAAATATAAGCCCGAGGTACCTAATTTTATCTAAAAAAACTGAGAAAAATTATTGACTTCAGTATAAGCCGAGCCGAGATAATGGAGTTTTCTAATTGAAATTCCACAATCTCCAGTAAAAAAAAAAAAAAACAACAATGTCTACAAGATGGCGCTGCTGTTCAAGTTTGTTAAAATTTTACCAGCCGAGTTTGGGAATGTCGCAGATAGAATATCAAATACGCATTGGACCATTCACAGAGGCTGCCTGCAGGGGGACCATCAAACACAGGAACACAAGCTCAACACTAATTATAAAGCAGAACACTGTTCTAATTTTAGGAAAGCTATAACCATTGGACATTTATTCCTTGGCTAAAAGGAACACGTGGACAGCTTAAAGGTTTAGGTCACACCACTTACTTACTAGCCACAGGCAAATTGGCTTGTACCAAGATAATACAAAATTACGTAGTAGTCAAGTATGTTCCAGACCTAAGCCGTATTGAGCATCTATGATGGTGGTCAAATGGAGGGTGGAAAAGCAAAAGGTTTCTAACATCTACCAGCTCGATGATGACGAATGGAGGAGTGAAAGAGGATTCCAGTGGCAAACTGTGAAGTTTTAGTGACCTACACCTTGCCTTGCTGAAAAAAAAGAATGGCGTACCCTCAAAATATTGACAATTTGGGCTTCATTTCAACAGTTTTTTTGGGGGTGTCCTCACTTTTAGAGCCAGAGGTTTAGACATTATTGGCTATGTTTTGAGTTATTTTAAGTGGACAGCAAATGTACAAAGTGTTATTAAGTGTTAAGCAAGCTGTACACTGACTACTACTGATGGCCGAACTTCAAAATTTGAATTTAAATCCGTCCGCTGTCCGCCCGTTCGCGGACGGATTCAAATTCCCCACCTGTAGGCGGGGAATTTGAATCGGAAAACCCGGATGTGACGTCAGTGACATCACATCCGGCACCTGGAACGCATAGTTCCTGGTTGTGCTAACTGGATGTGACGTCACTGATGTCACATCCGGGTTTCACAAGGATTTTCACTGAAAGACCGGGTTCTCTACCCGGTCTTCAGTGAAATATTCTTCCTGCGGCGGGATCCCGCTGCTAATGATCCCACCGGAGGAAGAATAGAGGGCTCCTTCTCGCCGGCGGACAGGGCAGGTCGAACACCCGTACTGTCCGTCGGCGAGAAGGAGGGCGAACATGCTTGTTCGCGGCCGAACTGTCCGCCTTGCGGGCAGTTCGGCCATCACTACTGACTACCGTATTTTTCAGACCATAAGACGCACTTTTTCACCCCCAAAATTGGTACTTTACATTGTATCAAAGTGTAATATCTTCAGTGTTGTCCTATGAAAATATATTATAAACTATTTACCACAATGTTGGGGTGCACTTTTTTTTGGGAGATACTGTAAATTGGTTTGTAGCAATATGAAAAACTTAACCTGCCTGGTATTATAGTTTTTTTGCAAATGTTTTTCTGTGCGGGCAATCACACTGTACACACAAGTACACTGTACTGCGCCATGTTTAACTGCCCTTCCCCGCCTCTCTACACAGCGCTGGTGTCAATTAGACACCAGCAATGTGGGACGGGAAAGTGCCCCCTTCGGCGTCACTAATGATGCCAAAGACTTTGGGCCGGAAGATCCTGTGAGCCTGCAGCAATGCAGAATCGCTGCAGGTTTGTGCAGCACCGGCGATTATGCCCGATTTTGGCACGGCCACAGTTTGTTCTAAAAACAGGCATTCAGGCATTATGCCAGCGAGGGTAACTACTTTTTCATAGAAAGTAAAGAAGGAAAAACATGAGAACATGTTACATTTCATAGCACAAACATTTTGCAATCAGCCTTGTAGTGCCATGTAGTGCTGGGTCCTCCCTGATAGAATACATAGTGATTGGAAGGTATATATCACTGCTATGTAGTGCCGGTTCCTCCCTGATAGAATACATAGTGATTGAAATGTATATATCACTGCTATGTAGTGCCGGGTCCTCTTTGATAGAATACATAGTGCTTGGAAGGTATATATCACTTCTGTGTATTGCTGGGTCCTCCCTGATAGAATACATAGGGATTGGAAGGCTAAGAAAAGTCCTCATATTACATGGTTATGGTAGAACAAAAGTTAATTGCACAACTGTATGGTAAGATTGTAAGGTGTATAGGGGCCTAAGTAATAACAACAGCTTGCACCAGATGTATTTTTTTACATTTAGGTCATGTTCCCACAAATGTCAATACTGTCTATATGGGCCTTGTAATTAACCCCAAAAGGTTGGTAGCCAATGATTTAGACGATGTGGGATGTTTGGTCCCATAGGACCAACCTCTGTAACACAAACAAATACAAAACAATATAATATTAATATTACTGCTATAATAAAGCAATGAAAATCCTTGACATCACCATATCCAGCCCAAATACAGAGCGGGGGCAAAATTCCATCCAAAATGGGGTCCCCTTTTCCTTCCTTCTCTCAAATCATAACCAATCCCCTCCCTCCATTTACTTTTCACACTCATTGCCCGACCCAGCAAAGCACCTTGTCCCCTATCGTTCCACATTGATTCTTTTGGAATTTCTTCCATTGGAAGATGTGTCTATATTATATTATATATTATAATATAATATTATATATTATAATATAAATATTATAAGTATTATTTATAAATATTATAAATATTATTATATTAAGTCTGTCCTAACCAAATAGGAAATATATAGGCCCCCATAATGCTGCCCAATGTAAGGTTCTCCAAGGTATCTACGATCTACAGTTCAGGTCAGATACCCCAATCTATTCTGCAGTCTTTACCTATAGACAAGTCCCCGCTTAGGCAGGAGGCACAATACGCCTACCCAACTTTTGTTTCCCCCAGGACTTTAATGCACCAAATACCCCACTTGATAGCTGAGAGCGATGAACACCTAAGGAACGAGTACGGAGTCATAGATATCCTATCAGATAAATAGGATAGTCATTGTACATAAGCAAGGATCATACACAGAGACTCAGTCCAACAGACATAATATCCAGGCGTTAATCAGAAGAGTAATCTACAGGCAAGCAGGGGTCTTACACAAATCAGTCCAACCAAACATGTTATCCAAGAGTTAATCAGAAGAGTCGTCTACAGGCAAGCAGTGGTCATACGCAATGATTCAATAATAGGAACAACACAAGAACAAGGAACCCAGCAGTCCAGGTAATAGTGTGTTAATGCCAATGCAGTGCCCTGCGTTGATTTTAATGCGACGCAAGCTGACGGACCACACCATCCCTGCGTTTGCCGTACGTACCGCACAGTGGAGCCTAAGCCTTATGGTTCAGGAAGTGCAGGTGTACCAGGTGTAGTGGATCACCTGGACTGGCACTCTAGATCTCCCTATGCCTGCAAGAGGTGGACATGAAACCTGGCATGGAATGGGGTCAGAGCAGCGGTGACATCAGGTGACAACAGTGGTTATGTCTGTGCCCTCTGCCTAGTCAGCCGGACTTCACGTCAAGAATGGAAGGAAATGCGTGTCTGCACCCTAAGCCACACCAAGATCCCACAGCTCTAACACCCATATAAAACAATATAACACTTGGCATAGAATCTCTCTCATATACCAGGCACAAATGTATATAATGAACAACTCACCCGTACGTACGTTCTATACATACGCACATACATACACCCATAAAATCTATTATTCTGAATCGGTAAAAGGTTTGATCAGCTCCTATGTGTTGAGGAATTTTGCACTCCATATTGCATCAATTTAATTACCTCTCTGTTAGTACACCCCCTGTGCTAGATGTTCTGACATATAGAACAATTTCTATTGTTTATAATTGTTTAGGCAAAAATTTGGGCACCCTTGTTCAAATTACAAAGCTTTATTGATTTCTCAATGAAAAGCAACACAAACTCTGTAGGGTGCAAACTGATACATGGCACGCTTCTACCAATTTCAAATGTTCTTATTTATTTGGCGAATTTAACAGACTGGAAACAATAAACCTTAAAATATCACACATTTAGAACAATCTGAGCTCCCTGCTGACTGAGCCGTTTTATTTTTTCGGAAAGTTAGCTCACTTATTAGGCCTTAATCCAAATTAGTGAAGAGAATATCAGGGTTTATTAAAATTCTCTTACCATCTTAAATTCGCTGTTGGACCCAGCAGCCGCTGGCTTCTCTAAATAACCGAAGTGAAGATCTGAAAATTAACTAGCTCAGTATAAATTAAAAAAATGAAATGAGAAGGAAAAGGACGAGCCTGACTTACCTATTGCCTCATTAAATTATAAACATATTATAAACATAAAAGACACATCCATATAATACACATCCATACAGACAATGTAAATGGAATGGCAGGGCGGCCTATCAGAGGCAATTGTATTTCTTAAGGCTTCCACAAACAGGTCAATTTTTCACTTGATTATTGCCTGATCGATCACCCCACGTGTTCACACTGGTTGATCGGTGATCAACCGAGTGCTGCCCGCCCTGAAAGATTGACCAAACAAAATCAAAAAAATTTTGGTTCGGGCATTGATCTAACATGTCGGGTTTTATTTGGTCGATCGTTTGGCAATCGAAGTACATTGGGGGACCCAGAGCTCCCTATGCAGCAGCCTTTCCGATCAATGGATTTTGTGGAATCGCCCATTTTGACGATCGGCTCATGTCCAAATCAACCACAAATCACATTCCCAAAGTGGTGTTCCATCGACTCCAAAACAATCGCCAATTCTATGATCGCTAGGAATGATCAAATTGGGAATCGATCGATGACAAATCGAGGTGTCTATGGCTTCCTTTATCAATGTCAAGTGTTGGTGGCCACCAATGCATCTACCTTGGTTATGGCTCTACTCTGACTTAAGCTAGGCATACACGGTTCAATTTTAGCACGATTACGATCGTAATATGACCAAAATCGAGGATTTTTGATAAAAAAAAACACAGGAAAGAGTCATATATAAATGTGTTATTCGAATACAATCGCCCGACCAACAAACACAATGCTACGATATTAGTTCCATCGTTGTACAATCAACGAAAACTTTCCAACATCGCGTTTCAATCGATGTTCTGATCGGGATGGAATAATTTTCGCCAATCGAACCATGTGTGCAGCTTAAGATTTAAGTTTGATCAATGTAAACTTCAATTGTTTTAGGTTGATCGAATGCTTAAATCGAACCATGGATGCCTAGCTTTAATCGATTGAATTACTTGAAACAATTAAATTGAATTGGAAAAATTGAAAGATTGGCAAAACCAGACCCTGATATCACTGCAATGGGCTTTGAGGAGTAGTGATGGCCAAAAAGTTCACCTGGCGGACAGTTCGTGGCGAACATAGCATGTTTACAGTTTGCAATGCTGGCGAACATTATAGGTGTTCGACCCACCCCCTACACCTTAACATGGAGACAAAGTGCGACCCCGCACCCTATAGACAGATTGGCAGTACAGCCAAAAACACTTATTTTCGCTGCTGGAGGATACCCCCCCCCTTTTATAAAAGAAGCCCCCCAGCGGCCATTTTTACATTTATACTGTGTCTTCAGTACTAGATAGATAGGGAGAGCTGCTGCTGATTGAGGGATTGCTTAGTTACTTTGCTATTGTACTCCATCCAGTGATCTGTATCTATAAGGTGTTCTGTTACATGTAGTTCATCATTACTGAGCCACAAAAGTCCTTCTCTGGGGGTGGGGTATGCTGTATTTTGCATTTCAGAGAGATCTGACTAAATGTGATGCGCTGCAGAAGGTACTGTCAGGTAACTTTTGGCAAAAATCTTTAATCTAGATGTGATTTAGAAGCCATTAGACCCGAAGAAAACAGCATTTTAAAAAATTGTTTACCCATTGATCCCCCTCTGGCATGACACTGTCCAGGTGGTTGCACCCTTGTGACTTTTTTTTTTATTGGTATTTTGGCTACAACTATGACCTGAAGGTTTGAGAAGTTTGTCCTCCATTAAAGTCAATGGAGGTTCGTTGTTCGCATGTTCACGGCGGGTATTTGCAGAAGTTCGATTCGCGAACAGCCGCAGCTGATGTTCGTCCATCACTATTGAGGAGTTATAAGTAAGAATATTTCAGACATTGGGTGAAATTGGTGGAGCATTCCACCATGCTGGTTTTTGTAACTTTGCGTTGGCCAAAGTCCTAAATGTCAATGAAAATATTAAAAATTGGTTGGGAATCAGTGTTACATTATTCACTAGATTTAATAAATGTATAGTTTATTTTGTTTATCTTATGGACTTTTCTTGGCTGTAGGACCTCAAGCACCAATCATTGCTTTCTTCTGCTAAATGAAATCTACCAATAAAAGCATTTTATATATGTATTACTCCTCCTAAGTCAGATTATTGGTGGGGGATGAGGAAGGGTGTTTTGCTGTATTGATGGACCTATATACTGCACCCTGCCTTCCCTTCCTCCAGCCATTATGTCATAATGTTACATAGAGGCAGTGAATAGAGTGCAAAGAAGCACATAGACCCTAAGATATCAGAAAGGCTGGGTAATACCATGAGATGGAAAGGGGGGCTATACCGAGCAGGACTAGGCAAGGTAGGAGGTTAAAAAAATTAAGGTAATAAAGAGTAACGGTAGCCATATACGTGCCGTAGCCATACACGTGCCGTAGCCATACACGTGCGGACTTTTGCACGATCGATCTTCGATTTGACCTATTTGTGTCTAGCTGCTCCATACAGACACCTACTGGCTGCTACTGGAATAACAGTAAGGCAATAGCACAATGCCACCTGCAGATAAAAGGAGGAACAGAAAATTGCGATCAAATCTTAAGCATGCCAAAGGTTAATATATAAAGTTAGCTAGATAAATGAATAATAAAAAAGCCACCATTACACTGGAATAACAGGCATCAATCTGATATTTTTTTACTGCTTATTCACCAAATGCATTTTTGCAAGAAAATTTTTATAAGCATTTGAAAGAAAGAAAAACACCTTACCAATTGTTACCCTTTGGTTGATCTAGTATGCTTCGGGTTTGTGCAATTGTTAGCATCATACCACACATTATGTACAGAGAGGGTAGAATGGCTTGTCACAAGTATCAACAAATCCCAGAGGAAAATGTCCCACAGCCAGCAAAGACCCCGAAGCTGAAAGCAGCTTAGATATTTCAGCAAGACAATGATCCAATACATTTCAAAATCGACCATAAAACGACTTCAAGATGTGAAATATTATGGATCTGAAATGGTTTTTGCAATCCTAAGATTTCATTATAATTACAAAATCGTATATATAGAGCGCATGCAAGGGTTTCTAAGAACATTTCTGAACTATAAATGACTACCAAGAATATCAACAGGCAGCGTAGGAAGGGCATCAATTCTGTTGTAATGAACTAATGATTAACCTGACTATACATATTTATTATTTTATGCAGGCAATGCGGGTACCTGCATTAGCCTTGGTATGGCCAGTCTGTATAGAAGAAGGTGCTACATGCTAATAGGATGTAGTAGTGGCAGTAGGAGGGCAGCTCTGAGTAGAGGCTATGGCCATCAGTTGTCACTAGTATAATCTCATGGCGTGTCCACAGCTTGAGCAGATTGTTCTGCTCTGGGGCTGGGAACAGGGCCAACATTGATCATGTTGTCAGTTGGAGACAGACTGAACCTCTAGCTGGGGATGAGATCTATACTGCACCACTTGCCTAAAGCCCCCCATACATGCCTAGATTTTCTGTTCAATCAACTTAAAAAGATTAAAAAAAATTTGGTCAGGGAAATTGGTGATTGATTGTATGTTTGCCAACTGTAGTAACAGATATTTGATCAACTTTTTGGGGATCTTTCCCCCAATTTTAATTGGTTTAGGTTGATTTAACCATGTGGGCTGCCATAGATTTTCAATCAATCAACAAAAAAATGTATTTAATTAAGTTGATTGGATGAAAAATCTAGACGTGTATGGGGGCCTTAAAGCGGTTGTAAACTCAAAAAAAAATCCCCCCCCATACATTACATGGACATATTACACACCTGTCAGCAGTATACATCTGTGAAAACTGCTACACAGAGAAAAAAAAAAGGTACCGTATATGCCGGCGTATAAGACGACTTTTCAGCACCTTAAAATCCTCCCCAAAGTCGGGGGTCATCTTATACGCCAGGTGCCGCAGGCTGGGGGGGTGCGAGGACCATCTCTGGGAGCCTTACTGTATCTGTGCGAGCAGGTTATTGTATTGTGCTGTCTGAAGTTGCCAGCGCTGACTAAGATACATTGTAGCAAGAGAACGAGCAGGGCAGTGTTACCATGGC
>CM070043.1:30914453-30925847 GCA_036250615.1 Ptychadena robeensis | reverse complement strand
GGCACACAGTTAGGCTGAGGATGAGGTTATAAAATATCTTATTACCTCCTCTGCTGCCAGCCCAAGCAATGTCTCCTCTACACTTCCTTCACAATCACCTTACAGATGACACTTTCATGTCAGGGAAGGTTCTCATTCATCCAGATCATGAATGGAACTCCAAGACAGAGAAGGGGAGGGGGGGGGGATTTTCTGCTGACAGAGCACACAGGACACAGGAGCTGCACAGTGAATCGCTGTGATAGTGACGTCACAGAGAAGAGGCAGAGCAAAGGATTATGGGACTCCACACACAGCTGATGTTTTCCCGGCAGCCCTTTCAGCTATGACAGCGACCGCGGCGCAACGTCACAGCATGGGAGGTGATACCTCGGAAAAACTCGTCTTTCCTGCTTTAAGAGTCCATAGCATGCTTATTATGTAACTGTGGCCACCATGTACCAGTAGTACCATGACATCTACCAGTAATCTAAGAGTGCCCCCTGGCCAACCCTCAGTTGAACCCCTAAGTTGAAGAACAAAATATTACAAATTTAAGGAGACTGCAATTTAAGGAGACTGCATAAAGTTACAATACACCTAGTAGGAATAGGTCATATATTGATATTGCAGTTAGTTGCATCCTCAACCTAAAGCAGGGTACAGGCGGCTCCATATTAGGGCCATCAAATGTTCCCTGCAGCAGCATGATGACATCATAATGCTGCTGTCAGATATCGTTGGAGCTGGAGAGACAGCTCTGCTATCTCTCCAGCTCAGCTGATGCTTTGCATGGAGACCCGTGGTTTTCATGCAAAGAAACGGACATCGGGCGTGATTAAAGGTCATGTCTGATAACCTCGCTCACGGCCATCTATCTGGGCCATATCATATGCGGCCATCCCTGTTTTCGAGCGGGATCAATCACGCTCGAAAACAGGGATGGCCGCATATGATATGGCCCAGATAGATGGCCATGAGCGCGCACGGCGCTCGAAGCAGCCATCAATCTGGCCCATATCTACATGTGTGTACCCTGCTTCAGGGTTGGTCAGGTTCACCAGCCCTTTCCCTAAGGACAAAACCTGCAAATCCTGTGACAGGGATCTGTTGCCCTATGTGGGCACCCGTGATCCGCAGCCAATTTTGACACCGACCGATGGCCAATAGCACGAACACACATCGATCGTCAGTAAAAAATCGCTACGTGTGGGGACCCATAGAAGAGCTGTGTGAATCTTAGGATTGGATGGAGGGGCATCCAAGTTCATTAGTTGGTTAACAGCTCCATTTTATGGATGACAACATCTACATATGATCAATCTTGGGTGTGATGTGCAGCAAGTGTGGTTTCCAGACTCTTCTTGACTAGAGGCTATCCAAACATTTGTATAGGATTGTCCATATTACACTATTTAAATATTTGTTAACCAGAAATGCCCATAATCTCTAAAGCTACAAGCAAGGAACATGTTAGCAAATGCTTGTGATTTCCCTTTGATAGCTCAGGTCAATGATGCTTAGAAAACACTCTGGTTATTTTATGATGGGACAATTCATCCTCATCAGCTAATACTCGACCATTTCATTCTCAGATTTCATGTTTGTTTATGCAGATTCCCTCAGTGTGCATTCATGTGTTGAATCAACGTGTAATAAATTGCAGATGAATCAAGTACAGATCTATCGCTATACAAATGTATAATGTAGGGGGTAGGTTGCCAGCCACAAGGCCGGTACGGGTGGCAAGACATTCGCAAGTAGAGTTGAAAATTTTGTTACATCTGTTGTGAAAAAAACATTTGTAAAATTTTTAATAGCTGGCTATAGAAGTTTGTATTAAAGCGGACCTACCACCAGAAGTTGATTACATGAAGGGTACTAGAAGTTCCCTAAATAGGGTTTAAAGCATGAAAAAAAAACTTACCTGTAATGAGTAATTTAAGAAATCCCTCTCCCTGGCCCTGATGACGTGTAGCCACGGCGGCCTATCATAAGAGCGCTGTGATTGCCTGGTAATTCTGTGATCTCAGCTGTCCATTGAAAGTATTCTGACGAATATTCTATAGAAAACGCATTACGCCCCAGTGGCCACTTGCAATATTACACCCTGTGTTAACGCCCCCAGAAGCCTGATGAAAAAATATGAAATCTCTTATTCCATGGAACAGCAAGTAAGTATTTAGAGAAGTATCACACCTGCTCAGAGTAAGTCAAACTTTAATTTGACATATAAATAGATAAAGAAGCTCATTCTACTTGAAAAAGGGGAACAAGCCCCCCAATCAGTGAATAAGACTTCAAATATTTGGGCTTTAAAGGCACTTCTATACTCAAAATGATTCGTTAAAAAAGTCTTTATTAGTCATATAGGACATAGGACACAGTAAAACGACGGTTAGAGATGGTCGAATTTTTCGACTTGCTTACTTTGTGAGCTGATTGCAAAGCCCCTGAACAAGGTATCATCACCAAAATTTTTGGAGATGTAAAGAAGGGTTGTGAGAACATTTGAAAAAAAAAGTTTTGCTCAGTTCAAAAAGTTCTAAGTTCAAAAAGAAAGTCGAAATTCCGAATTTAGAAATTTTGACTTAACTTTGAAACTCATTTGTGCAAAAACTATTTGTGTTAGAGACATACTTTCTTTTTTGTATTATACCCCAACCCTTCTGTACATCTCCAGCAAGTTTGGTGTTTATACCATGTTCAGGTGCTTTGCAATTAACTCGAAATGGTCGAATTTTTTAAAAAATTTTTACCATATCTACTCCATCTCTACTCCATCTCTACCCCAATACATTAAGAACATATAAAAGTGGAAATATACAGCATACAGTAGGCTAGGTTAATTACGGTTCCACCTCCTCTTGGGCTTCTTCAGGGAGCAGACTGTCTACAACTAGTGATAGCCGAACATCTGACTTTTAAAGAAGTCCGCCGTCCGATTGTTTGCGGGCAGATTCAAATCCGAAAAAACAAAAGTGACGTCAGTGGCGTCACATCCGGTACCTGGAGCGCACAGTTTCATGTTACGATAGCAGGATGTGACGTCACTTCCTGTTCTCGAGCCGGCATGAAGCCAGTCTTCTAGTGCTACCTCTCTGTTCTCCTCTTATGGTAAAGCCAAAACACTTGGAGTTGGTTACTACCTCGAAAACCAAGGGAAAATACCAAGAAGTAAAGCATTAAAAATGGCACCAATGGAGAATACATATCTAAAGACTTGTGAAATAAAATACATTAGATGTGGAGGTTTAGATAAGCCTTACATGAATTAAATTTAATGGCTTAATAAGGTTCTCAAGATAATTTCTATATATTTAGAGTGTAATGAAATGTTTATTAATTTTGTACATTTGTTCTTGTCCCAGCTATGATTTGATACTATTACCGATTTGATACTAAGATAATTAACTGTTTCCAGTAATGCAGCCTCCTGGCTCCCAGTGCACCCTGCTGTTCCAAGAGATATCCCTATCACCAAGCACCATGCTTTAGTGGTGGCTAGTGATGGCCGAACTGTCCGCAAGGCGGACAGTTTGGCGGCGAACATGGATGTTCGGCCATCTTCTGGCCCGCCGGCGAGTAGTGCGGGTGTTCGACCCGCTCCGTCGAGCGAGAAGATGATCTCTATTCTTCCTCCGGCAGGATCACAACCTGTGTGATCGTGCCGGAGGAAGAATCTTTTCACTAGAAGACCGGGCATAAAGCCGGTCTCCTAGTGAAAAAAACGGGTCGGAGCAGGAAGTGACGTCGGTGACGTCAGATCCGGCTCCCGCAACCAGGAACTATGCGTTCCAGTATGCGTTCCAGGGACCGGATGTGGCGTCACTGACGACACATCCGGTTTTTCCGATTCAAATTCCCCGCCTGGAGGCGGGGAATTTGAATCTGTCCACGAACAGGCGGACGGCGGACGTCTTTAGAAGTCCGATCCGCCCGTTCGCGGACAGTCCTGTCCGATGTTCGGCCATCACTAGTGGTGGCCAAGGTCAGCTTGATAAGATAGAGAGTACCATGAATGAGGGTTTATCTTTTTTATAATTATTATTTAATAACACATTTAGTGCCAGGCTGCTTATTGGTGGGTTGAATGCTAAGCAATGGATTGGGTCAGAATCTCAAATTATTGAGTGTCCATCAAAGTGCCTCAAGGGTTGCATTGTCTCAACAGATATACCAGCCATGCCTTAATAGGCTTTCAAGTTAGCTAATTTGGCTTTAATCTAGGTGAGTTTTTTGGTAAAGCAAATGTGTCCATATTTTTGCAACCAGATGTTGTATGATATATGAATGGCAGCTGAGGTTGAGTGGACTCTAGTCCTCGTTATCCCATTAATGGGTATTCAGGAACCTTTAAATGGCGTCCCTGGAGGAGTAAAGGAACTCATGACATGTCTTAGGGAAGGTCCATTTGATGGAAAAGCCGGATGCATAATGACTACCTGAAGCTTCATTCAGCATATAAAAAATGACAGGGGATGCCAATGTGCATATATGATGATGTCATCAATGGTAGCCCACTGACATCACCCTACATCTCAGAATTTTAGCACAGTGCCGATGTCTGAGGTGCACTGCTAGAAGTGTTCAAATTATGCATCCATGCCCTCTGCTTCCCTTGTTTATAATGACAAGCTTCTGATCTCTTTAGCTGTCAGGCAGTTGACTGCTGGAAGAAATGTTTTTTGTTCCTTGGCATTTGTGATACCTCAGAACAAGCGTCTGGGCGAGGCACCTCGCAGGAAATCATGTTATTAACCTTCATGTAGAACATAGACAAAAGAGAAATCCATTCAAGCTTCTTCAGTATGAGAAATAGCGTGTGTGACGATAACACTGCCCATATTATATTCCAACCAGACCAGAGGAACTTGTGCCAAAATTTCAAGGCCTACATCTTGTTCTGAAAGGGATTATAGTGAATCTTAAGACAGATATAAAGGAAATAGATTTAGGGCCACTTACCCCTATGTGTTGTTATCATACATGCTTCTCCTTCGTGCTGCGATTAATTTTGAGTGACATCTCAAAACATTGAGTCGACACTCCTGCATTGTAAAACACAGCAGTGCTTTGGGTCTGGCACAGTAGGCTACAAAGACGGTCAATTCCTTTTCGATATTCAACGTACCCAAAACTTTCCTTATCTCAATGACATAACAGAGAGGTGTCTTATTACTCACAGAGAGAACTGGGCAAGAATGATCATACTGCTTCAGATTGTAGTGCAGTGATATTAATATATCTGGAAGATAGGAGATCATTATATCTCTAGGAGGATCTAGAAACCCAAGAGTACCCAAGAAAACAGTGTTTAGATGTAAAATTAAGCCCAATACTACCTACCCTACCTAAACATGGTGCTGGACTTACCCAATACCCAAAAATTTACCTTCAACTGGTTCATGACAACAGCACCCGAGTGTGGTGCACATGCATGCCACTTAACGTTGACAGTTATATTCTACCACCCATGGTATATTGATTTCCTAGTTGAATGTGGGTTTTCTAATCTATAATTGCCCTAGTATGAGAACTATTGGATTTGGAGTTCTGCTTTAGCAACATCTAGAATTTATTGGTCACTTTCTATGTCTCACAATATATTGATGGCAAGATCGGGAACTCCACCTAAAGCTGTAAGAGTGAGTTTTTTCCTCTTAAAGTCCATCATTTATGTTCGGCCAATTAACAGACTCGGTCGGTGATCACCGCTCACCGATTCAGTAAGCTGATCCGGTGACTGTGAACCATAACATCGACCAAATGGAAATATATTGAATCTGAAAGCAGCCGTTGTGATTTACATACCAATGACTGCATAAATTTCACAGTAAATTTACTATGGGCTCTGCACGTAGAATGTGCTAATTTCTGCCCAATTAATTTTATATTGAATTAGTTTTTACACTGATGCTTACATTACGCTGAGAAAGAGTTTGGATTTGATTTTCTTTTTGACTCCAAAATCTGAATGTTGTACAGAATGCTAGTAGTTTTGTCAACCCTCCTGGAGGACTTTCATGACTACAGAACCGCTATGTGTTATGTAATGGCAGCAAGAGAGAAGTGATGAGCGTGGGGTGGGGGGGTACTGGATAGTGGAATGTGTACTGGATTTTATGGTATTTTGGTTGGCCATTCATAATTACATTTGATGTAGATGATTGGTGGTGTGGCAAACCTCTCTGGCAGACAGTGTGTTAAGCCAAATGGTTGAGTTCCCTGCAATTTACAGTGATAGGTTGACCTTTCTGCCCAACTTTAAGCCCAAGAAACACTGGAGGTATTTTGGTTCTGCTGTCAATAAGGGTTACAAGTTCTAGATAAAGTGTACCTGCAAGCAACCTTATGAAGAAGGATTCATCTCCCCTAATTCCCTAGTCAATGATCATTTGATTTTTAGAAATCTCCTAACATGGTCTGATAGTCTCCTAACATCACAACATGTTCCACTATTCAGCTACACCAAGAGAACATCTACACTTCTGGAATAATCTAGGAGCATATTGGAGAACTTGTGGGTATACTATGGGTGTAGTAGACAATGGATATGGCAAACATATAACATGATTCATCATGGTATACCCTTTTAAAAATTATACTTATATTCGTTGCGCCACCATGTTGAGTTCTATCGTTCATAGATCGCATGGGAAACAACCCGTGTATGGCCAGCTTTAGGCTACAGTTCCCTGTCTGAGCCACATTGCTGCGAGCCAGTGTGGGTTTTGGATAATGCAGCTCTAGATCTCCAATGTGATCATTGGATTTGTTCATTGAATAATCTCCCCATCAGGATCTTTTAGGGATTAGTTATGTCTCAGGATTAGCCAGGTGTCCAAATATAAGGGCACTGACCTCTACCTGTGTATTGTCACTCCTTTGACTAATCCTTTGGCTGGTCCATTTATTGAACTGATGTTCTATGTATGATTTGGGCCTTCCTGTGGTTTCGTCAGTCTTCCTGGTCTCAGGAAGTATACCTTGTGTGCAACCCATTGGACATTGGGGTTTCATACCTAAATAGAGACTGGCGATCTCCCGGAGACTGTTCAGCTGCCTATACATGAGTTGCACCAGATAAATGGTCGTGAGCCGCATGACTCTCGAAACAGCCATCGATCTAGCTCATTTCTATGTGTGTATGGGCACCTTTAGACCTATAGCTCTACAATTCATAAGAGGCATACAACCTTGAGCTTCCATTGAAAAGAAGATACATGAAACCTCTGCAGAGAGACCACAAATCAGAGAGTCCTTCTCTATGATATGCCGGCAGTGGAAGGCATTTCTATTCAGGCTTTGTACATGTTTCAATGTACCAGTTTTATTAAACTCATCATTTGGGTTGCAGTCTAGCCCTAGCATGACAGTTATCATTATTTTATTACTCAGTCCCTTAATTTATGACATATCTAAATATCACATATTCTTTCTTTATGTTTGGCAGCAAATGATCCCAATAAAATCTGGCTTCTGCTTATTACATTCACCGCAGGTATAAAATGCCTCATGTTCTAATTATAGTTTAATTGAAATACAATATTGTCATGCAACAGAGACAGCACAGCGATGGTGCCGCCAAGCTACAAGATGGAAATTGCTTATGTAATGTGCTTATCAGCCAAAATGTAATTTACAGTATATAGATGTCCTGAAAAAAATAAAAAATCGGTACACAGTGGTACACACTGTACAACTCCAGCAGCTTTCATTTTATTTAACTGCGCTTGTTATTTTATACAGAGATAATTTTCTCAAATAAGCAGTTCAAGCTACATTTTTTAACATAAAATAGTTTTTTAACTGGTAAATGTATTTATATCGCTCAAATGTTCAAAGCATACCTTGCACTTTAATCAGGGTTAGTGTTGAGCTCAAATATTCGAATATCGAATATTTTTCACGAATATCGGCAATTCGAGAATTCGCCAATATCTTGAATATGTCTGCGGATATTCGCAATTCCCAATATTCACAATATGCCCATGTATTGCGAAAATAATATTTGCATTGCGAAAATAAACATAGCATGTGACCATTCATTTTGAAGATATTTTCGCAATACACAGGCATACCGCGAATATTCGAATTTCCGAATATAGAATCGAATATTAGTAGAATTATTAGCAAAATATCGCGAATTCGAATATTGCCTATGCCGCTCATCACTATTCAGGGTGAGTTGTTTATGCTTGGTACATACCACCCCTACCTCTAGCTTATACGTACATAGTGTATGTGGTCCTCTGATGACATTTCAGAGGGATGAAGGATGACCTCACCCTTTCCAATGTGCTATGGCCTAAAGGGTACTGTATACAATTTTCTTTCCCAACATATGTAGTTTTACACAAAGTTTACAGTTTTTGGATGGAGGGCCACAACAATGAAACACGGGCCATAATTTTTAGTTGTAAAGTGAACATGTGATCTTCATCTGGAATTGCCTTTCTGCATTTTGGTAGCCCCCTCTATCTATCTATCTATCTATCTATCTATCTATCTATCTATCTATCTATCTATCTATCTATCTATCTATCTATCTATCTATCTATCTATCTATCTATCTATCTATCTATCTATCTATCTATCTATCCATCCATCCATCTATCTATCTACTGTGACAAACTGGTCATCTGTCACTGTGAAACTAAACTGTTAGGTTAGAAGGGTGTTCATGGAAGGAGTCCAGGATATTATTATTATATTATTGCTCTTCAACTTTTCAGTGTTTTTGCTTTGGGTTTTTCTTACAGGGCTCCTGAACTCTGGGATAGGAAGGATGATATTGGCTGGGCCTCCCTATTCCCCCAGGGTCCACTTAAACACCTGTTTGCAGTGGAGTGGAGCCAGGTGTGTCTCCACAAAAGGATCAGAGACCAGTGTGTTAGGGGTCCTGATAGAAGCTGGAGACACAGCTTGCAATGAGGTTGGAGTCAGTGCTGCTGGGCGCACCAAATACAAGGCACACAGGGAGTGTGTGGCCCCATGCTGGTGGCTGCTAGGAGGCAGGCCATTAAAGTTTCCTAAAGGAAGGAACCATTGTTGATCAGCGCAAAGCCAGGTTTCTTGGCATTTTCAGGACTTTTTTCTTTGGTTGATATTAACCCCTGTGAGGGTGACTTTGTGTTTGGACTCTGGCTGCTAATAAATAGGGGCAGGAGCCCTAAAAAGAATCTTTGTTCCTTGTTCTTGTGGATTCACTTAATTTACAGACGCCGTTTGAGCTAAACCCCCACACTACTGTTTTATGTAATATATCCAAATACAAATTACATTTAATCTTTTGCCCTTATCTCTACCTTTCATTATGTCTTATTCATATCTACCTTTTATGCATAAAATAAATAATGTTAACAATAATGGATGGAAACTTGTAGACAATGCAAAAAGAGAAACAAAACATATCGTCTCAAAGGTACAAATAACCTGGAGCCTGAAAATGTTCAGTTATTCACCTCTGTAATCTGCACATCCTGCGAGCTGCGTTTACCATGCAGTCATTAGGCACAGAATGGTTGCATGTTGTCAAGCTCTCACATTGACGGTCATCTATCATATGGCAGAGCGACAACAAGGTGCCCTTTTCGCTCTAAGTGGATGATAAAGACCACCTTTTGTTGCTTTAAAATTACGTTTTTGTCTCTGCAAAAGAAGAGGGACTGAAACTGAAAAAGAAGGAGGGAGTGATGAAGACTGATATAACAGAAAAAGAGCACAAAGAGGAGAATCAAGGGGAAGTGATAAAAAAAAGATATGGGTAGAGACATGTGAACAGTAGATTTGGTCACAAAATTTGGAAAAGCTTATTTCAAAGCTACAGAACATGGCATCACCATCACAGTTATTGGGATTGGTTATATTAAGTTAAGTTAAGTAAAGGCTAAAATTCTGACTCCAAAAATTTTTTATTTGACATTAAACTTAATGTATGCAAAAACCACATGAGCTAGAGAAATACTTTTGATGATGATACCATGTTCAGGGACTTTGCAATTAACTCCCAAATTTATTTAGTCAAAATTTGACAAATATTTTGCAACTATCTTTAGTGAAGAGAGACAAAGAGAAGAAAAAGAGTGGCCTTTGGATATAGAGGGGTTTGTATCTCTAAGAACTCTACGGATGAACCTGTGGATGATTTAGAATCCATGTCTTCTCATCCAACATAAGCATCTGACAGCATTTCTTGTAAATAAACAGACCAACATGCCCACAGATGCACTCAAATGTCTTGAGAAAAGCCTCCAGAGAAGAGTAGAGGCTCAAGTGGAAGGCCATCTGCATAATAATGCCCATGACTTTGGAAAATAGGTTCTGTCAAGCTCATAAAGAAGTGATGTCAGCTTTTACAATGTATTTGCGATATATTGTATTATGTATTGCAGAAGCACCCCTCTAAAACAAAACAAAAGCTTGAATCAAATGTAACCCAACACGTTTGTTCATAAAGGGTTATGTTATTTTTTTTTCTTAATTACAAATTTAATTTGACACAGCTCCACCCTTTATGAAATCCATTTTAGAAGTACATTTCCCTCTATAAAGACTTTCATTCTTCCACCTGCTCCACTCAGATACGCAGCATCTGTATATTCCTACAATAAGCATGAATGCATCAATTATACACTTTCTGCAACTAGGCCTGTAAACTAATTATTTAATTTCCACTAATTTTAACACATTTAAATTGGCTCCTAGACATAACCCTACCAATGTGAAAATAACTGACACAGAAATATTAATCTGGCTTAATACAGGCATGCTGAGACACAAATTTGCCCATTTTCCCCATTAGCGCTCAATTTTTTATGAATATTTTCAATTATACATGTAATTTATTATTGGTTTATACATTATACATTATAATTTATTGGTTATAATACACACGTACTAATTAATCCCCAAAGATAGAAATGCCGGGGGTATGCAGTATATATATATTGTTGCATGTATGATAAATAAACATGTATGTATATATATATTTTTTTTTTTATAGAGTTTTGGTTACAGTTACATTAAAAAAACTAACTTAATAAAAATGTGTGCAGAATACATATATTTACATTAACATAATATATCAAAGAGACTAGTTGCTGCAAGCCCATCAAGAGGGGCTGAAATTTTTACAGCTATCAAAGTCACTTTCTATACTGTAGAGAGTTTTATGTAATTAAATAGTTTCACTTAGTATCAGAAACTCAGCATGGTTTGTCCCAAAGCTTCCCTATATCTGTTACACAAAGTCTAATGCTTGGGTGTTTGAGCGCAGAGCAATGACGGCATCGTGCTGCACTTGAGCTTCCTCGATATCGAGTCGCAGCACTTCGGCGTAGGCCCATTTCTAGCATTTCGATGCTGATGCTGAGTTTGGCAGCCCGAGAGATTGTTAGGGGTGGGATTGTG
>CM070043.1:30886025-30896682 GCA_036250615.1 Ptychadena robeensis | reverse complement strand
TTCCAATCACTATGTATTCTATCAGGGAGGACCCGACACTACATAGTTTTTGGTAGATCTTGGAAATGGAAATGCAAATTGTATGGAGTGATCTAAAGCCCCCCATACACCTTCAGATTTCTCCATACAACTTTCATGAGACCTACCAACAACTATGTAGTATAGTGACCTCCCTGATAGAATACATAGTGATTAGAAGGTGTAGAAAGGTCCTCCTATTACATGGTTTTGGTAGAAGAAAAGTTGGTTGTACAGAAGTTGCATGGTAATTGTATGTGGTGTATGGGGGGCTTAAAGGTGTATGGGGGGCTTTAGTTGTACTGTTAAGCTTTGCAGTTGCATTAGGCAGTTAAGTTTAGGTAGCTATCACTCAACAGATGAATTGATTCACTCTTCAGGTGTTTTAGGGAAGGTTGGAACATACGAATATCTTTTAAACAATTGTTTGTCTCAATTTGTGGCGACATTTCGTGGAGGAACCTTTTAAATGTTGGCTAGACTGGTCCGCTGTAAAAAGTCACATAAAGACGTGGTTTGATGAGTTTTGTGCAGAGACCTTTAAAGTCTTGAACTCTACCTCAACTCTACTGAACGGCTTTGAGATAAATTTCAATTTCAAAGTCAATTGCAAGTGAAGTCGTCTTTTTCTGAATTGGCACAAATGTTCATAGTTCTGAAAAGCCTTTCTTGAGGGGTGGAAAGTGAACCTACATGGAGTGAATCCATGGTCTTCACATTGGTTTTGTATAGGATATAATCAAAACAAGCTACATATGGCCCCCTCTAGTTACAGCTACTAAACCCCATTATTGAGAGTGCCACACCCCGTTACTGAATATAAGCTACAACAAACAACCAAAAGGACAATGGTGGGGCAAAGGTCGGGCTTTTGAGGCACGATTGAGACTAACGAAAAGTACTTAAAAAATTGGTCTTTATTAAATATTGATCATTCATATATAAAAGTCTAAAGCCCCCCATACACCTTTAGATCACTCCATACAATTTCCATTAGATCTACCAACAACTATGTAGTATAATGGCCTCTCTGATAGAATACATAGTGATTGGGAGGTTTAGAAAGGTCCTCATATTACATGGTTTTGGTAGAAGAAAAGTGGATTGTATAGAAATTGTATGGTAAGATTTAAGGTGTATGGGGAGCTTAAAGTACAATACAACACTTAATTAAAACATGATCAAACCACATATTTTATGTTAAGAGTTCATCACCATACAAATTGTAAATTATGACATACAGTGTCAGATGTTAATATCCCTAACTCCTTACTTCCAGTGGGGAGTTGTATAGGATATTGCTTATATAAGTGTGAAGGTAAGGTGTAAATTTTTGACTATATAGTGGACACCAAGTCATGGCTGGCTGTTGGGTAAAGCCCCCCATACACCTTTAGATTCCTCCATACAATTTCCATCAGATCTACCAACAAGTATGTAGTATAAGGGCCTCCATGATAGAATACATAGTGATTGGAAGGTGTAGAAAGGTCCTCATATTACATGGTTTTGGTAGAAGAAAAGTTGATTGTACAAAAATTGCATGGTAATTGTATGTGGTGTATGGGGGGCTTTAGAGACTGTTGGGTAAGAGGCTGTTGGGTAAGAGGCTGTTCAGAAGGACATACTGGAAAGCCAACCAGTGTGGACGTAGAAGCTAAGTAGAAGGTCAAGCAAGATGGATGGAAGTTGTATGCTGATAACTTATGGTAGCTACTGTTTGCGGTGGGCTGGTATGTCCACTTGGTAGAAGCTCTACTGCACATGATACATTTGATAAGCTTCTCAAATTGGTTGGTTGGGTAATTTAATCTTGTATCCTGTTCTCCTTGAAGAGTTCTACAGTAGAACTTTAAAGAGAACCTACCCTTTATATAAGTTGCTCTTCTTAAATCATTAACTATGGGTTTGGTTTTCCAGAATGTTTAATGAAAACGCATAGTTCTTTCCCCTAAAAACATCTCCAGTGAAATGCCTTGTATGCGAACGCTCTCTCCGTTTCAATACACTCGAGCTGAGATTCAGTACAATGCTTTCAGGGAATGGGCCTTAACACAAATAACATTTAGTAGATTTTTTTCTATCCTCTTGTTCATTCTTGTTTGCATACATAATTTCCTCATTACTAATCTCTTCTCATATCACATTCGTACATTCTCATCATAACGCGTTTCGGTTTCATGAACCTTGAAGCTTTATGTATTGTGGTGTTTTTTTTTTCTTTTTACTTCTTTTTTTTTATTGTGATGTACAAGGTGGAACAAGTCAGGCGTAGTGAATCTTAGCGCCTGTAGTGTTTCTAATCTATTGCAGGTACCCAAGGCATACCGAGATAAAGTGACTTATCTGGTATCACATGAAGTGTTTTGCAGGAACCGGACAAGGCTAGGTTGACACTCAGCTGTGTGAAGCGTTGATCCGTTCCATATTGCAGCTACAAACGTTCCTTTATTCGCCGCTTTGCTCAGACGGCAAAGAGGAAACAAAAAAAAAATTAAAGATAATTACCATAATGGCGAGGAGGGGTATTGTGTGTTCACAGTCTCGTGGCCATACACAATACTGGTTTCTTGATAACATTGAAGTCTCAGAATGTAATGGAGGCTAGCAAAGACCTGCTGTGCTGCTCAGCATGTCAAGCTGTGTTCCTCTTTCTAACAAGCACAGGATGATACAATCACCGTGCACGCCATGGCTCGACATTCTGTTTCTCGTCGTATACATTGCTAGGGACTCGTAATGTCTCCTCTTTTCTTAACAAGTCCTACTAAACCCCCCTCATTGTACGATCACTTCAGAGATGCCATTAGCAAACAGATGCTGAAAGAATGGACTTTGACATATTTTAGCTCTGTTCCTTCATACTCTATACAACATATGTTGAAGCCAGATGTAGACACCCTGTATGACAAGACGTTATTAATGTCTTCCAGGAGGCATGGAGACTAGCGGGTGTTACTTGTTCACCATTAACCCCCTGGAGGTTATGGAATTTTGTTGGCTTATCAGTGATGGAACAAGGTCCTTTAGCATCAAGGGCAACACATTCCAATTTGTGCCCACCTCCAAGAGTTGCTTAGTACCTAAGTAGCATTGGTTGAAAATGCAAAATTTCGGTAAACATTTAGGTTCAAGAAAAAAGGGGGGTCATCTATTTTACTTGACTGGACCAGAAAGCTGACAAAGGGATAGCTGTTACTATGAATTCAAAGAAACCCAATCCTCATAGAATTTTATGTAAGCCATCTTGCTTATAATATCAACAAACCTAGGAGATTTACCACTGTCAGTTACCTGACATACTATAGGGTCTGATTTAGGTAAAAGACAGTATAAAGACATTCGCAGTAAAGGAAGGGGGAAACTTTTGGGGGTTATGATTATGAAGTGCAGATTTTCAAAAATATATGCAGAAACATCATGTATATCCATTTAAATGTATCTTTTGGAATTTTAAAATACCTTCAAGAGTATATCTTGAAATAGCTATTTTTAGTAAAACGCGCTGATACAACAGGGGGAGTAGGTGACCATAGGTCAAAAATACCAACACTACCAAGGTCAAGAGTCCTGTTGTTTCACGGTCTCTTGGAGTCTACTGCAAATATGCAGTGATTTTAAGGTTTTTATATATTAGGCTTTAGAAATTGTAAATTGTCATATATATGATATCTGTATGGTTCTTTCAACTTTGTAGCCAATAGTGTTGAGCTCGAATATTCAAAATTCAAATATATTAGTAGAATATTAGCTATTCGACATTTCACAATATTTCGCAAATGTTGTGCCGGATGTTTGCAATGTCAAATATTTTGCTTCAACTTGGTTTACCGGCATACATTGCGCATGTTTGGCAATGTGCATTACACACCACGGCAAGTTTAAACAAGGCATCTGAATAGATGTAAAGCTGGTTCGTGAATCTTCGCGAAACAGTGCGAATATCTATGCATGATGTGAGGCCATAGAATATAGTGGAATCAAATTGAAAGAATTTAGAATATGCCTTTATATATTTGTGAAATGACTCGAATATCCCATATGCCACTTAACACAAGTAGCCAAAAATACCTTTGAAATTTATTTTTATTAATTTTGGAACATGTTTTGTTATTAAGTGTCATGGTACCATGAAAGTCCATTTACCATTTAGGCCTTTACATGGGATGTGGTGCCATAAAGATAGGGTTTTAGTTTGATTACATACATAAAAAAGAATTCACTTAAATAATCTAGTACACATTATTATTTTCATGGTTAGGTCCTTTTAAGGAGACATTAGGAGAGTGTCACAGATCGTAGTGTCACCCAGCGATCTGTGACTGCAGCAGTGTCCTCTACCAGTTCTGCTGTGTCTTCTCTAAAACCTCAGAGGACCAGGACCTTTCGTAGATCAGCTCCCTCTGCTGGTGGAAGAGATTGTGGCACATGATGTGGCTCCTGCTCCCTCTGCTGGAGGATATCGGTTGCCACTCATTATCACATACCTGGAGCCCTGTCCAACCAGACCACCTGACCTTGTATATAAGGGAGTTGCCTGAACAAAGAGTTCTTTATGTCTTTGATCCACAAGTTTTGCTTCCTGATATTGCCTTATTTTTATACCGACCCCTGGGCAGTCTTCGGCTACCTCGTTTGCCGCCTGCCCTTACCATAGCCTTTCTGACTATGTCTCTGCCTGCCATCTGCCTGCCATGGTACCTCGCTTTAGATATTCTGCTGTCAGCCGCTGCCAAGTAAGTGTGGCTAGGTACCGCAACCTGGGGACTTTGGCAGCAAAGTCCATCGCTCCTTACCGGGGGGCTCCTTAGACTCTTCACCCTGGGTTATGCTTGTTTGGTGGCACGGTGGGGCCACTGTTCTCGTGGTTCACCCATGACAGAGAGGGTGAATGATACTGGACATCTTCTGGCCAGGACATGGGTCAGGACTATGTGCCGGGAGATCAGAGAAAGAAAATAGAAGCCCTGTACAATGAAATCTAAGGTGGGAGTTCAGTTCTGAGTTATAATAAGTACATTTCTGTTTACAAAATGCATCTCCATACTGAATTATACAATAGGCTTCAATGTTTGCTTAGCACAATGAAGAACAACACATTTCTGTTTTGGCTTTTGGCCTTCCAAAAAAGCATATGTGCAGCTCTCTATTGAAGAATGTTTGAGTAAATATATAAAAAAAATCAATGAAAATAGATTGTCAAGTGGCGAATCCATCAGGTGAAAGGTTTTGAAATAATTAGTTGCATTTGCATTCCAAGTGACAAGCGCAACAACGAAAAATTCTCCTGTGATTCGGTAGCAGGTCAGGGAAGGAGGTGAGAAACGGGTATGGTCTAATGAGGAGGGCTCGCTTATACTGCTGAACAAAGAATTTCTGATTGACTGCCCCTACTCCCTGCCTGACCCCCAATCTCTGCTCATCTGCTAGACAGGCGTACTGACGGGATGATAATAAACTGCACACAAGCTAATGAGGAAACACTTTTTTATAAAGCATTGTTCTATTTTTCTACCTAGGAGATTATTAATAAAACGCAAAAAACAAATAATCGCTTAAAGGACGAATTTTTAAATAATCGAATCTTTAATGATCATTGAGTATATTTATAGAGAACATGAACTTACCTAATGTAATCCCTGTACCTCTCAATCATTGGACAATCTTTCAAGACATATATCTTATTAGTAACAACTATGTAAGCAATTATAGTCGACTCGTGATTACCTTCAAAATGAATGGTCACATGTGCTATTTATTTTCACATTGCGAATTTATATTCCCAATCCATGTCCATAAGCACCCCAATGGCGAACATCGAAAGTGCAAATATCCATCGCCATATTCGCAAAATTTGCGAATTCTCACACAGCTGATGTTCACCGAATTTATACCGCAAATAGAATATTGGAGCTCAACACTATGTTATGAGAAAATCCTAAATGTCCCCCTAAAGCTAGGCATACACGGGTCAATACCGGTGCAATCGACTACCAATCACGTGTCAATCGAATGGGAATAGATGATTCTCGTTCAATGGAAACCCCAGTCTGGTGTTGTAAGCTATTTTTCTCTCCCTGCTGCTTGTCAGATGGACTGGGATTTGCGGACATGTCCGTTCCCCGTTCTTGCACCACACATGCCTCGACTTTTTAATTTCAAACACAATTGTGTGCCGTGAATGTTCACATTTTCTTGATCGAGCCATGTATGCCCAGCTTAATGCTCCTTAAAACACAATGCTACTTAATATCTGTGAGTGACAGCATCTGCACTGACAGTTGGACAAGGACATGTCAGTGACTTCCTCGTTTCCCCACTACAAACCTACAAGATATTGAAAACCAGCACCATCTAGTGACCATACTTGTTATTTCAGTTAATTTACCCTTGAGAAGACAAAAAAGGCAACTGTCAGTGCTCGAGGGAGCAGAATGATGTTCATGATTGTGGAATGCTTCTCTACCATTGTTAGGCTATGTAAACAATCTACAGTTTTTTTGTTCAACTTAACTCAACTGCTTAAAAGTATTTTCCTTTATAGTCATAAAGAAAATAAATCCAATGTTACCTGTTAGGGACACTGCATTGCAACTAGCCTGTAAGGAAAGAGGAGCCATGGGAGGATCCAACCTCCGTAGGCTGCCTATTGAAAACTACAGGGCGGTGGAGACAAGACCAGCCACCTTACATAAGCAGGAAAAATAAACAAAACATGACATAGTCCCACTTATCTGTCTAGGTGTTCGCGGGTCTCCCTGCAGGCACTGCCAGCCTTTGTGAGTGGTCCAATGTTCTTTCTTCTGTATTCGGTATTCTATCTCCTGCATTCTTGAGCTGGTGAAATGTAAACAAACTTTGAAGGCAGCACCATCTTGTGGCCATTCTGCTAACTTTTAATGGAGATAGTGGAAGCTCATTTTGAAAACTCCACTATCTGACTTTGCAAGCAGCTGCTGCATTACCCACCATTAGGCTTTTATTCAAGTAAATAAGTTTTTTTTATTTTAAAGATAAAATTAGGTACCTCTGCTTATATTCAGGTCAGCTTATCCTTGATTACATACAGTAAGCCTTCAAATTGTGCTGATAGAACATATACAAAGATTTTATACAGAGTTCACAAAGGAATTTGCAGTACACAATGTGCTTTATACCCTCTTTGGTTATTATGAAACATATTTCAAATTAATGTTTTTGAGCCTTTAAAGGCAGCCAAGAGTCAGATAATCTTTTTGTATATAATCCTACAAACCTGCTGGATATGACCTCAGGGAAATGTAAGGCTACTGGCAACAACAGTACTATTGATTTGCCAATATGGAATGTGCGTTTTGCAGATGACACTCTTATGGGTTGATGTTGAAATAGTAACTTGTAGCTATTGTAGTACTTTAAAAGTCAGGTAAAATGCTTCAAGAAGGGGAAATAGCAGCACCCCCATCCTTTACTTGTGATGTCATAATACAATATCCATTTGTCACGGGTGAACCACGAGAGCAGTGAACCCACCGTGCCACCAAACAAGCATAAACCAGGGCTCAGAGTCTAAAGACCAGAGCATTCCGCAAGGAGTGATGGAACTTTGCTGCGGTAGGCCCCCAGGTTGCGGCCCCTAGCTACACTTACTTGGCACCGACTGACAGCAGAATATCTAAGCGCGGTATCAAGATGGCAGGCAGAGACATAGTCAGACAGGTGATAATTAGGGCAGGCAGCAAACGGGGTGGTCGAAGATGGTCCAGGGGTTGGTAACGATAAGGCAAGAGGAAGGAGCAGAACCTCTGGATCAGAGACATAAAGAACTCTTTGTTCAGCCAACTCCTCAGACTTCCTTATATACAAGGTCAGGTGATCTGGTTGGACAGGGCTCCAGGTGAGTCATAATAGGTATCAGCCAGGAGAGGAAGCAGGAGTGCATCATGTGCCAGCATCACTTCCACCAGCAGAGGGAGCTGATCTCCGAAAGGTCCTCTGAGTAGGTTTAAAGCACCATCACCATCCCCTACACTGCAGACCTAATGACTCCACATTATAGAAGAGCATTGAGAAACTGCCCACAGCCTGGAAATTGAGAATGGTGGGAGTAACAGAAACAGGTTAGTCATTTTCTATACCTGAACCCTTTATATTAGAATTCTTGCATTGACTTATGGAACTCACAATTCTTACATTCTTGGGTTTCTAACAACTTGCATTGTCAAGCTACAAACAGCGCGGTTACATGTGTTTGTTGCGTTCTTCATTTTGTGATTTCTATAACTTCTGATTTTCATGAAAATTTAATTTCTAATTACATCCGAATCCTCTTTTATTGATTTACTCTGTTCTTCAAGTGCCATTATTACAACAATCCAGCATGCAGCTACAAAGAGTTCTCTTTGTCTTACATTCGGAAGTATCCACTTGAAATGTCAATAGTATAGAAAGAGTTCTTAGAAAATCTGGTCATGTGATTAGTTTGTCAAGATCAATGGCAAATGTTTTTTTCTTGAAGTTGTGGATTTTCAGATTGAAGCTGAAAAAGAAGATTCTGCTATTTACAAAGATCAGTGCTGATCTCCGGGGGGGGGGGGATTAGAAGGGGTGTTTGTATAAAACAATGTCTAGACTCATAAGATACATTCTTTAACATGCCACATAGAAGGATACTTGAAATTATTTTAAAAATTATGCAGCAAATACATGATTATGCAGCAAAGCCAATAGGCCCCAAAGTGTGCCTTTCCCTATAATGCCAATGGGAAAGGCATTTTTACCAATCAGACTGCATATATCTCAGTAAGCCATGGCCAAGTCCAATTTAGGACTGCAGCAGTGGAATTCAAAGGGTGCCCGCCGATACTCTGAGCGACGGCATGCAGTGTCATGACACTGCACTTTGTCGCTTGTCTGTCGGCCCCCACTTGCTACGTGTGGGGGCCTTTGATCATTCTGTTGAATCATTAGATAACTGACAGCCAGCTTTGAACACCAGCATTATAACGTAGTGCATGAGCCGCCAATTGACGGCAATGGGGCTATGACGGGGCTGTCTCCACAGTCTGTCAGAGCTCCCGATCTGTCAGTCCGATCCTCCCTCACGTTGATGTTAATGCAGCCCATGCATAGGAACACAACAGAGGTTTGTGCTGCCATCAGCAGATGCCAGCGCATAGTGGAACCCTTGCCTAAGCATCAGCTCGTGGGGTGGAGGAATCTTTAGTGATGGAGTACTGAAAAGGCACTGTTGTGATAACTCAAAAGATTCTGTATTCTGTAATTGTTTTTTAATCATAATCTCATACATCATCCGGTTTGATGATAAATCTTCATACATCACATACTCATTCTGCCTTCTACAATACTGTGTTTATTGTTTTTCTTCACAAAGAGAAGCTGTGATTCTAATACCGCACAGAAACACATGTTGAGACTTGTTGCAAGTAGACCTGAAATGAATACAAATTAGTCACCAGCAATACCTCATCCTGACCTTGCTTTCTTGATGGAAGCAAGACGTTCTTCCATGCAGCGCTAGATGCTATGGACCGGCAGCAAGAAATCAGGAGGAAGCTTTGGCTAATGAGCATGGTTGTACATTAAATGGAGGCTCGCATGTTTCTTATCTATGATTAAAGTATACACAGGCAACATTTTGTCAGGTTTTATAAAGCCTAAAATGCGGATTAAAAATGTAACTTCATCTTTGAGCCTAGAGTGGAGAGAACTTACAGCCAGTCTGACCACTTATGGTCATACGTTGAGGAACATGTGTGTGAATCACATTCAAAATTACCCTTCTCCCACACTCAACTTAGTCCTGGGAGAACAAATCATTTTTTTAGGGTTTGAGGCACTAGATAAGTCAGATAATTTTTCTAAAAAGGTCTTTATTAAATAAATGGACCTATAACATTGTCTGTGTTCATCATAAAAATTATATGTTCTAAAAACCACAATATATACACATCACCAGTCTAAATACATCCTTAATATCTACAAAAACAGTAGTAGGTGATCCAGATGAGCTCCGACGCGTTTCGCCCTCAAATGGGGCTCCTCAGGGAGAAAAGGATCACTATAACTAAAGATATTAAGGATGTATTTAGACCTGTGATGTGTATATATTGTGGTTTTTAAAACATATATTTTTTATGAGGAACACGGACAATGTTATAGGTCGATTTATTTATTAAAGACCTTTTCAGAAAAATTATCTGACTTATCTAAGTTGTTCCGTGACTAAGGTAATTTTGAATGTGATATATAATAATGGGAATGCCACAAAATTTACAAGTCTAACGTTGGTATACTACTCACATGATTAGAGGATATTCAACATGTGTATGAATGTTCTCATTTATCTAGCTAATTATGTACATTCAGTTACAATGGTTCTGTCCTCTACCTATGGAATTCTACCCAAGCACGTTAATGCAACCCATGGGACATGTCTAGACAGATGTTGAATGCCCAAAACAGTATGGGCGATTAGAAAGTCATAACACCCTTTTCTGAAGAAGTTACCATATCAGGATGTCTTCCATAGTTGTTAACATGGCTTAAGGTGGGAATTCTGTCAAAATTACTGAAAATAGAAATATATATACAGTGCTGCTTGAAAGTATGTGAACCCCTCAAGTGGTGTAGATGTTTC
>CM070043.1:30858538-30874930 GCA_036250615.1 Ptychadena robeensis | reverse complement strand
CCCCCCCGTTAGTGACAAGAGATGTCAATGGTGGGGGGGGGGTGTCGTTAGATGGGGTGCCCAAGGCGCCGATGTCCCTAGGACTGCCCCTGCTTCTACCAATACAGCAAGGGAACAGTTATGTAAATGGGTATTTACCAACTTTTGCTTAGATTGAGCAATAACATTCTAAAAGGAACAAATATTAATCTTTTAAAAATGAGCTTTTACACTTATATTTGGGATCTTAAATTTTTTGTTTCAGGGGAATAAAATCCAGACAAACAGCTAAATACGCAGCTGAAATGTCAGCTGCCAAAGCTGCTTCCCCCAAAAAAAGACCTAACCTGAAAATAACCACACACAGGTTTTTTTGAGATGCTTGAAATATAAGCCCTTCTCCATAAATAGGCCCTTTTATGGATCTTTAAAAAAATGTATATAAATAGTGTTGAATGCAGCCTGACGAGTGACTCCTTACCAAGGAAAACGGACACCCCCAAAAGAATTGCATTTAATAGACCCCACATGATCCAAAAAAGCCAAGGGAGCCAACAGCCATTCCGGGTTCGGAGAGCTATGATTCTATTCAAAAATAAAGAAAATAGACGAAAATAGTTAGACCCCATCTACTGTATTTTTGGACCATTATATGCTCTGTTGAAAAGGAGAGAGCTTGATTCGTGAAAAATACTTGGGTTATTCCTGCTCTGCTGGTCAGACCTACATACTTTGACTGGCAGAACGGGAGTGGAAGGAGGCGCTAGCCCAGCTCACATACATTACATGGGGAAAATATGCGGGCCGCTCTTCCCTCTGCCAGTGTATGGGAGCTGAGCTCAAGCTGCCCAGCTCACTAGAGGCTCTTACCTCTGGCTCTGCTGTTAATATCAATGGTGCTCCAGCTTAGCTTATTGCATGGCTAGGCAGAAAGCGAAGGTGCAGGTGGTTGTGTCTTGGCATTTGTCTTTGATTTTTCTGGAAATGTCCACATAGACCATCATATAAATTTGATTCAAGGTTCTGCGCCTTCCTCTCTGCATGTGTGTTATGTGACGGTGAGATCAGCACGTTCATTTCAACTGATTTTTATTTCTCAGTTGGGTTTCAATTTTTAGTTGCAGTTTATTGGAACAATGCAAGAAAGCTGTCTCCGTTCTATGTATAGATTTACCATCTGGTGGGGGGGAGCTTCATAAACACGCTGTCACTTTCACGTCTTATAATTAGACAGAAGAGAACTTTGAAAGCTTCAACATTAGGTAACTTTGAAGTGACGTCTAATTTTATGGATCGGCTTAAACACCTACTGGCATGTAAATAAATGGGATGAAGAGTTGAATGAAAGAGATTTTTTAAGCACTTTAAAACTATTGACAGTTACAGCTCTAAACAGCAAACTCAACAGAGAAAGTGTATATATCAGAGCTTGAATGTCGCAGTAGACTTTTTACTCTGCTTGTCGTACCCCCAGCATGTGACTGGACAGTGAAAGAAGAAGCTGAAGACTTGAACTTATTTGTACTGCTTCAATTCTTGTTCTTTAATTTCTTGCAGTTTTCTGTGACGTTAACTTCCCTGGCGGTACATAAACAATGTGGTATATACTAAATACATACAATGAACCACATATGGGGCAATGTGGGGCTTTTAAGGCACGAGCAGAATACAAACACAAGAAATAGTCTAAAACAGGTCTTTATTGTGCTGACCCACTATACACATATAAAATCTGATAAAGAAATTGCTGTTCATGACAGACAAATATATTGCACACACATTGCACTCTACAAAACCTTCAAGAATCAAACATAATATATCTGCACCAAAATATACATAAATTCCTCAACATGCATCATATATATAAGTCATGTGCATACAATATCAATAGGAATATGACCCTATGCCCCATATGTGGTTCATTGTGGGTATTTAATAGATTACCGGGGCCCTCCCTTGTATGGGTCTAGATATCTACACTTCAGGGGGTCACTCAGTTGCTAGTGTTTATTAAATGTGGTACATACTACTCTGCTGTGTTAACCAACCCCCTCTCCTCCCGTCTACACATCCCCATGTAGGGTGGAAAACTGACGTTGCCTTCTTAACATGGAGGTCAAGGTCGCTTCCCCCTGCCATTCCACCATCATGGATGACGCCAAAGAGGGGATGCTGAGTCAAATGTAGCTGGGGTTAGTGTTTTGTAAACAATCTTACCCCGAGCTACACTCGGGATGAGCGTCTGGGAGGTTAATTAACACTGAATTACATATATTATACATATTGTGGGGGATTCAGCTCCAAACTGTGCTCCCAAAACATCAATCCACACAATTGTTTTCATTTTAGGGCTCCTACCCATATTTATTTGAGCACACAGTCCAAAACAAAACTCGCCCTTGCAGGGGTTAATGGCAATTCAAGCAAAAACCCTTGAAAAATGCCAATCCTCCTGGCTTGGCAAACATCCAGCTTCCCAGCAGGAACAGGTCCGGGCCTCACACTCCTTGTGTGCCCCCCTGTCTACCCTCAAAAGCCCACGGTCTCCTACTTGGTCTGAAGCTGTGTCTCCAACTTCTATCAGGAACCATTGACACACTGGTCTCTGCTCCTTTTGTGGAGACACACCCCACTCCACTCACCTGCAAACAGGTGTTAACTCTTTCAGTGGACCCTGGGGGAATAGGAAGGCCCACCCAGTTCCATCCTTCCTATCTCAGAGTTTAAGAAAACTAAAACAGAAAAAACTCAGCAACCTAATGGTGCTGGGCAATAGTCATTCCATGACTCCTTCCAGGACACCACCTAATGGTGTATTTACACAGTAACAGATGACCAGTCTGTCATAGTATATTATATATGTCTTACGTTATTGCCCAAAAATCCACCCCCGATCTCTTCCAGGTCTGCCTCTTCAGCACCACCAATGATGCGGATCATGGATCTCGATGTTAAGGAGGTGGCGCTGGATTTTTACAACACTCCCTGGTATCATCGATGACACTGGGGATGTGTGGGGGGTGGAGTGAGAGCTCAGGAGGTTAATGTTCACACCTTTTCCACTTTTATTTTCTCAGTCCTAAAATTTTTTTATTTTTAAATAAAAGCGTCTAATTAATTTCATAATTTTGTTTCCATTTTAAAGTAACATTTATATTTTTTTAACCACGGTCTTAAAAGATCCCTTACACCAGGGGTGCCCACAATATTTTATAAAAGACCAATAGAGATGGTCGAATTTCTTTTTCAAAAATGTCGACCATTTAGGCGATTTTGAATTAATTGCAAAGCCCCTGAACATGGTATCATCACATCACCATGCTGGAGATGTAGAAAAGAGTTGGGGAATACTACAAATGAAATAATAATAGATTTAGGTCATAATAAATAATATATATATATATACATGTTTTTAATAAAAATTTGGATTCCCTTGAAATTTGCCATTTACACATTCATTGTTAGTATTTTCCTAGTAGAAAGTCCGAAAAGCCTTCTGTGCGGCAAGGCCCATGTACATAGGCTGCAACTATAGTTTATTTTTCCCTATTTGACCATAAAACTATATCTTACAAAGTTTAAAGATCAGGTATGGTTGTCACGATTAATCCAGCATATTACCGCTCTAAACGCGGCAGCTCTAGTGAAATGGAGAGAATTAGAGATTAGATGCAATGTGAGCCTGGTGTTAGTTCTGCTTGCTGAAGATATGATACACCAGGTCAAGGGATTGTGCTTCTGTTTGACAGAATACCTCTCTGGAGAAATCTGCAATACAGTTATAGGCAGCCGACCTCCCGGGATCATCTTGCTTGTTGAGTTTCATTTTCTGACTGCACAACAAGTATAAAAAGTCCACTAAAGCCTCCTCCGTCCTTGTTATCATTCTACAGGATTCATGAGGCCGCTTATTTGCCAAATCAGTATTTATATATGGACATAATGTCAAGTTTCTATACAGTAGTAGTTTCTTTTTTCCCCAATAATTCTTGACAGTGTATCTAAGCTTAGCTGTAGTGGCTGCTTTAGTTTTATAAATCAATAGTAGATTAAGCCCAAATGGGATGAAGCCCATTAAATGGCGGGAGGGTTTTTTTGCTTTTATTGTGAACTCAAATAATGTTGAATATTTCTGGAATTTCTGTTTGAATAAAGAATCTCACCTAGGTTTTAAGTAGGGATAGTTGAAAAATTTGATGCCGAAATTTTGCCTTTTTCACCAAAATTTCACATAGTCAAATTTTCAATTGGGCCATTTTGACCCTTTTTTTGGGTGAAAAATTCAAAAATCAACCCTGAAATCCAACTGAATCTAAATTTCGGCCTTAAAATATGTTACATAGTGTTGTGAATATTGGAACTTTTTATTGCAAAAATCTTCAGTATAGTGCTATATCTTCATAATCGTGAATATTCGAGATTCTGGTGAAAGTGCCATGCATTGTGTATGTACAAGTGACAATTTGTGCAATGAAGGTAATTTGAGTCCCAGAAGATATAGCACTATATTCAAGATTTTCACAAAAAAGTTCAGATATTCTTAATATTTTCACAGTCAACACTATCACATAAAAACTCAAGGCTCAATTCAAATTTGATAAGTCAAAATTTTGCATTGGAAACATTTATTTAGAGAATTTGCTGTTGAAAATTTAAAAAAATCAAAATTTCGCAATCTAAATCAAAATTTTACTACTTCTACTTCAGTTCGACCATCTCTAACTAAATGGTATATATAAAATATTTAATTAAAATATAAGGAAAATTATTTTAACAATAATATATCTTTTATTGTTATAAGAGCACTTTCGTTTTCAACATCAACAATGACACACGTTTACACTATATATTATAACTACAAGGCTCACCATTTCAACTTTAACCCAATCGAGTTGTGAGGACAGAACAGAATGCTGAGCACTGTGGTTGTCTAGCACAGGTGCTTGGGAGGAAAGTAAAACATGTTTGAGGATAGTAGGAAAGGCTAAAACATGTAGTTCTCCAGTAACACATGTTGGTATCTCAAGGGCAGTGCACTCTGCCAGACCCCTGCAAGCCTCTATTGCTGCATCATGCAGACACATACATGCATATTTTCCATTGGGCATCCAGCTACAGAAGATCCTTGACAGGCACATACACATACATAAAGTCTAGTAACTCACCATTCTCTCTTCAATTGGGCATCCAGCTACAGAAGATCATTGGCAGGCACATATACACTTACATAAAATCTTGTAACTCACCATTATCTTTTCCATTGGGCATCCAGCTACAGAAGATCCTTGACAGGCACATACACACTTACATAAAATCTAGTAACTCACCATTCTCTCTTCAATTGGGCATCCAGCTACAGAAGATCATTGGCAGGCACATACACACATACATAACATCTTGTAACTCACCATTCTCTTTTCCATTGGCATCCAGATACAGAAGATCCTTGACAAGCACATACACACTTACATAAAATCTTGTAACTCACCATTCTCTTTTACATTGGGCATCCAGCTACAGAACATTATTGACAGGCACATACACACATACATAACATCTAGTAACTCACCATTCTCTCTTCAATTGGGCATCCAGCTACAGAAGATCATTTACCCTGCCATAGTCTGCTAAGAAGGGGGGTGGATGTAAGAGTAGGGGGGTCTGCTGGCAGCTTATAGACACAGACACAATACGCTACTTGCTGCCCTTTGCACCTGTATTTAATCTAATAGAGGCAAAGACATAAACCAACAATTTTCAGGAAAAATTCTCATAATAGAGCAAAAATGCAGTATTACAAACGGTCAATATACTACCCACATGCTCCATCATCAATCGTTATTAGAGTTTGACCATTATATCCAATTTTTATTAGGATAAATATAGATAATTTAAATATTTTCAAGTTTCAGAACAGAAACAAAATTACTCATATGTTGTAGTTAAACATGTAAACCCTTCTGCTACTTAGAAGCATAAAAATGTCCTACTGTGATATAATGGGAACCATTAGTGAAAAATCTATTTGCCTTTAAATATTTCCATTTAAAAAAATCTGAATCCCTTGGAGAACCTGTTTTCATTCACTGCTCCCAATTTCCAGTGTTCATTCTGTCCGTCTTGTTCCCTCTTGTTCCTACAAATATGTTCCAGCTGAAGATTATTTTCTATTTTTATACCAGCAGATACCATTGTATCCAATTTGTATTCTCTGCAGTGGAAAGGTTTATAAGCTAAGAGACCGATGCAGGAAAATAAAAGACACAGGTGTCGTCTGTCAGAAATAACAGGGACAGGTGACCAATAAGGAGACAGCTGTAATAAGGGGAAAGCCAAGTGTTACAGTTATAAGTAGGAAAAATAGATAAGAGCCTTATACTTGTCTAAGAGACGTTGTGGTCCATAGCAAACCATCACTCCAGATGGAGAGACTGAAGAAAGGTAACTGATTGGAAGTGTAGAGTGACCCAGGTTAACGGCCAGACTTGTTTTGCAGACTGATTAACTCCTCAGCCGAAAACTTTTGTTGGCTTTACACTCTGAGCTATAGCGTCCCCCAGTCACTCAGATTCTTTAAGCCAGTAATGTTTTACACAGTCTTCTGTTAGTATAATGAAGGAATGTCCACAAAGGAGCTGGTAATTTAGTACAAATGATTGGCTGAGACTCTAACTTAGGTGGAGAGGTGCTGATGCCTTTGTAATAGTAAGTGGAGAATAGTTTCTTATTCCAAGGCTCTGTATAAAGGGTGACAACCCCTAGAGTGGTAGGGAAGTGACACTTACATGGCAGAGATGATCTTTGCAGTCCCTCAGGCCTGTATTCTGGGCCTAACTCCCACTGAGTCATCCTGGATCAAGGAACAGGCTCAGGTATCGAGATCTCCCAGGCACTCCTTTCAATTATATGGATAGACCAAATGACACATCACTACTTTCCCTGTACTGGACAGAACCCCATACTGCACAGAGGAAATATAAACTCATTGCCAAACTAACATGAGTTCATAGTAACTTCTGTGACACTACAGAGGCTGCAGGCAACACAGATATATTGTCAGTGCCTTGGTCCACTCCTGTTCACGCTTCGCCCCCAAATGTATCAGAGCAATCTAGGAGGATAAATACAATATATATCATTAATGGTTATAAAATGAATACAATATTTTAGTTAATTAAATCTGTTTAAATCAATCACTTTTAACCTGTTTGCTTGGCGATTTCAATCCAATGACCAATATTGTGTTGTAATGATGGTTCTTTACAAGGGCATTCTTTATATGGTTTTTGTTGGTCACCTTATATAGCTTTTAACAGTTCTCATGTACAATTGGCCGTGGTGTGGTTACCGCTTCCCAGCCATTGGACCACGCCATTGGGTGAAGTCAAGAGACCATGGCTGCTTATAGAGTATGAATGTAGGTGGTTAACCATTGCTAAGGGAATGTCCATCACAATCCTTTAAAACACTTCTGGATGAATAAACCCCCACAAGTAGATGAGTAATGAGCAGATGTGCCTTTGAGACTTCTGAGGCCTTCCCCATTATTCTGTATACAGGAACCCCACCAGCTGATTAGAGCCACATTAGCTACCCATTTGCATTGAGTGCAAGCAAGATTTAACCTTAAGACCTATTCTCTACTAGCTCCACATCCTGCTTGATTCCCTATTTGCACTCCAGCATCCTCAACAATGTTCTCCGCCTATACACAAAACGTTATTTTCAAACTTTTACGCTTTATGATTTATATAGATCCCCCTGTGGTCCTTTTCTCCTTTTTTGTCTCCATATTTGAGGCACTCTTCGCATTTTTTAACACTCATTCATCTTCAATGAGTGTTGTGGTGGCAGCTCCAGAGTGTCTGAGAATCGCCACCCCTCAAGAGGGAAACTGAACATAACCAAAGACTTTGAAAATAGAAGCCTGTGAAGCCACAGAAATGTAACATGTTTTTATTGCTAGCAAGGTGACTCTACCAATGACAATATAAATAAAATAAAAGTGTGATCATGTATTATTATTTAACTAATTCTGTGTGTGGTACAATGGTCCTTGTCATTTTAATGTTTCACTGATACTACAGCATATGTGTCAAACAGTAGCCGTGGGTTAACGTTGGCTTGCTGATTAAATATTGATGGCCCGTGGAAGGTTTACCAGATCTGCCTCTTCCATAGCCCCCCTGCCAGCTGCACTCACTGTGCCTCCAATCTCCGTTCTTAGAGAACTATGAGTCCTGGCTGCTCAGCGACATGCTTTGGTGACGTTATAGCAGTTGTTCCCAAAAGTTTGGATTTGTAGTTTTCTACTTCCACACTGCAGGCTAAGCTGAGCAAGGGAAAGGTACACTGTGATGGGATTGGGGGAAGGCAAAATGGGACAGAGTTACCCAACTCGGGGGTTTTGGGCCATGTAAAGTGTGCATGTATAATGTGTGTTCATGTGTGCACCCATTCCCTGTGTGTATACTTTACACACAGGTATGGGGGCACAAGTGGACAACACACAATGTATGGACAGGTATGGGGGCACACATGGACTACACACAGTGTATGGACAGGTATGGAGGCACACATGAGCTACACAGACTGCACACACAGGGATGGGGGCACACATGGACTATACAGAATGTACACACAGGAATGGGGACACACGTAGACAACATACACTGTATGGACAAGGATGGGGGCACACATGGACTCCACACACTGTATGGACAAGGATGGGGGCACACATGTACTACACACACTGTATGGACAGGTATGGGGGCACACATGGACTACACAGACTGTACACACAGGGCTGGGGCACACATTGACAACACACACTGTATGGACTGGTATGGGGGCACACACTGTTCACACAGTACAGAGATGAGAGCATGTATCGCCTTCAGACACTATATTCATTATGTGTACAGTGTGTTTGTAGTTTGGGGCTTTAAACTATATTGTGTAATTATATTTTCAATAAATATCAAGGTTGGTGCATAACTTTGTCCCATGTAATGTAAAGGCAATGGATGGATATAAAGATCTAAATTGAGATCTGGACTGGAATTGCTACTGCACAGAAATGTCCTTCCAGACATAGTATAGTAACATGGTTTAGTTTGGGTTCAAATATCTGCCCTGTGGCAAAACTAGACAAAACACAGTATAGATGGGCTAGGGTTCCAATATTGTGAATGGCACACCAATGCACAGTTGTCAACATGATTGTGATGTTGTGATATATCCCCTGTTTATGTGATAATATGTTGCCCACACTCCAACCAATATATCCAAGAACTCTTGAGAAATTCTTAGTATATTTGTCCAATGGCCATTCAAACTCAATAGAAATTCTAACTCTTCCCTCCTCTGTTCAAGTTCAACTACACTGTATTATCTACAATGTAAAAGAATGAAAGACAAGGACCAACAAAGAATCCCTGGTGAACACATTCCCTGGCAGCACAGAAATAGGTAGCCATTTATAATTGTATAAATAGATGATTCTCTTACAAGGTTACATTTGAATATATTATCAAGGGATGACACGTATGGTACTCGGAAGATCTATTTAGAGTTTAGACAGCATTAGGAGCTGTCAGCCTTCAACTTGCTTGATTTTCTGAAGTCATCTTCGAGCACTGATCAGATTGTCATGCCAGTCATGGAACAAGACATATGGGGTTATGCTTAGATACAGCTATCACTTCCCTGTACTGAAGATGAAAAGTGTTAAAGAGAGGCAGTTGGCATAGGCGAAAGGCAACAGCAAGATACATTTTGCACTGCTACTTACTTTTCTTATTTTTATTAAACACAAAACCTTGTCTGCGTCCACCTAATTTATCTAATTTAAATCTACTGATGCCATTACTTTGTTCTTCTCAATGACATGCAGGTTGATAATGGTTGGTGTATATTGCTTTCTATAATTTCCAGTGGCAGTTGACTAGTTGTTGGCAGAACCAACGCAAATATCAAAATGGCTCTGTGGTCAATCTGAAACATATGGGTGTTGTAAGTGTAGGGGGACCTATGTCTTATCAACATATTGAATTCATTGAATTAACAAATTCATGAATTGAAAATGTTAGGGAAGAAAGTGTCAGAAGAATCAGACATTGCTCAATGCAGGAAATACCAGGAAACCATGTCAGTAGGCAAGCCTCCGGAGCTACAAGTCCCAAGAGCTCTTTTTTTATCCTGTCCACAATGTGTTCTTCTGGGAAAGAGATCATGGTATATATGTGGATACTGGTTGGAGGATAGGCAACGTTACACAACCATAACACAATCTATAACTACACCACATAGGATAGGCAACGTAGTATAGTAGAGTAGAGTTGACATGCCTGGTTTGAAATCATGCGAAGGTGTTGTCACAGTAAGTAAGCTAAATAAGAATATAGTGTGACTCTGGGTAAACAGGTGACACCCAAAATTGTTTTGCAGACTGGAGAAGGCCTTACACCAAAACGTTACACTGCCTACACTGCTCTTAGCAAGTAAATACTCTACACAGGCTTCTGTTGATATGAGTCTGCCAAGGTCTATGATGCTTTAGGACATCTGTAGGCATGCGTACAGACAGAGTGGTCGTTAGCGATCCCCAAAGTGATTATTGTGAAGGACCGGAAGTGATGTTGGGTTTTTTCCCTTTTTTTTGTTCTTTTAATGGAAAAATGGTCAGTTTCCAGCAAATACTCATCCGCTGGTAATGGTTTCAATTCAGTGTTTCTGGGTGCGTTAATGCACTCGCACTTGCATTGGGCTCCCTTGCGTCAAGATCGCTGTAGCGCTCTATGTTGATTTTAACACAATGCATTACACCAACTTAAGTGGGTACAGGGTCATTTCATATAATGGGGTGTATCAACATCCCTCTGTTGGCCATTTGAGGGATTTTGACGACATGGAAACATAGCCTAAACCATACTTGCATCCAGCATATCAGACTTTCTTATTGTAGAAGAGACTGCTTGCAGAAATATATTATATAGCATGGAATAGGAACAACTGTTTAGTAGCTGAAAAAATAAATCGCCAAAGAGGGCAGGAACGCCAAGGAGGTAGGAATAGAAAAAATAGACGACTAGTTACATAGTACAAATCCCTCTCTCGTTGGCCCACCATAGTTTATAGCAGAAACACGCTTCCTACTTGTTACAAATTACTGTTATAACAGCTGCCAATGGCAATACATAAAAAGTCCCCCCTTTTTTTCTGGAAATGACTACTTATTTCACTGTTCAACAGTCAGTTTTATTATTTACCAGATGGTAGATTGAAAATGTCTTGTAACTGTAAAATACTTGTAGGACAGCTTAAGAATGGAAATGTGTTAAATTGACATCCCGGGGACACAAAGCATATGTCTAAGGTTAACGCAGAAGCCAACCCGCAGAACTGTTTTACCTGCTGTGACCTGAAAACGTTTATTTCTATTCACATCATGGGATGGATTTCATTTGTGTACAGATGTATTTTTATTCTTGAAAAGGGCCGTCGCTCGCTGATGGAGTGTTACGGCTTCTATTTGTGTGAATGACACGTATCGAGAAGGCTCGCCCGGAAGGCGGCAGCCCTTTGGCTCCCCGGCTGTTTTTAAGCTTGGTTTTGCGAATTGACAATGCGGGGTGTATCTGACGGCGTGAATGCAAAACAGGTTCTGCGCGAAAAGAAAATAATTGCACAGGTATATTTCCCGAAGCAACTATAAAGTAACCAAACAGAAGACAGAGAGCAAGAATAAAGAGCTCCTTCAGGCTCTGCCTACCTGCCACTGATATAAACCATCTTGGTGGTATTACTAGTTGTGACTCTGGGCACATATTAATAACTAGTGATGAGCGGCATTGGCAATATTCGAATTTGGGATATTTTGCAAATAATTCTACTAACCTCCTGGCATTAAGGGACTTTTGTGTCATTTTTCATGGCACAAAAAGCCATTTCCCGGTCAATCAGTGTACTCCGCTGCGATTGCCCGCTGCCCTCCCAGCTTTCTACACACCACTGGTGTCAAATAGATGTCAGCAGTGTGCAGGTGAAAGCATAGAGGTCTATGGCTTAACATGGAGGTCTATGGCTCCGCCCCCTTCGGCGTCACCACTGCTCTGCCAGCTCATTACACACCGATGGTGTCAAATAAATGCCAGCGGTGTGTGCAGGGGAAGCCACGTGGAGGTCTATGAAGTCGCCCCCTTCTGCGTTACAGATGATGCTGAAGGTACTGGAGAAATGCTGCAGGCATATGGAGAGCCGGTGATTGCTCCGGATCCCGGCACTGGCGCAATTTGATCCAAGATCAAACTGCGCCCGTACTGGCTTTGGCTGTAACGCCCAGGAGGTTAATATTTGATATTCACGATAGTGTATGGTTATGCATTGCAAAAATAAATTCGCAATTCTAATGGCGATTACCTTCTAAATGAATGGCCACATGTGGTATTTATAAATTGGCAATGCATGGCTGTATATTCGAATATTCGAGATTGCGAGTATCCATCAATATATTTGAATATTCAAGTTCAACACTATTAATTACCAAAAGTTGTTATCCTAAGCCACACTCGGGATTGCTTACCTGTTCCACCTAGGATCTTCTTCCTGCATGTGGAGCTGCCTACACCATTTGCCTGTATTGCCCAAGCGGTATTGAAGTGCCAATTCCTCTAATGTCATTGATGATGTCGAGGAAGCAAAGCGTTTGCTAGAGTGGTTGGAAAATGTAAAATAATGATGAGCGGCATGGGCAATATTCGAATTCATAATATTGTGCAAATCATTCTACTAATATTCTATTTGCTATTTGTAAAATATAATATTCAAAGTATGACCATGCATTGCGAAAATCTTACTTTTGCTCTTCAATGAATACTCCATAGTTCAGCTGGTTTGAAACTCTTTTAGCTATATCCTGTGCTGCATTCAGTAAAGTTTCCATGTTTCAGTTCACTTGAGTTCTTCGATGTAATAAAAGTTAGTGCATGGCAATTATTTTATAGATCTCTCAACCCTTTCCAAGGCTAGGCTTGAAAGGGTGCACTGAGTCTATCAGCACATTAAACACACTTGCATTTGCTGGTCTTGGCTTCGGATTGTGCTGACTTTGCAAGCACAATTCAGGACATGCCAGGCAGTGCCTGTTTATGACTTATTTCCTTCCTCTAATGGGCTCACCTGCCAAGACAGTATTCAGAGACTGGGCACAGTGTTGCCAAGAATAAATCAGGTTTCCGATTGCCATTCTCTTTCTAGGACCTGTATGAACTCACCTTTATACTGCTCACCCACCTCATAACTCCAGTGAACATTTATGTCTCTACTACTGACCAAATGTTTTGTCTCTAAAGGGATGACTTTTTTTTCCACTGCTGGACCTATTTTTGACCAAAAATACAATTAGATGTTAAAGAAGTTTAATTCTGTTTTATATATATATTCTGTATATATGAAATATTGCATATAGATTTTTCCACATATATCACCGTCATCAAAGAATATACAGTATATGAGTAGCCTTTCAAATTATTACACCCCCTTGTTAACACCAGAGGTCAGCCCATAACAAATTTGTTAAAAATGTGGTATGGGCAGAGTACTTTGCTTGAATTTTCAGAATCGCCGAGCACAGGTACCGTAAGTATCCCTGAGTGTAGCTTGTAAGTTTGTTTAGTAAAACAACCATGCCACAATCTACACTCGGGGTGACCACAGGGGGGGGGGGCGTCGCATAGACCTCCATGTTAATAGAGGGGTCGTCGGTTTCCCCCGGACACTGCCGGCATCTAGTTGACACCGGCGGTGTGTAGTGAGCCAGGAGGATAGAGGGCAATCACAAAGTACAGTGTACTCTGCCATGATTGCCCGAGAAGCCTGTAACACCCAGGAGGTAAACCCCCCCATACACGTTTAGATTTTTACATTATGTTTTTGCCGATCGACCATCATCACGCGTGGCCATCCCTGCCAAGAATCGGCCCGGGCACCCTTAGTATACCCGCACTTTCTTTGGATGGGGAAGCTGGTGGACACGTCCATAATGGCAAAGATCAATTTGGTGGCCAATTTCGGGCCAAATCACATATTTAAGGTTTAGATTTTGACCCGATTTTTCAGGTTCGGCTCATTATGGTTATTAATGCGGTGAGCCCGTCATTTTGTCTAGTATAGGTTTCCTTATAGTTTGTTAGTTAAATTTTTTTTAATCCATGGGATCCATTTTTTAATGAACTCATTAGAGCCAATGTGCTTAGATTTAAAATGGCTTTTCAATCAGATTGAGAGGATTAGGAATTAAACATCATGTTTAGAGAGTGCGTCAAATATGATTTGTTCTTGAAGGACCTTCATTGCATCTGAATAATGAAACAATTACAATCTTAAACTAGGTCACAGTAAATTATGATGAATGTGCTATGCGTTGTTGGTGTTAACTGACAGATAATACACCAGCATGTATGGCTTAGGGACGCGGCGTGCAGATCTGCTTTTAAAATTTTAGGTTGATCATTTCAAGTTACAGCTTGGTGGAGCAGAACAAGGTTTAGAGACCAGACCCAAAATGTTATATATAGAGAAAGTATCGTACTCATGTCAGAGAATTCCACTATTGTTTCATGACACTTCACAGCTCTCTTACATTTGTGTGTCCCTCGTTTATAAAAAGAGGAGCACAAATACCATGCTTCCCAAGATTAAGGGTTGTACAAGGCTCGAGTTCTACAAGATGGCTCCCGGAGAACAGAAATTTTCTTCCTTAACTATTCATCTTCTACACCCACGTGACCCTTCTTTCAATCTCCCAGTCTCTGCTCTAGGGACCTCCATTTTTTAGAATTACTGTTATCCTCCTATCTATTAGGATAGCCTACTGTTGCAGCAGAACAAGATATAGAAACTGCACCCCAAACTTTAAATACAGAGAAAACACTTATTCTTGTGTCAGGGTGTTCCACTCTTGTTTTATTATACTATATGGTTCTCTTACGGTTGTGTGTCCCTCTTTTCCGAAAGGAGGAGCACAAATACCGGGCTACTCAAGGCAAAGCGTTGTCCACGGCCTCAATTCTACAAGATGGTGCCCTCCCAGAACTTTTCTTCCTTAGGAATTATTCTTCTGCACATGTGACTCTTCTTTACAATCCCTCACTGTTTCCTTTGGGGACCCCCATTTTGTAGCATGACACTGGTGCCCCCTATCTCTTAGAAGGCTAACTCTTAAAGGTCATCGTCCATTACACTGAGCTGGGTATGCATTTTTGACTTAAACATGTGAAATCATATCTAAGATTAAGTCTAGATCTATGTTTACTGCTATGAAAGGTGGAATGGTGCCTTAGATATCCTTAATTCTTCCGTCCTTATTTATGGAGGGGGATGACCATTTATGAAGAGAAGGTTTCCACATCAACTTGGAAGATATGGCCTGCTGTAGTAATGTTGACGCTTTGGCCTGAAATGTATTCGTATAAAGAAATGTTAAGATCTATACAGCACTGTGACATGTGTATACTGTCATAGCTAAAAATATTTGCACCAAGAGACCACATGACAAAATTTTCAAGAAAACTTAAAATGCTTTGGTATTGGAAAAAAAAAGGGAGATTGAAGAAAATGCACTAATACTTATCCAAGAGGTGTGCTACTAAGTATTGTTGAGAGTGCCAATTGAGTTGAGAGTACCAATAATTTTGTTCAGAAGATGCTGAGAAAAACAAAAAATTTAGAACAATCCCTTAATCAAATGGGTGGGAGCTTCAAAGTCAGGCTGTATTGGAATCAGTGTTTGAATAGGGTTACTTACCCTTTCGGTTGTTGGAACGCGAGTGTGTACTCTTATGCCAATAACCGAGAAAACAGAGGCACTCTTGTGGAAGGTTTGTAGACTGTTCGAGGTCGCTCTCTGATTCCATCCGGGGCATGAATGGGCGGTGTTTTTGGCACACAAACAAAATTTAAAGTAGCAGGAGACCCTATCATATCATTGTCTTGAAGAAGTGGCGTTGAGGGCCACGAAACACGTCAACAAAGCTATTTCTACACTTGTATTACCTTTTTAATACACCAAATAAAATATCTAGGATTTATGAACTATTTATGTCCTTTTTTTCTTTTTGGGAAAACCTATAACTAAAACAATTCTGTTCAGGCCATATTTGATGTTTTGTGTGAAACACCGAATATAATTTAAGTGCTTTTGATCATCTTTCTTGGATTCTGAAGGATTCAAGCCAATGCAAGTGCCTACGGGCAGGGCCACCATCAAAATATTAACAAAAATATTTGGGGCCCCATACTAGGTAATTTTTTAGGGCCCCCTGCCATTAACTAACCCCCTCCCCCACCACCCACCTACAGTGGAGGAAATAATGATTTGACCCCTCACTGATTTTGTAAGTTTGTCCAATGACA
>CM070043.1:30818571-30858438 GCA_036250615.1 Ptychadena robeensis | reverse complement strand
TCATTGGACAAACTTCCAAAATCAGTGAGGGGTCAAATAATTATTTCCTCCACTGTATATCCCTGGCTAAGAGCTCCAGAGGTAAGCTAACAGGTCGGCAGCATGTCCTGACAGCAGCATCGAGGCTGCCCCTTAGGTAGTTGGGCCGGTAGAGCCTCCTGTCCCTCCTGACGGGGGCCCTGCCTATGGGCAATTATTACATTCTGCTCTGGATGTAACAGTCCTAGCAATCATAGAACCGAAACTCTTATTTCATCAAACAAACTATGATATATAGGTTTTGCTTAACAAAACTGCTGAAGGGGATATTAATTAAATGCTCCATTCTGAGAAAGGAATCATGGGTACTTTTCCTTTGGCAGCGGAAAGAAAAAAACAAACCGTCTACATAAATAAAGACAATAGTTAACATTGAGGACTCTACATGGAAGCTGCATTATAAATCAGAGTATACTCCATGGTAATGGATGTTATTAGTGGCTATCGTATTTATTTCCAGTTAACTATATGTAAAGAGGTTCTGTACTTGTTAGACCCTTAGGAGAATATAAGAGTAATAACACAGGATGTAATCATCCTGATAAACTAACCATGGAGAAGACAAGGAAACTCCCATCTATTACTTCTATACATCACTGTAATAGAGAAGATCATGTACTTATCCTTCACTGAACTTAGAAAGGTTGATGAGGATTAGACCAAAGCATTAATATAGGTAGTTAGAAATAAAGTGGTTAGGCTCCACTATGAACGACTCCACTATGCGTTAAAATCCTGCGTTGATCCTGCGTTCAACACAACGAAGGCTTGACGGAAAACGCATCCACTGCCAATCAATGGATGCCTCATATATATTGACGTATGACTAACATGCCCCGAGTTCTTAGTGGGGCCCTATCCCAACATAAGCCCCACTAACATTATCTCACAAAAGTAGGTACACCAGATATTACAGAAGAGGTTTGAGAGTATATCAGATATAAGAAGAAGAACTGAAAATCACAAACTGTGCTAAATTAAAGGCCATAAGTAAATGTGTACCAACTGTAGAGAAACTAGTAATTTGCTATTTTTGAAGGCCCGAGCTCTGGTTTTAAAAATTAATAGGAATTATATAACAATGATTGCAATAACTCAAAAAAACTGTAACGAGTACGAGCATTGTATCTTTTGTCATGATTATTTAATGGGTTATTGAACCCATTGCTTGAACTCTGCCTGCCCTGAGCTCAGATTGTCCCTTACCACGTCTCTTGCCTTATCCATCTGAACCATACTTTATTGGACTGAGCTTTTGTGTATGACCCTTGGCTGTTTTCTCGATTAACCAATAAAGCCTGTTAAAAAGATTTCTGGTGATGGTAGTGATTGTGTGCTTAGCCTCATTTTGTACACATTGTGATCTTAAACAAAGAATACTCTCACAGATACCCCCAAAGAAAGTATACTTACTTCCCAGTATAGACCTTCAAAGTCGATGCAGATTCTTTTTCTGGTCCTGTATCTGTTCTGACCTATGGAGCTCCTCAGGTTGCCACCAGTCTGTACGCTTCCTCAAAGAGCGTCCATCCACCTTGTAGGTACTGTCAAGGTATCCTAGGAAATTACAATCTGTAAATGCCCGGAGCCTAATGACCCCAGGTGTTCATTGAATATATTGTTTCATGAACTAGTTTACTTATCTTGGGACCATGAAACCAGGGGAGCTCCATAGATGCTGTGCCAGGCTGCCCCCATGGGACTCCTGCAAGTTGTTTTGGTTTCACTGATGTTTAACCTCCCTGGCGGTTCACTGAGGTCCAGATTTATTTACCAAAAGTGATACAGTGTTTTGCCTTTCCGCCCCCATCGCCGTCACCGATGACGCCGATGGGGCGGAAAGGCTCTGTGTGCCTGCAGCTCTGTAGAAATGCTGCAGGCACACAGAGAGCCAGCGCTTGCGCCTGATTCCGACACGGGCGCTGTTGACCAATCACCAATGCACAGGGTGATCATTCGCAAAATCGGCCACAGATTGAAGCGCTATGAGGTACAGAATTTTTTTTATTTTTTTTATACGTTTACACTTGTTTTCTTTTCTTTTGATTCGGATTGGATAAAACATTTATAAAACATTTATCCAATCCAATCAAAGTAAAAACAAATGTAAAAAAATGAAAAAAAAAAATTCTGTACCTGTGCCAGAGAGATTGACTATTTCTGGTGGCACTCGGGTGCAGCCGGAGATAGATCCAACTAGCAGAAATTCTCAGCGGGATCCACTTTTGAACTGGATTATAGAAAGACATTTACCTGATCCGTCACACGTCACTCGGGGACCAGGTGAGCTCCCACGCTGTGCCCGAACCCAGTTAGGGCGTATCGATTGTTGCTGCGTCCCTTTGCCCAAACTGGGTTCGAGCATATCGCTAGGGAGGTTAAGGTTATTGGGAAGGTCCGTTATGATTTGTCGGCCAAGATCATTTGATCACATCTCATTTATGCTTTCTTTGTAGAGGGCACATTGGGCCATGCATTCTATGTACCCTCTGCCTACCTGGCCAAGCACTGAGTTTGATTGGCAGAGGCGGGAGAGCTCTCAGAGGGAAGACCCACACAAGCTAACAATCACCCACCAAGTGGGACAGAAATCCTTGCTGGACAGGTGCGTTGTGTGTATGTCTGTCGCAGTTGAGCGGAACAGAAATCTGCTCACCCAGGACAGAGCTGAGAAGCTCCAACTGGCAGAGTCAAATTTTTCCCCAAAAGATGCTCTTGTCGATGGTGTGTCTTATCAGAGCGTCTTATATGGCGAAAAATACGATATTTTCCTGGTCCAATTTCATCATTTTCAGCCTAATTATCCTTCTAGTTCTAAGTGTTTAACAAATAAATTTAAAAACTTGCCTTTTTTCAGTATTTGTTCTCCTCAGCCTCAGAAACCTATGGCAGTATTATCCTATAAAAAACAATGCACGCTATAGGAAAAAAACAAACAATTAATTACAGTGAAACAATACAGCAAAATGCATTTATGAGATTCGATCGGCAGACTTTATTCAATAACAGTAATTTGTTTAGAAGATACATTTCATTTGTTGTAAATTGAAAAGTATCATTTGCTTCTGCTTACCATGCAGGATGGAAAGGTGACTGCTGAGCTGGTAAAACAGAACACTACATGTCTTACCTCGCTACCCACTTCTATTTATTTTTTTAGGGATGGCGAGCAGCTCAGTATAATCCTCATGTGATAAAACGCCAGTTTATTATTTACAGTCAGCGACATTTTCTAACTACTGAAATAAAAATGCAAAAAAAAAAATGTGAAGGTCCAGTATTCCTATGTATATGTATATATATATATATATATATATATACATATATATAGTATGTTATATATATAGTGAGTACTCCCCTCACAATGTGTCTTTGATACCATGTAAAGTGAACATTGATGCTCTAGGACAGGGGTGTCAAACTCAAATATGCGGTGGGCTTATATTGAAAACATGGACCAAGCCGAGGGTCAACGACATGCAATGGAAGGGTACACACAGATGCATCAGCATTGGTTTGCTGTGCATAAGCATTGCATCAATGGCAATACAGTTGGCACCCTTGGCCATAGCTGTTAATTTTGCTGGCCGGGAATACGGGATGTGATGTCACTTCCGGTATCGGGAGATTAAAGTCCCCTCCCTCCCATTCAGTTCCTGCCTAGCTTAGGAGGGAGAGGGCGTTACTCTCCCTAGTAATGTCCCCACCCTGCACATCATCTGCACAAGCGGGGTAGGAACATGAGGCCCCCTCCCTCCTAAATTTGCCCAAGTTTAAAATCCCAGAAAGAAATCTGGGATTTTGTGAAATCGGGATTTGGTCGGGAAAGACACATAAAAAACTTGACTTTCCTGGCCAAAATGGGAGGGTTGACAGGTATGACCTTGGCATATACACATCTGTGTTAATGCACCCATTGAATAAGCATTGGACTCAATAAAATGCTTATTCATTCATGCCCTTGGCATCTTTGTTTTATAGGACTCAATGGTCCTTCTCAAAGTGGAGTTTTATAGAACAAATATCTGGGTGCACACATGGGCTTCACACACTGAACCATGCAGGGGCGGTCCTAGAGAGATCGGCACCCTGGGCACCCCCTCTATAATATTTGCCTAAAAACCAAAAATATCTCACACTTATAATCTAGACCAGGGGTGAGCAAAGGTTTTGACTCATGGGCCACAATGGCTTCCTAAATTTGATAAAGGGGCTGGACCAAGAGCCTGTAATGGCTGCCCGGCATAGGTATTCCACACATCACCAGCATCATTGACATCACTTTTTTAAATTTGTTTACTGCTGTTAACAAACAAACAAAATTCTCATTCATTGCAATGAGCGTAGAGATTGCTAGAGGCGGCCTGCTGTTGCCATCAGGATGTGTCACGCCACTGCATCATCCCCATTGTGGAGTTTAAACACTAAGAATGATGTACTTTCATTGCAGGGAATACATGTAGGGATGTCTTTTCAGCAAGGTGACAAAGGCCGGAAAATAAATACTAAATGACCAGGTCTGGCCCTAGGGCCTTATATTGCCCATGTCTGCTCTAGACTATCTTCTTATAGCCTCAGCAGTCTTTGAGTGGATTGTTTTTAGATCCTCAGAGAGTCCCTGCAATGAGGAGCCATGTTGAACTTCCAATGACCTGTATGACAAAGTGTGACAGCGATAACACCAAATTTAACACTCCTGCTCCCATATTATAGCTGAGACCTTTTAATAATAACAAGTCACATGACATCAGACAGGATAAATGGCAAGCTTAGCACAACTTCTATATTTTTTACTCACTTTTGTTGCCTGAGGTTTAGACATGAATGGCTGTGCGTTTGGTTATATTGGGAAGTCCACAATTTTACACCATTATACAAGCTGTACACTGACTACTTAACATTGCATCAAAGTGTCATATCTTCAGTGTTGTCCACTGAAAACTTTAAGAATCCACCACAATGTCAGGGATGTGCTTACTTTTGTGACATACTTTAGATATGCACGCGCACAATTACAACTTGCTTTGATGAAGATAGAACAGTACCAGATGTTTTATATATAAAAAGAGTAACCCACCCACTTAGATGGTAGGATTTGCCAACATCCTTATAGAAAAAGACAGAGACCTCAAATGAGGTTTCCCTATGGGCGAGGGGGACTTTAACGGCAACAATATAAAGTACATCAAATTTATTTTATTATGTTTGGAACAGCAATTACATGAAAAACAATGTTATGATCAATAAAAAGAGTAATCAAACAGGTACATGGTGATAAAAATATTTCATACAAAACAAGCATCCAAATATGTATGGATATCCAGATACATGTAATGTAAACATAGGCACTATTGGCACACCTGCGCTTTCGGCGATGACCGCTTCTTCGGGTATTTTTGTGCAAGATGAAGTCACTATATAAAGTTAAAGAAAAGAAAATCAAACCCAAAAACTGTTTGAAATATGTTAGCTAAGTAATATTAAATCGAAATCTACTTACACCGTACATTGTATCTGTTATAAAGTATCCCATTTTGAGGGTTTGGCGGTCAGACAGCAAATAAGGTTCGGGCCAGAGACACCAGAGACGGGGAAGATATGTTTATCCCACCTGACGTCAATCTGTGTTCCCATGGTTGAATTGAACTTGCCATGGTGAACGAAAAGGGGAGAGAGCAAAGCATATAAACTATAATAAATATAAATATAAGTATAGGGTCCCTTATAAATTCATTATATATTAACATTACTTGATTAAGTTGGTAGAATAAACCACCATGAAGTATGTCCAAAGCTCCAACTTAAAGTATTAATCTAGGGGATAGCTGCCAACGAGATATAATATAGTATTCAAGTGAAAAAACGGTACAAGGGGTTTATGCCTCCATAAAGTGAAAGATGGTTAAACTCAAGGCAGTCAGATCCTTGAAAATTAGAGGTTCGATCGGCTCAAATCAGAATATGGGGTATTAGAATCAGGTAAATGTCCATAGTTTGATGAGAGGTATACTAATGGGCTTAAACAAAGTCTTTGTGAAAGAAAGTCTTACACCTGCCTCCTCGTGTGTTTACCGCCAAAGGCATCTCAAGAAAAGTGGATCCGGTATCATGCTAGCGTGGTTCGTATTTAAACCCCGCCGTCGTCATGGTGATCCACGCCGGCGGGTAAAACAACGTCGTCAAGAGGATCAACCACACACATGCAGACGCACCTGGATGTCCAACACAGCCACAACCCGCGCCCACCCACGACGCGGTATACCGGGGTGGGAGGGGGAGCAGTACCCACGTCATCAGCCCTAGCAAAACACCTACAGATGCAGGTGCAGCCATGGCCCACCGGCCATGCACTCCACCATCAACCTCCCACACCAGGGAAGCAAACCTAAGTCTCGCTGGTCCGCGTCTGAGGCACCGGGTAAGATGGCTGGGGAGATCCAACAGCTGCATAGACAGCAGCCTGTGCGTCCGCACCTCCCGTGTCTCTACCCTCGAACCCCACTGCAATCCTAAATTGTTAGGTGAGTTTAAAGTACGGTTGCAAGCAAAGGTCGATTGTCATATATCTAATGACCTGCTCACATGTAATACTTACAATCTCTAACATAAGATATATAAAAACTTATATAGTGACTTCATCTTGCACAAACTAACCCTGAAGAAGCGGTCATCCGCGAAACGCGTCGGGTGTGCAATAGTGCCTATGTTTACATACATGTATCTGGATATCCATACATATTTGGAGCTTGTTTTGTATGAAAATATTTTATCACCATGTACCTGTTGATACTCTTTTATTGATCATGACATTGTTTTCATGATTGCTGTTCCAAACTAATAAAATAAATTGTGAGTACTTTTATTGGTTGCCGTTAAAGTCCCCCCTCGCCCATAGGCAAACCTCATTTGAGGTCTTTCTGTCTTTTTCTATAACATAGGGATGTTGGCAAATCCTACCATCAAGTGGGTGGGTACTCTTTTTATATATAAAATGTTTACCGGTAGAAATACCCAAATTTTGGGCAAAATGTAACCCCCCTACTTAGTACTATCATGTTAATTTGACTTTGTTCTTGCAATATTACTTAATTGAGACTGATGTCCTATCTATCTTATATTACACCAAGAACTGTACTACAATCATGAATGTACTTTGTATTTCAATATTATACTCGTTTTTATATATCTTATGTTAGAGATTGTACAGTATTACATGTGAGGCAGTGTCATTAGATATATGACAATCGACCTTTGCTTGCACCGTTACTTTAAACTTCACCTAACAATTTAGGATTGCAGGTGGGTTTCGAGGGTAGAGACACGGGAGGTGCGGCCGCACATGCGTGCTTGCATGGCTTGTGGATCTCCCCAGCCATCTTACCCGGTGCCCAGACGCGGACCAGGGACAGACTTAGGTTTGCTTCCCTGGTGCGGGAGGTTGATGGTTGGAGTGCATGCTGACGCGCTGGCCATGGCTGCACCTGCATCTGTAGGTGTGTTTGCTAGGGCTGATGCGTCGGGTACTGCCTCCCCCCTCCCCCCGGTATCCGCGTCGTGGGTGGGCGGGGTTGTGGCTGTGTTGACATCCAGGTGCGTCTGCATGTTGTTGGTTGATCCTCTTGCCGACGTTGTTTACACGCCGGCGTGATCACCATGACGACGGCGGGGGTTAATAGCACCCGCCTAGCATGATACCGATCCACTTTTCTTGAGATGCGCTTTGGCGGTAACACACGGAGCATGGTAAGACTTTCTTCCACAAACTTTGTTTAAGCCCCTTTAGTATACCTCTCATAACTATGGACTTTACCTGATTCTATACCCCATATTCTGATTTGAGCCGATCGAACTACTAATTTTTCACGGACTCTGCTTGCTTGAGTTTACCATCTTTCACTTTATGGAGGCATAACCCCCTTGTACGTTTTTTCACTTGAATACTATATTTTATCTCGTTGGCAGCTATCCCCTGATTAATACTTAAGTTGGAGGCTTTGGACATACTTCATGGTGGTTTATTCTACCAACTTTAAATCAAGTAATGTTAATATATAATGAATTTATAAGGGACCCTATACTTATATTTATATTTATTATAGTTTAATTGCTTTCTCTTCCCCTTTTCTTACCATGGCAAGTTCATTCACCATGGAAACAGATTGACGTCAGGTGGGATAAACATATCTTTCCCCGCTTCTTGGTTGTCTCTGGCCCGAACCTTATTTGCCTGCTGTATCCTCCAACCCTCAAAATGGGATACTTTAAACAGATACAATGTACGTGTGTAAGTAGATTTCATTTAATATTACTTAGCTAACAATCTTCAAACAGTTTTTTTGGTTTGATTTTCTTTTCTTTAACTTTATATAGTGACTTCATCTTGCACAAACTAACCCCTGTGAAGAAGCGGTCATCCGCAACGCGTCGGGTGTGCAATAGTGCCTATGTTTACATTACATGGTATCTGGATATCCATACATATTTGGATGCTTGTTTTGTATGAAAATATTTTTTATCACCATGTACCTGTTTGATTACTCTTTTATTGATCATGACATTTTTTTCATGTAATTGCTGTTTCCAAACATAATAAAATAAAATTGATGTACTTTTATATTGTTGCCGTTAAAGTCCCCCCTCGCCCATAGGAAACCTCATTGAGGTCTTTCTGTCTTTTTTCAGTACCAGATGTTTGATTGGTTACAGTTACTGCACATGAAATGGATTTGAATTTTAAAAGCAAACAAATTACTATCCTATGGGGAAGATCTAGAAAATGTGTAAATAGCCGAAATGCGTCAGTAGGAGCAGAAGACCTATAAGGGGGTGACAACAGTATCAATGACGACAGGCTTAGAGCCTCAACATGTAAAGTACAGTTCATAAAAGGTGGTACGTCCAGAAGACTTGTCCCTCATGGGTGATAAGTTGTATAGCTCCTAGGTGGTAAATGTGTGGTCCTCCAAACCATTAAAAAAAGAAGTGCCCAATCCTGTGACTTATCACATGATGCTTTGATAAAACTTGAATAACCAAAAATGTGCACTCACAAACCAACGTTTTACATTATAGAGGACCTACTACCTCGTTATATCCTATTATTGGCACCTCTGGGCTGATCGAAGGTTACCCTCCTGTGATGTTGTGCCGTGGTAGGCTCCCACTGCAAGAGGACTTGAGAAGGTAGTCAATTCTGATGTGTACCTTCCCAAGTCCCCTTTTGCCCTACAGTCAGCCAGGACTGAACCTGATTCAGACCTGGTTTTGTGGAGGTAGCGAGACCGAAGAGTCTTGCTCTTACATCTTACATGCTGGAGGACAGGACACCCCAGGCATGTCGGTGACAGAACACGGAAGAGGGAAGGGGAAGTATGGGATTTCTATCTACAGGAATCAGGGATCTGTGAACTTGGCAGGGGTCTTTACTGTCTCTAATTCTTTGTTACTTTATCCAAACAATACCTGGACTCACACTCCAGGCAGATCGACAACACATGATGACATCATCTTGCACGGCCGCTCCTTTGTGTTTCGGCAATTACATTGGTCTAAGAATTACGGACGTGTCCATAATGGCTTAGATCGATTTGGTGGCCCGAAATAAAACTTTAAGTGTTAGATTTCCACCCAATTTTTCGGCCGTTCGGGTGAAAATCTAAGCATGGATGGGGGGCTTTAGCCGCAATTTAACCTTATGTCTTGATATTCACCTGAGAAATTGCAGTACCACTTTTGAGTCCTTAGCATTTCTGATATCCTGTCCTTATATTTGCAACGTAGTGTCTAAGACTAAAGGTGGCCATACACAGGTCGTTTTCACACTCAATTTCTGGCCGATCGATCACCAGGCGCGTGCATGTCGATCGATCGACGAGGAATGGAGTGCAGCCCACCTTGACCGGTCGACCCCGACCAATCGACATGGCCCCCAAATCGGATCGACCAGGGAACCAACCTGTTGGTGTTTTCTGATCGCTCAGGAATCGACATGTGTATGGCTAGCTTAAGTCATTATTATTCTGACTGCTAGTCTTGAAGTGAGATTTGGTGTCACTGTTTTCCTTGCTGGAGGGGTCTTCGTGCTTTAGGCTTTATACATTTGCTGGTCAGGCTTTGCTATTGCTGCTTTCATTACTATATTAATTATCAGATCTCCAATTATTTGCGGGCATAACTCTGCTCCCCTTGACATAGAAAATGATGGCATTTTTCCCAGAACATAGAGACAGCTCCATTTTTTTTTTTTCACGGTGGCAAATATTTTCGTTTTCACCATTTAAACAGATGCATCTGCTATACAGGAGCAATAGAAATTGAAGAGCTTTTGTTACACGGTTGTTTAAATGCAACATGTGCTCAGCTTAGCTATGCTTTAGACATGTTATCTGTATACCAGTTATTTAGACTCTTAAGTGTATTGTTTCAAAGCTTTCATGAATACTAAGGCAGCCAGCCACTGTTATTAAAGTACTCTTCCGATTTCATAGCCAGATGGCTAATTTGGGTAAACCAAGTTTTCGTTGCACAGAAGCCGTTCCACTGCTTGTTGTGTTTGCGGTGACAAGCTTGTTGCATCCAAGCAGCCATCTTTCAGCTTTACAGACAATTGTTCAGGATCCAATGGGAATGTTCAAAAGTATGCACCTGTAATATATTACTCTGGAGTTTGAAGAACTACAATTTCACATGGCTGAGAATAAAAAAAAAATGATGTAAAGATGTATAAATTCTTCCCATGGTCTGCTATTTATCATGCTGGGCAGAATGACCACCCACCATCTGGATGGAATACTCTCCGTATGGCACAATGCCCTTTTTATAGTCAGTTGTTGATACAAGGTTTCACCAGCAGGTGGTGGTATAGAAAAACATCTGTACCTGAAATTCACTGATGGATCGACAGTGTCTACCATTGGGGTTCCCAAAAATGAGTTTGTAAGTACCCATAAGGGGCAGTAAGTGGCTGGAGACTTTAACTAAAATATTTTGCTTTTTCATGGAGTCATATGAGAGATCACATATTTATTTGCCAGGTTTCCGGGGGTTCATTAAGTTAAATATTGTGTGGCCTCTAGGGGTGCCATAATGGAGTGGAGAATTTTTATATACATTTATGACATTTGCAAGCTTTCATTGCAGAGATGTTGGATTTCCTCCTTTTGTCACAGAGATGGAGGGTCTATGTCCTATTATCAGCACATCACAATAAGTACAAAATCAGGTGAGAAGTCTGGTTTAAAAGAAGTGTAATTTCAGCCTTTTGGTTGTAATGATTGGTTTTGTGGTTAGAGTTGAGCAAAGTGGTGGGTTCTTCTTAGGAATTTAATTTAGAAGTTATATTAAAGAGATATGATTAAGGTGTTGGGTAAGGGCTTGACCAAGAGGTTAGGTTGGTCCAGGGTTATATTGTGGTGTTGGGTTAGGTTGTAGGTTAGAGAAAGAATACGATGCTTGGTTATCATTAGCATTATAGGTCAAGTTTGCATTAGGTGGTGGATGATACCTTTAAGACACAATGAGTCAGGGGTTAGACTAAGGTTAAGGGTACCTTTTCTAGGTCTCACTCATGGCTATTGGGTGGCTCCCCATGGATAAGAATTCTATAAATCACTGAACTTCCTTTTAATGCGAAACACCTAATTATTTGCTACCTATCGTTCATTTGTTTAATGGATCCTCTAATATGTGATGTTTCCCGTTGGGACTCAAACTGTGATATAGACATTCATCCAGATGCCTAATTATATTCATTTCTGCTCTTCCAGCTCCATTTGTGTGACCCCAGGATGACTTTCGCAAAAAAAACAAAATGGTCAGCTAAATCCATATTAGTGCATTTTCTCGGCTGCGTTTTGTGAAATATTCTATCAGTCAACAGAGAACAAATGAGTTTTATTAGCTCTATCCAATTAATTCCTTTTATTGCAGAGATCGCTGGAGTCCAGTAGAACCATTAACCATTTTGTCAGCTCCACATTGATGTGGGTTTTTCCTTAATTGTCGTATTATGGGTGATCTATGACAAGTGCTTAACCTTTTTACGGCTCCACTCCTTTACATAGACACCTTTATGATTTGCCTTTTATGCTAAGTCTCTAATTTGGGCAGATTTTTTACTCCTGTTTTCAGTCATTAGCCTGACAAGTCTGATAAGTCTTCCAGGAGAACATATTGGGCAGAGATGTAATAAACTTGCGGCCAATCCTCTATTGTCGCCATTCTTTATGTTTATGTCGGCGAACAAGAAATGTATTGTGGAAGTAGCAATCTGCAGAGCTTTGTTTAGGTTTTTAATTAAAGAAGCGGAATTCAGATAGTGCTTCTACTGCGATAGCTATTTGAAGTTATTCCGAAGTATCAGACACTTCCAGGCGGGTCAAGCCCCTAAATCAATACTATTGGTTACTAAGGGCCAGACTTTGAGCCACCACGGATGATCACGTTCAGTTAGACAAAAAAATCCTAACCTTCATTGCTGTTCCCTCGAGCCTCGGCATTTGTAGTCCTTGAAAATTCATTTTCACACTACCAGCCTGCCAACTGCTGTATCTTGAATAATCATTAGATGGTGCTACATAATTGTTTTCAATAAGAGCAGCGGTGACACCGATGATTCACGGGTGTGGATCCACTGGACCAATTTGCATGGTTGGCAGGGGTGCGAGTCTATGGGACACCTGGTATTCACCAGAGCTCCCCGCAAAGGGAGTTGGATTTGGCTGCAGGTTATCCCCAGGTTGCGGTTCTCAGAAAGCACCTGTGCAAGATGGCTGCTGAACCAATACGTAGTGCCAAAAGTTTAGGAGTAAGAGAAGTCCGATAAACAAGCCAAGAGTCAGAAGCCGGGGAGTCAGGAGAAGTACCAGGATGAAGTGATGAGGATCAAGACGTAAGAGTAGTCCGAGGAACAAGCAGAAGGTCAGGAACCGGGATGTCAGGCAGGTAACAAGTGAGACTGGAAGCAATCACATATAAGACCCAAAGTTTGTGCGACTTCCTGTCACCTGAGGCTCCCTTGTAAAGGCCAGGAGGGTGGAGCAGCTGTAAGGTAATGCAGAACCATAGCATCCAGCAGAGGGAGCTCCAGGGCTGGAAACTTAACCCTGGTGTCAAGGATGGTTCCCAGTCCTGCTGGGATCTGTGACAATTGAAAATGATCTCCAGGGGCTTGTAAAGGTAGTGTTTGAGCTTTTGGCACAAGTGTAGCTAGGAGTAGGTTTGCTTACCCCACAAACTCACCTAGATCTACACTCAGGGGTACTAAACTACCCCGGCGAGTCGGCGGCGAGTATAAAGCCATTAATGCCATGTGCACAGCGCCCAGGAAGTTCAGAAAATTACTACTCCCTTCCCAAGTCTCTCTGCAACTGACATAACATCATGGGAGGGCGGGGGGAGCAACTCAGGACAATCAGGATTTATTAATTAGATTAGTTTTGACCTGCTTCAATGCTCTTTTACTTCTAGTTTAAACTATATGTATACGCTAGTGCTCTTTTTTATAGTAAAATGCAAATGTTCAATAATTTAAATGTATTACAAAGTATTGAGGTATTACCTACAGTCACTGTATATCCCCCACAGCCAAACCTTACATTACAGTGATATTCGGTGAATAAAAAAATACCTTATCTGTAATAAGTGAATTCTGTTTGTCCCTCTACTCTGATGAGGTCACACCACGAAGGAAGAGAAAACACGATAGCTGGAAGCCCAGTGAGAGTCAGGAAAGACGTATTCAAACTCTGTATACAAAACTATGGATTTATCTGATGCTCTCCAGTGGCCACTCCCAATACTGCAGTTTAATTACCCCAGTAGGCTGGCAGCTAAATATGGAATCTGTCATATGGTTCAGCAGGTATGTATATATTTTTTTAGGATTGTAGAGCGCTTCACCGTCATGCTGCCTTTGAGATAAGTACATTTTTTATTTTATATAATTGAATTTTTCATTTTACATCCAATTTAAAGAAAATTGTTGAATCAGCATGCATTTGGCCCCTTAGTCATCTAAATTTACATTCTTTTCCTATACCAGGTATAAGCTAGACAGAACCGTCCAGGACATTTTTTATGTTTAGTGTTCTGCTGCATGTGTTAAAGCCCCATGCAGTCAGTGAAAAGAAGATATTTCAGTACTGTGTGTGTATATGACAGGAGGCTCTGCACCGAGAAGGAAGCAAAATTCCCCAGAGAAACCTTAGAAGATAAAATTCTATAAATACACCCTGTCTATACAAAGCTGCCAGAGATCTCATCTTCAGTCAAAAACAAAATCTGCTATTATTACACTTAGGGAAATTGCCAGGATCGCTTCAGCTATTCACATCATTATTGATCCTATGGTTCCTATCACGTAGGCAGCTTTAGAGATTAAGTACACGGGATTTGAAATTTATAAGAGATTTCTAGTTTCAACTAGAACATCTTCTTTTTTCTTAAAGTGGTTCTATACTCTAAAAAAAAACACATACATTACATTGACATAAGCTTCCTCACTTCTTCATTCCTGGTGAATTCATATTTATTAAGGGCAGATAGAACCAATTCCGCCCACACTTCAGCAATACTTCATTCTGACTATGGGGCTGTAATTCTATAAAACAGACACTAGATGGAGCTTCAATTACATCACGTTTGATTCTGCAGATGTGAAGCTGCATTCCAATTCACATGAGACTGCAGACTTCTTCCCAGCTGTCCCTGTCCCCTGATTGTTTTACAAGCTGCCGCAGTGGGTATGTCACACAGTGGGAGGAAAGAGCCTGAAAATCGCCTCTCCTGCTGTAAGGAACATTTCTTTTTTTTAATTTTGAGCAGCGGTTGCCTAATTATCAGCAATGCTGCTGCTGAGAGTGTAAAGTGCCCCAGCTTTAAAGCAGTGGTAAAAAAAGTAAGGTTTGGTTGGCACCCCTTGTACGGAAGATATTGCCTGGGCCCCTTGCTTTGATGGTTTATTTGCAGGTAAACAACCAAAATTCACATTGATTTAGTTTAAAGCCAATTAAAAGTTATTAAAGCGGACCGATCACCTCGCAGAAGTGATGATAACAGGGCTGGTCGAGGGTAAAAAAAATAAAATAAATAAATACATATCCACCCTCCAGTGACATCACTCCATGACAAGCTTCAGGCTCAAGAGGACTTGGGAATGTCTTTCTACCTTCCCAAGTCTCCTTTCCAGCTGCGGTGACGCTGGAGGGGTGGAGCAGCACTGGATTCATTTTCCGATTGGTGGAGAGACCAGAATAGTCTTGCTCCTCCATCTTTCATGCAGGAGTACTGGACACTCCAGGCATGGTGGTGCAGGAGCAAGGAAGAGGGAAATGTAAGTATGTACATTTTTTGTATCTTTTGGATTGGTTTGTCTGGATGAAGGTTACATGTAGGTAGGTAATGTATACACATTTTTTAAGTTTAAAGCTTCTTTGAGAAAAAGATATATTCTGAGGAAAAGGATAGGACATACCTGTCATGTTTTACGTTACAAATTAGAAAAAAAAACACAGGAAGTGATGTCACGAACATCACTCACGGTATTTGGAATGCGGGAGCTGGCTAACTTAGGAGGAAGGGGTCGTTACTCTACACAAGTGGGGTTGGAACTAGTAGAGAGAGTAATGCCCACTCCCTTCAAAGTTACCCTCATTTCAAAATACCGGGAAAAATCCGGGATTTATTGAAATAGAAATTTGGTGGGCAAAGTAAAAAACGGGATGCTTCACGGGTGTGGATTAGGGTACCCTACCCCCTAACAGATAGTGTTATCCATAGCTTCTTGTAGCCATCTTCAAGCCCCTGACATCGGTCTGGGGAAAGTTTGCCCCACTTAATGCACAATCGTTAAGCCTTAAAATTTTCAAGGGGCTTCTTGCATCCACAACATTAAAATCTGGGCTTCATTTCCTGAAAATCAATGCATATGCCATCACATTTGCCAGGCGGATTCCCAGCCGCTTGCAGGCAGTTTGCCCTTTGCTGATGCTGCAGAATCGTGCCCTTTTGATGCAGCAGGGGATAGATGTAGTCATAAGAATGGGAAGTGTCCTCTCTGCATCCTTCTGCAGCAGGGAAAAAGAAACGGCGGACACAAGCCCTCACTTGGCACCATTGGTTAGAACCCTTGGCACCATTGGTTGTTAACCTATGACACTTTCGCCTCCATGGCTCACAGTTGGTATGAGGTTCCTTTCCTGGAACGCTGTATTTGGTTTACACCAACATGTCCTGTTATGGTGTCCAGATTATTAAATTTTTAACTTATGTGTCCAAAGAACAGAAGTCCTGGTCTTTTTCTATATTCTCTTTGACAAACTGATGTTTCTCTAAAGGCCCCCATACACGTGTCGGATTCGCACCGGATTCCGGCACGATCGATTCTGGGCGCGTGCACGCGAAACGATCGTGCCAGAATCGCATGCAGCCCACCTTGTCCGATCGATCAGGATCGGATACGACGGAGAACGGACATGTTGGTCTTTCTCATCCGATTCTGCCCGGATCAGGGGGAGTTGCCATTTGTGAGGTGGAATCGGAGGTGGAATCGCACACGGAATCGTGCCGGAATCCGCTCGGAAAAGGTGGTATGCTGCGATGGATACTCTTAATTGGCCGATTGATCACACCTGCGATTCCCGGCAGAATCGCCGGAATCGATCGGATGATGAATCGATTGCACCTCCCATGAATCCTCTCACACCTCCCATGTAAGTCAAATTTGTGCAGTACTAATCGTAAAGACATGTAATTTCACATAAATAGTAGCAAGACCATGATCTTATTACCATGATGATATTTTAGGGGTTTAAAAGATTTTTTTTTTGCATCTTGTGATTTGCTCTTGGGGTGAACTTGCTTGGATGACCAGACCTGGGCTTGCTTTAAATCGCCCTTCACTTGTAGACTATTTTCCAGACAGTGGAATGGCTAATTTCAAATTTATATGAGAGTTTTTAAAATCCCTTACTAGACATTATAGGCTGTAGCAATCTTCTTTCTGAAGGCCTCAGTGACTCTTTTGATCCCACCTCAACAGTCAGGAGAAGTGTAAATTACATTTTGGAGGTTTAAATATTGCAAACTTCCTTCAAATGTTGATCAACAATGTTGTAACCATGGTCACCTTATGTGTGAGCTTTGAAACATTGGTCACCTCATGGTCACCTTATGTGTGAGTTTTGAGACATTTTTAGGGGGAAATAAATATGCCCAGTATTGTTAGAAGAGACTTAATATCAATGTCAAAGAATGGTACAAATAATGTTTTCAAATGACATATATTTTATATATATTTAAATGGCACTATTATTTGCCATTCCAGAAATGCAGACACAGGCATATGACATGCTTATGCAGATGAGAGTATTATCTACACCCTCAGTTGGACGTCATACAACCTACAAAGTGATATATTGCACGTACAACCACAGGTTACCCATCAGGACTTAGTGCCTTTGATTTGATATGACAAGCCCGATTTCATAGCCAATCTTCATGGTCACCACAGTTTATTTATCTGTCAATGGATCCATCCAGTGGCGGCTTCTCACGAGAAGGATAGCCTCACACACCGCTGCCATGTTATTAGCTACAGACCTGGCCTGACAGCCAAATACATTTTCATTCTGGCCTTTGGCCACCCATTTCTTGTTATAAATTAGGAAAATCACTCAACCTAAGCTTCTGACCACATGTCTATTGACAAATGTTTGTAACGCTGCCTTCCAGGTTGATGCACACATGTGCGGCTTTTGAATTTAACTGTATTTAATTCTTAGCAATTAAAAATTACTGTTGTGGATATTATTTCCCCTTTAATCTGGTTGTATAACATAAACAAAACATAATCAGGCACTGATAACTGGCAGCAGGTATGCCTACATACATTGTATGCTTCTACTTAACATGTTATTCGCAAAGAACCGTGAACCTGAAATAAAAGAGTCTTATTTTAAAGGAAACCCTTTCACTCTTACATTATGGCACAACTACCTGTATATCTACTATTGGATATTAAGGCATACCTGTCAAGTTTTCAATTTCAAAATAAGGAAAATATTCACCAGGAAGTGATGTTATGCCTGGGATGGGCACCATGCATGCCACCATCAATCAGGACCAGGCCTTCTGTGTCCCAATACCTGTAAATGACGCATAGAACAGGGTATTGGAAATGCCCCCAACTCTCCTAACATGCCACCCTACACATCTTCCAGAGTCAAAAGTCCCAACAAGTCAAAAGGTAACTCCCCCTCCCTTCCAACTTCCCCCCTCGCATATCCTCCTGACAAATGAGAGGGTAAAGCCTCCCTCCCTGCCTCCTAATCCTTCTACAATTTAAATTACTCACCTCCTCCTCTTTCCCGCCATCCTCCTGGATTAGTATTCATGTGGACTTTGTAAATAGGCTACAACTGAGCATACATACAAAATTTTAAAGAGTTAAAGGGCTTGTTTACATGGTAAGCAAGCAATTACTGCAACCACCCAATGCATCATGAGCTGCGTTAGCATTTGGCTATTTTGCCAAATAGACAGCAGAGTTCCAAGGGAAAGTAGTACAGAGTTGTCAGGAAGAGACGTAGTAAGGACAGGCGTCAAATAGGGCCAGGGGTCAGTAACAAATAAGGCAATATTAACAAGCAAAGCCTGGGTAGCAGACCTCTTTGTTAAGGCAGCTCCCTGTTGCCCTAGACTTCCTTAAATACATGGTCAGTTGTCTGATTGGACAAAGCTCCCAGTGTGTGATAATGAGCGATAACTGGTATCCTCCAGTAGAGGGAGCAGGAGACACATCATGTGCCACAATCTCCTTCACCAGCAGAGGGAGCAGACCTACAAAAGGTCCTGGTCCTCTGGTTTGGGATGAGACACAGCAGAACTGAGGTCATCGCTGCAGTTACAGATCACTTGGTGACACTGCGATCTGTGACAGCGTTTCAGGCAGAAGAAATATTTAGTGCTTGTTTGTATAATAATGTTGTATTATTTATTGTCTTCTGGTCCTTTCCAAATCATCTCCCAGGAGGGTGACAAACAGGGAAGTCCAATGGCATTATTACACAAAGCGCATGGCACTATTCTCTAGCATGTCAACACAATTGTCAGGATCCATAGAAGGGGGCGACCAGACAGGGGTATGGTGAGCCAAAAGGGGTTTATTGTGCACTTACAATACAGGAACAAACCAAACAGGTGCAAAAATAGTACAGATTCAGATGTACAGATGTACAGGGTTCAGAGTCAGAGTGGTGTAAAAATGCTGAGCCAGCATGGGTGGGTTAAGCACACCTATATAGCCTTCAGGCTAACGAGGCAGGTGACCTCAACCCCACGCTTTCAGGGAGCCACCTGCTGGTGACTGTGGAAACAACCCAGGGAACGCCAAGCACAGTGCCACCAGCAGGCAGTACCCGGTAAAGCCAGGGTCCTCACAACAGTTTTCCAAGCCCAAATTTGGATAGAGCGCTTTGACCAGGAAGTGGTCCCTTGATATGACAGAAGCCTTTGTGCAGAACTATTGAAAAATAGAAGAGCACAGGGATTTGGTAAACTTGATTTCATTACAAAGATACTGGTTTTGGTCATTGGCGAAATGCCACCAAATGACAGAAAATAGTTTAAAAGGATTCTCTCAGCTTCTTTTTTTTTGTGTATTTACCATGATTTCTGTTATTTAATGTTCTTTGTATTTTGTTCTTTTTGAGTAAAAATGTCACGTCAAGGGCAGTTAAAAGCCGCTTCTGTTCCTCGTAAAAGCCATTTCAACAAAATGAAAATATTTTTTACAAAAATTCCCAATTTTTCTGTCATTTTATTTATTCCTAGCAAGGGACCATAGTTACAGGATGATGAAACTGGTGGGGATTTGTACACAGAGAACTGTATTTGATAAGTTGGAAGTTGCTGCAGGTTAAAATAGAAAAGTATTGTAACGGTAAATGGTAAAATAATAGTTGTGGCTTTTATGTAATTTTTATAAAATGAGTTTTACCTTTAGCAAATTACCAAAATGTCTATTCATTTGTACCCTACTGAAAACCCTAGAGTAGCCATAAATGGAAGACAATTTACTACAACACTGGGAGCGAGCATTGATAACATAACAACCTCATATAAGCAGCAGAACATACAATCTGTGGATTGATTCCCCGAAATATAATTGTGTTTGCCCCAATCTGCAAATCATCCCGTAGATGTGCTCGGTATTGATCCGCAGTGCAGTATTTGTCCTTCTCCCATAATTCAATGTCGACCTTGTTTTTAAATCGCAACACAGAACAACAATATTTATTCGGAGGAATTATGATCTGACCCCAACACAACTACCGTCTGCGCATTGTTGATTGTCGTAGCAGCCCCAAGAAATCAATAGGCTTTTAAATGACGTTGTTGGCTATAATTTCTGTGGCCTCTCGTAGAAATACAAGCGTGAGAACCCCTCTTCTAATTTACAGTGGGTTGTTTATTCTTAGTGATATATAAGTGTTACTGAAGTGATTGTTAATTTCACTAATGTAGACATCTTGTGGTGCTTACAAACCTGGTAGGTCTTAAATCAAATCAGTGTGTGCCTAGAAATCCTACATTGAGGCTGTTTATGGGACCTCGAACCTGAGATCAGCCAAAATTATATATATATATATATATATATATATATATATATATATATATATTGTGACAGGCTGGTCATCTGTCACTGTGTGAATTGTAAGGTGGTGTCTTGGAAGTCCGGGATATATTTACCCAGCACCATTAGGTTTTTGTTTTAATTTTTTTAAAGGGCTCCCTGACTCTGGGATAGGAAGGAAGGAACTGGTGGGCCTTCCTATTCCCCCAGGGTCCACTAAAGGGTTTAAACCTGTTTGCAGGTGAGTGGAGCCAGGTGTGTCTTCACAAAAGGAGCAGAGACCAGTGTGTCAGGGTTCCTGATAGATGTTGGGGACACAGCTTCAGACGAAGTAGGAGACTGTGGGCTTCTGAGCGTAGACGGGGGGCACACAAGGAGTGTGGGGCCTAGACCTGTGGCTATTGGAGTCGGGGAAACAAGGGGCTCACAGAGCGTGTGAAGCATGGACCTGTTCCTGCTGGGAAGCTGGATGTTTGCCAAGCCAGGAGGATTGGCATGTTTTAGTGACTTTTGTTTCTTTCTTTGGATATTACCCCTGCGAAGGTACGTGCTGTTTTGGACTGTGTACTCCAATAAACGTGGCCAGGAGCCCTAAAACGCTAACAGACTGATGGTTTAAGAGCACCCATTTGAGTGTGATCCCCATATCCCCAATATTTGTGCTTAGAAGGTATCAGAGCAACCAAGCCAATCTTTCACATTTCCACCTCATACATGTCCAAGAATAGGAATGTAGGGTGCAGTCAGATGACTTTTTACCATGTCCACAAGAGGTAGGAACAGGTGTTGCTGTTTTTTTTTTATGGAACTTGGTTTCCAGCTCTTGCATGTCCAAGAACAGGACATCAAGGTGCAGTCCGAAGGGTGGTCATCGTTTCCATAAGAAGCAGGCAGAGATGATAGATTTTTTTAATAGAACTCGGTGTCTATCTCCTCCATGTCCAAAAACAGGATATCTAGGCGTGGTCAGATGACTGCTCACCATGTCCATAAAAGGCAGGCAGAGATGATTGTTCTTTCTAAAAAGAAATTAGTATCCACTTCCTCCATGTCCAAGAAGTAGACATCTAGGTGTGGTCAGCTAACTTGTCACCATGTCCATGAGAAGCAGGCAGATATGATAGGTCTTTTTGAATAGAACTTAGTATCCCCTTACACCATGTCCATGAACTGGACATCTAGGTGTGATCAGATGACTGGTCACCATGTCCATGAGAAGCAGGCAGATAAGATAGGTCTTTTTGAATAGAACTTGGGGTGCAGATCGTAAATGTCCAAGAAGAGGACATCAAGGTGCTGTGAGATGACTGGTCACCATGTCCAGAAGAAGCAGGCAGATATAATATTTTTTTTTCATTGAACTTCGTATCCATCTCGGTCACTATGCCCATAAGAAGCAGAAAGAGATTATAGGTCCTTTGGAACAAAACGTGGTGTCCATCTCCTCCATGTCTAAGAAAAGGACATCACTGTGTGAATGGATGACCAGTTCTATAAGAAGCAAACATAGATGATAAGTCTTTTTGAACATAACTTGGTGTCCACCTCCTCCATGTCCAAGAACAGGATATCAATGTGTTGTGATATTACTGGTCACCATATCCATAAGAAGCAAGCTGAGATGATGGGTCTTTTTCATCAGAAATAGAGGACAATGTGGTACTTTGACTACTTTTCATGTTCAAAGCAATGAAAACCAGCAGAATATAAGCAATACGCATGAAACACTATGAATAAAGCACTACTATGCCTAAGTATTGACTTATATTTGTGCCCGATGTTCAGCACCAAATAGGGAACAGAGGCGGCACAGCCTCTCTGATTAGATAACAAAAAATGTTCTCACCGAGTCTGTCGGTGTCCGCGCGAGTGTTATAATGTACATATTTTAGTATTGTTAAATAATGATTTGCAGCGTCCAGGCATATGCCGGTGTCAAGAGCTCGGCTTCTCCGTGCCTTTTGTATAAAAGCACACTTTGCTTCTAGTGAACCAAATAAAAGTCTAGCCTGGAAACTGATAAGAGTCCCTACAGATAACAGCACGCACAATGGCGCATAAAATAAAAACCTTGACTGCATTTCTAAAGCTTGTTTTACTGTTTAAGGTGACACGACCTATTCATGTGGCTTAAACGTATTTATCTTTGGATCTTGGTTAAACTCGATTAACTTAAATTATAATCGTTTTTGGGATAAGCGTTCAAGGCCCAACCAAATCCAAATGGAAATTGAAAATTGTATACTTACCTTAATGGTATTGTTGTTATTACTGACCATCCAATGGTGGTTGATCCCATCTGAAGACAGGGGTGGCCTAATTACATGGGCACAAGATAGATGGCCGCGACGCACACGGCGTGACGTCAGCAAATCAGCCATCTATCAGCCATCTATCTCGATGCAAAGGATTGTTTGGTTTGAGCCTGTACCCCTAGTTTATCAGAGCATTCCCATCCCAGAATACTTAGAACAAACAGAGAGTTCCCCTCGGATGGGACTTTAATTGGAATGCTTTGATTTCTAATATGTAACAATTCTTGGTTAAAAGAAAAATATCCTTTATTGTGTAAATAATAACTAAAAGAAAAACCTATATAAAACATAATATACACAAAATTATACATACAGGAGAGGGGTTTGTTACCCCCTGCTGGTGACCACGAAAGGGGTCTTACACCCAGCAAATGGATACTTTAAATAACATACAGTTGGTTGGTGTGAATTTTGGACCAAGCCTTATTATGGAGCTCCGATGTAAAGTTTACAATGCGTGGTGCTTGAGCGACATGTTTCGCCAAAATATGGCTTCCTCAGGCTATGCACCTATGCTAAATGGAGAAAAAAGGCTTTTTTAGATGAGGGTTCAAACGTATGACATCTATCTCGAGTCGGCCATCTATCTAAAGCCCAGGTGCTTAACCTGAGGCCTGGGGGCCACATGCCATTCCCCGGCTTACAGTTCCTCGTCCGGGATCTTCTTAGAGTGGGAAGAGGAGGAGAGGTGATAAACTTATGTGATAGGAGTATGTAAAAGCAATCAGCGACCCAGATGCTCCCTCCTCTAGTGGTAGGGGATCAGCAGACAGTTCCCATGCTCCCACTTTTCCACTAATGAACGGAGGGTGATTGTATAATATATATTGCGGAACATAACCTGAGAAAAGTCTTTGATGATATCTATGAGGCACGTAACCTTTGACGCACTTGTGGCCGTCCATATCAACTTAGTTGGGCACCACTGATATAGAGCATATCTATGCATGTATGGGGACCTTTACTTTAAGCTTACCCTTTTACCTTTTTCCTAACTAATATATTGGTGAAAAGGCACCCATGTTGAAAGACCAGCATGGGTGGAAACCATAGCTTCTACCACATGGGTGAAAACCATAGCTCCTACCATAGATACAGTGCAGAAATGAGTAAAGACAGAAAACAAAGGCAGCCATCAGAGAACTATACAGTCAATATACTTTTTCAGCATTCTGTTTACTTTAAATAATACTGTTTTGGACAGGAAGTGATTAAATTTTTTTTCAAAAAGATCTTGTAAATGTTGGGAATATCTGACAAATTATTGCTAACTCCGCCTTCCCGTTCCAGGTATGACCAAAATTTCTTTTACTAAATTCATAGATACAGGAATTTAGATCAAGTGTCCTAATGGGGTCACTGAATGAAAACTCCCGTTATAAAAAATAAATGAAAGCAATGGGTTAGTATACACTGTAGTGGCAATGATTACTAGGACTGGACTAGAGGTTTTGTCCTTGGTGTTTTTGCTGACCTTGCCGGGGGTTATTGCTGACCTAGCTGGAGGTTATTACTGGTCTGGCTGGAGGTTATTGATGACGTTGCTGGGAGTTATTGCTAGCCGTGCTGGAGGTTTTTGCTGGCCTTGGTGGGGGTTATTGTGGCCTAGCTGGAGGTTGTTGATGAAGTTGCTGGGAATTATTGCAAGCCTGGCTGGAGGGTTTTGCTGGCCTAGCTGGATGTTATTACTGGTCTGGCTGGAGGTTTTTGTTGACATTGCTGGGAGTTATTGCTAGCCTGGCTGAAGGATTTTGCTGGCCTTGGCGTTAATGCTTACCAGAAAAATTTAAATGCAAGTGTTCTACTATTACTGTGACTCATCACATTGTATGCTCAATGGTTAGAGATAAATTGTAAGCTGCATTGCATTTTCCCTACTGGACAAGACTTAGAGAACACACGGCTTAGCGCTGTCACTATGTAACGACTAAGGCCGGTGATAATTGTTTATTCCCGTCTTGTTTGGATTGTTGGACTCTGGACATAAGTGACAGAGACGTCTGCCGGATGAAGCAGTGGGGAGCATTCATATGCTATGTCTGATACTCTGGAGTGAGTGCCGTGGTTTGCTTTGTAAAATGGATAACAGGGGCTGCCCCTTCCATTCTTGTTCTCGTAGCAGGTAGACTTAGTACAAGTTCATCTCTTCGGGGACAGTAAACCTTTGAAATATGTTTGGTGGCTCCCCTGGGTTTAAGCATACACTGACAACCGAACTGTACTTACTGAGCTGTCAAGTAAAGTGCTCTCTATGTATGTTCTTAGTAACAATGGCTGTATTACATGGTGGGGTGCCAAGGAAAACAGACATAGAAGTACAGATTGCCTTATCTTAGTAAACCTGTTCTTATGTTAGGTTTTTAAGGTAGACCTAACATCATATTTACCTTAAAGGTTTACACATGCACATTGAACCCCCTACTGTAATATTCTACCTTGTGACTTGATAGAATGGATAAAGATAACTTATTCCAATATATATAGCAAGCTAATGTATAATGTATTTATTTTTTTAACGCTTACTAATAAAAATATAATTTAAATTAATGCTATTTAGGAATATGGCTCACTATGCACATGTGAATGTCTTTCAACTATATTCTTTTTGTTTTCTATACTCCCAGCTCCTTAATCCCATGAAGTGACAGGAATTTTTTTTATACACTTGGAAAATAGGTATTGTAAAGTTCAGGGCAAAGGGATCACCAGCACAGCCATATGATGAACAAAAACTATGGGAAGGCCCACCCAGTTCCTTCCCTCCCACTCCAGAGTCTGAGACCTGAAAAACTAAACAAATTGCAACCGTGGTTGCCCATCTATTTTCCCGGACTCCTTACCCCGAATACAGGTGGGTCCACAACCCATAATATGGGGAGATATACCTCCTATCCAGCATCCACCTTTGAGATCCCCTACAGTCTTTATATAAAACAAGAAAAGAATACCTTCCAGTGGGGACTTTAGATAGGCACTCTCTTCAGTTAGTTATATAACAATGTTAACCTTTGTTTAATAATAATAATTTCCCATCCAGTCCATCTGGGACATCTCAATGACTTTGGGATGCAAGGACTTGGGATACCTATTGCGGATTAGCATATCTTGGGGTTGCTGTGGGCGGCCTCACATTGGGTCATCATCCATGACATGTAGCCAGGACATACAGGAGCTATCTCAAGTGTAGTTTGGGAATACTACTCTTAGTAATAAAAAATTTACCTTGAGCCACACTTGGGATTACTGCCCCGCTTGGTTCACTCCTAATTAGGGATGGTCGAAAAATTCGCAGTGCGAATCTTTAAGTATAAATTTCAACTTCAACTCAAATTTTGATGGGGTCATTTCGACTTTTCACCGAAAAAGTCGAAAATCAGCCTGATATTTAGACTGAAATCGAAATTTCAACTTAAAAAATAACTTTGCTTTTGATTTGACGTGCCGCTATTTCGCGTGTGAGTATCGCCATTTTATTTAAAATTTTCGCATGCGGGAGTGATTGGAAATTCGCATTGGCGGAAATTCGCATGGTGCTAGCTAACTTTGTCAGCTTATTGCAAAGCCCCTGAAGATGGTATTCTCACAAAAATTGCTGGAGATGTAGAGAAGGGTTGGGGGGACATTTGAAAACAATAAGTTTTGCTCTAACATGTCATGTTTGTGTATAAATTGGGTTTAAATCTCAGCTCTTAATGTAAAGCTTTGCTACTATGTACACTGATTCTTCTATTATAGCTCATACAGCAAATGCAAATGTTCCACCTTATGCGAATTTTTGGCGTTATGCGAATTTTTGGCGTTATGCAAATTTTCGACTTCGACTAGAAAAATTTCACAGTCGAATTCAAATTCGATTGCGAAACTCGAAATTTAAGTGGAATCGAATTTTATTTATTTCGACCATCTCTACTACTAATAAGTACTAGAATGAAATCCTTCTACTTATTGTCTGTCTATACTCTGTTGCAGCCACTGTTCCTCCTGGTGCAAGAGAATGTCCATCCTCAGTTGCTGTAGACAATTCCAAGATTACAAGGCATTGTTGCCACTTACTGGTCCCCACATTTTCCATAACTGAATCCCTCAGAGACCATCTGGAAAAATATGTTTTGCATTCTATGCCACAAGTATTACCACAAACTGTACCGGGGGCTCTCGTATCCCCACTTATCCCCACTTTTTAAATTTTTTTGTTTTAATTACACAGTGTATATCAAGACTAATTTTCAGATTGAACATTTACCAAGACTGTTATGCTTCATAGGAGGCCATCACTTAGTTTTCCCATTCATACTGTGAGCAGTGACCCAAAAATTAGCAAAACCAAAAATGTGTTAATTCTTGCTGTAATGGTAGCATGGTATCATGAATGCCATCAATGATTTTGTAGGAAAGCAAAAATATGACCCTTTTTAGTTCACAAAATGAAGTAGACTTTTTGTCTGCAGTCACAGTTTGTGGCGACCTGACATTTTTTGGCTTTGAATTAGGAATGAACTCAGTAATCAATCTTAACTGCTTACATGGTAACAGCTAATGCTTGATGCATAACCCTCAGCCTGAAGAGGCTCTGCTTTTTCCATTGGCTGACAATAGTGAATTATATCAAAGTCTGTTTAGACCTCAGAAACCTTATTGATGTGTCAAATTCTTGAGAAAACAGTTCCCGGCAGTGACCATTTTATAGGTTTAAAAGAGTTTGCACTTTTAATAGACAAGTTCCATTGCTTTCCTAATTATCTCACAAAGCTTATTATTTTCAAAGCCCAGATTTTCGGTAGCTTGGAGCAAAGGGTAAGAGAACATAATCAGACTTTATTTGATTTCAGACTTTGAAAAAAAAAAAATAATAAACAAAATAAAGTATATACACGACATGCATTAATAGTCCGGATATTATTATTTCTGTTCTTATCTATAATTCCTAATATAATTATATTTTAAACTTCAGAGAGATTAGATTTTCTGGGAAAGATAATTCTGTTATTGTTCTTGTTTGTGCCAACTGACAAGTTTCCATTTGGGACCCATTTGTAAAAATAAAAAAACAAAATATAAGGAAATGGTTATAAATTGCAGTTTTTGTATTTTTTACTGATAACATTAATTTATTTTCTTTGGCCTGAGAAAAAAGAATGTTTTTGTGACGACAAGGGACTCCCTGCCTAAATGAGTGCGGCCACCAATTCGTGGGTTGTGGATGGTACAGTCCCCAGCTCTCCTGTGTGATCTGTGGATACATTTTGAAGCACCTCCAATCTTTTGGGGATTTTGCTATAGTTTTGGATTTGCTCCCTAGGGGTTCCTGAGGTGTATTTTTAGTCTCCGCTCTCAGGTGCGAAACTTCGTGCACTTATATCCTGGGGGCAACCAAAGTTGGGAAGGCATAACCAAATTTGGTCCAGTTTCAGATATATCCTACTTAAAATTACTTAAATTAAGGAAACTCTAAGGTGCTAACAGCAACTAGCTTCCTAGCCACCCTTTCTTTCCCTTTTCGCTTGGCTTCTTTACCACTGCTGTTATTGGCAGCCTTGCTAACTGTTTAATGCATTGTATGGCATCCAAGGAGTATGGGTATAGGTGTATTGGCGTCAAGGTCTTTGCCAATAGATATTGGTCCATAGACAAAACAGTGGTAATTCCAGAGTTACCTTTTTTTTGTTTCAGTGACCAATATCATGGCAGAGAGCAATGGGATCTCCAAAACAATAGAGTTGTCCTCTCTTCTCTAACTCTTTACCTGAATCTTCTGTAACATTGTTCTCCTTTTACACCTCTATTATTGCTGAGGTTTAATGTGATTTTGTTCAAAACTAACATGTGCTAGAGCAAACACAAACACTTTGTCAAAATGGTAAAATGTTTAAAAAAAATGTTACCATCTCTACTACTTAATGCATTCTCCAACAGGAGAATTTGCCATCCATACTCATTACACACTCATCTTCCTACCTAGCAGTGCTCCATAAAGGATATTCTTCTAATAGGACTACAAGTCTACCAGTTACCATGAGCCTTATTCATTATGACTCTCCACAGTCTCCAGATAGGAAACTTCCCCAATGTTCTTGGGAATTTCCATGAACTCTTCCAGGAGAACTTGGCTTCTATAATATTGCTTAGTTGGAGTTGTATTTTTTTCATAGTTTTGGTATGCTTTTTATATTTTCACCTCAATGGAGATCTTAAAGGAGAAACCTCTTCCTTCTAGCAATCCCCCACTACATAATTTGTAAAAAAAATATGTTTCATTTTAGTATATGTTAGCTATCTTGATGGTCTTTGTCTTTATATTTATATATCACTGGGAAATCATCAAATGGTTCTGAACTCATCTATTTCCATTGATCTCCTTTTAACCTGATTTTTTAAAGTCAGTTTTGCATTCCTTCGACTTAAAACAAGTAATATTCTATCAACACAAAAATGGCAAACACCCCATTATTCTGTCCATTTAATATAAAAACTTGAAAAAATCCTTACCTGTAATAAGATAATATTGAATTTCCCTCATCACCCCTCTCTTTAGATACATACATCAGAAAATGTAAATGTCACATCACTTTCCCTTTACAAGTCTATGGAGCTACCTCTTCACCAACAGTTAACTAGCAGCCTCTAGTGGCCATACGTGTTACTGCAGTTCATTAACCCTGGAAAGACTGGCATCTACATTAGTAGAATATAAAATATTGCACCTGCATTAAAGCACAGAAATTTTGTACTTTAGGATTTTGGAGTGCCTTACTGTTAGAGGTAATAATTTTCAATGAATCTTTTTTGCTTTTTTTACTTTAGGTGGGCAGTTATTATTTTTAACAAGGCGTAGGCATTCAAGCGACAATTTATCATAAAACCAAGCATTTACAAACATTCAGAAATTTGGGAGACACACAGAGAGACAATTATTGATAGTACGATAAAGCAGTGTCTTCTGTTCACAAGTTCCTGTGAAAAATAACAAAAGATAAAAAACTTCCCAGAGCTTAGTTTCTAGAAGAAATTACCCCTACAGACTTCAAAAATCAAGTGCCCTTGAAACAGTAATTAATTTGTTTAGTTGAAAGATATGCTGACCCGTAATCACGTTTTACATATTTTGCATATCTAATGATTAAAAATGTAATTACGTACAATTTGTTGCCCGCAGTGTGTAAAACATACATGGGAACGCAGAAACGCAATTAGTTGTTTGCCACACCGCATCAAAAATAAATACGTTTACCAGCATTCTATAAATCAAAGCCATGGGCGATCTTGGTTTTTTTTTTCTTGGCGCCACGTTCCGCATACCTATTCTCATGTAAAACATGCTGAAATGTTGGAGTTGTGCTAATTAAACAGCCGTACTGCAAAGCACTGCCTTCTGCAGAGCGATAATAGTCCAGAAAGCGATGTGTAAACTCAAGGGATAGTTTAATCTCTTTGCCTCTGAGCTGCGAATCTCTGGTTAGTGTAGTTTTATGGCGTCCACGCAGCGTAGTGCTGATGCTATCACAAAATAGATTTTTATCTCTGACTGCTTACAGGGAAAAAAGCCAAGCCAACTAGTTTGGAACTTGAAAATCAAACATTGTACCTGAAAGAATGCTGATTTCGGCGCGTGTGAATCATTTTAATTGTGCCATAAAAATACAAGGAGTGCGTTGCTTTCGGGTGGAAAAGGAAATCTAGAGGAGAGAAGCCCGGTTATGCGGTGATTGTGCATTTTTATCATGGAATATCTACAGCGCGCGACTCCAGAGAAATCATAAACTATAGTTTTGAAGAAAATGCACAGAATACTAACAACAAGCGTGCGATAGACAATAGGGATGTTGCCAATACCTTGTATGAGGATATGTAGGAGAAGCAGGAGCTCCATGCCGATAGGATAGAATCCCAAATTTATTTCTTGCATTATACAAGTAAAAATAAAAATCTACCGATATATCCAACACGTCTCTGAAGATTGGAGTTCCCCCTTTATCAGGGGTTTAGTTATTACAGTGGACCCTTGTTTTATGAACTTGATCCATAATCAAGAAATGGTTGTAAGTCTCCCTTACATAACCTTTTAAAAAAAATCTGTCATGGTCACAGGAAGCCATCCTGTCGAAATCTTCTGCACCTGTAGAACTGAATGACCAACAGAGAGAGTACTTCCAGGGGGAGCTGATATCGATTGGAGAGTCATCCAAAGCAGCGCCCGTAAAGCCTGTCACCTACGGCGGCTGCTGTGTCAATGCCCCCCCATGCCCTCCGGGACCCATTAAAAGCAGTGGCCGCAAACATGTCATCTAACTTTTAACAGTTGACGCATTTATTAGAAAGCTAGTCAAAGGTTTCTATTAGTGATGGCCGAACTTCGGCCAGGTTCGTGAACAGGCTGATCGGACTTTTAAAAAAGATTGAAAAAACTGAAAGTCACTTCCGCTACCTGGAACAAACAGTGACGTCACTTCCAGATGTGACGTCACTTCCGGTTTAAGGCGGTTTTCTTTCACTAGAGACTGGGTTCTCTAGCCGGTCTCTGGTGAATTATCCTGATCCGGCCAGCTGAAGAATAGTTACCTTCTTCCCACTGGTGAACAGGCAAGTCAAACACTAGTACTGAAAAAGTGAAGAAAGTAAGAAAAGTGAAGATCCAAGTTAAGACAACCCATGGGTCGGATTATCTAGGGTTCAGATGATCCAGATAAAGGATCAGGGGACCAGAGTTCAAGTTACAGGTACAACAGATAACTTCAATGCTCAGGCAAGTGTGGTAAGGTAAGGCACGCCTATGTAGGTCTCAGGCTAATGAGACAGGTTTCCTAAACGCAGCTTACACTTGCAGGAAGCCATCTGCTGGTGACCAGGGAAACTACCCAGGGTAAACACAATCACAGTGCCACCAGCCATCCAGGATAGCTGAGGTCCTTACAAGTTTCTTCTATTCTTGGTTCCAATAATAGGGCCTGCAATTTCATATTTTGCCATTGGCATGGCAAACAATTTTATAATGTTCATTTCATTGGAAGCTTGATATGTACTATTATATGTTCTATTAGTGATGGCTGAACTTCGGCCAGGTTCGCGAACAGTCCGACCTCCGCCTGTTCGCGCAAAGATTGAAAAAACTGGAAGCCACTTCCGCTACCTGGAACAAGCAGTGACTTCCGGTTTAAGGCGGTTTTCTTTCACTAGAGACTGGGTTCTCTAGCCGGTCTCTGGTGAATCCTCCTGATCCGGCCAGCTGAAGAATAGTAACCTTCTTCCCACTGGTGAACAGGGCAGGTCGAACACTAGTACTGTTCGCTGAGAGAAGAAAAGCGAACATGCGAACATCAGACAAATACAAACCAAGATGTGTTGGCCATGCCTTGTGCTCTGAAAAACCTCTGCAATATTTGACATGTTTATTTGTCAATATTTATTTATATGATTTACTTTTCTTGTAGATAATAAAAAAATATCAAAACAACAATTTGAACACTCTTAATAAATGAATGAATAAATACATTTAAAAATGATGAAATGAACAAATTCTATCGACCAACCATTATTCGTTTTCATTTAAGCTTACCAACATATTCTGAATAATTGAGAAAGAGCTTTGTCACGCACAGGGCAAAGCCTTATTATATTTAATAAGAATCACATCTAAACAAATCTCTGATTCAGTTTGAAGGCAAATTAAATGGAGTGATCTCTTTTCAAGACTATATCGAAGCACAATTAGTTTACGAAGATTCTTCATCTCCCATTCAGTAGGGCTTAATTAGAGCTGCAAGCCGTTACACACTCCCCAACTTTCAAACCCCCTCTTATCCAGACAGTCTTTAATTAAACAACAAAATCAGCAAGTCAACATTTCCATTATATTTCCGTGGGGTTTATTTTATTTTTCTTGTGTACGGATTATTCTTTTTTTTTTTTTTAATTTTTTTTTCAATTTGTAAAGTTTCAAAAACCAGATTTATTGCAACGCAAAATTAAAGTAAATTAAAACAAACTCTACGTTACGGCTGTGACCGGGAATCTGTAAAAGATTAAAAAGTAAGGCGCAGAATTAATTAACGAAATGCTTCCGAAGCGCCAATGGTATCTTCTACTCAAAATTTGTATTTTCTGGCCAGATGGAGTTAATTAATTTTTAACGTGCAAATGGCCCAGGGTTTTCTTTTTCAATGCTGATTCACTGATCTAATGTGACTTGGTGGTAGGGATTTTACACCGCAATTCTGCCTCCACACTGCATTGTTGTCATTGGTGACCTTTTCCTGTTAAATTTAAAATAAAGCTTGTGATCTTAATATAACTTTTTGACAAGATTGTATGGTTTAACTTTATAGTTTTGCTTTATTCCCTTTTTAATTACTTAGGGTATTAACTAAAGCCCCCCATACACCACATACAATTACCATGCAACTTCTGTACAACCAACTTTTCTTCTACCAAAACCATGTAATAGTAGGGCCTTTCTACACCTTCCAATCACTATGTATTCTATCAGGGAGGTCACTATACTACATAGTTGTTGGTAGGTCTCATGAAAGATGTATGGAGGAATCTGAACGTGTATGGGGGGCTTAATGAGCTTAGCTGGCAAATGTTTAGAATTTTATCATCTCATAATAGTATTATAACCAATATTAAAATGGGTTTCCTTAATACAGTTGTGTTCAAAATTATTCAACCCCCACTGAAATTGAGTGTTTTGGCCATTTTGACATTGATTTTGATGATTTCAGTCATCTTGTTTACAATGAAATGAAAGAGGCGCTTGTAAAGCCCCCCATACACCTTCAGATTTCTCCATACAACTTTCATGAGACCTACCAACAAGTATAGTGACCTCCCTGATAGAATACATAGTGATTGGAAGGTGTAGAAAGGTCCTCCTATTACATGGTTTTGGTAGAAGAAAAGTTGGTTGTACAGAAGTTGCATGGTAATTGTATGTGGTGTATGTGGGGCTTAAGTCAGACAAATCTAACATAACATTAATAATGAAGTAACCACAAATGTCTTTTCTGTGCTCACATCATTATCAGTTTTATTCAACCCTCAAGTGACATTAATTCTTAGTACTTAGTACAACATCCTTTTCCAGTTATAACAGCTTTTACATGTGAAGCATAGCGTGACACAAGTGTCTTGCAGCGATCTACGGGTATCTTAGCCGATTCTTCATGGGCAAAAGCCTCCAGTTCAGTCACATTCTTATGCTTGCGCGCTGCAACTGCTTTCTTCAAGCCCCACCAGAGGTTCTCAATCGGATTTTAGTCTGGTGACTGCGATGGCCACTCCAAAGTGTTCCAGCCTTTAATCTGCAACCATGATCTAGTGGACTTGGAGATATGCTTGGGATCATTGTCCTGTTGAAAGGTCCAACATCTCCCAAGCCTCAGGTTTGTGACAGACTGCATCACATTTACTTCCAATATCTCCTGGTACTGAAGAGAATTCATAGTACCTTGCAGACACTGAAGCTTCCCTGTACCTGCAGAAGCAAAACAGCCCCAAAGCATGATTGGCCCCCATGCCATGCTTTACAGTATGCAAGGTGTTCTTTTCTTCATAGGCCTTGTTCTTCCTCCTGCAATCATAGCTGTCCCCAAAGAATAAGAAGAGTCGACTGCAGTATGCCAAAAGTCATGTGGACAAACCACAAAAGTTTTGGGATAGTGTTCTGTGGACTGATGAAACAAGATTAGAACTGTTTGGGCCCATGGATCAACGCTATGTTTGGAGGAGTAAGTTTGCGAACAGTTTGGCAATCACTATTTGCAACTTTGAACCACATTCAGGACTGCTTACCTGCTCCAGATGAGCCTGTGTCTTCCACTTGTGGTCCACAGCATCCAGTCATGATTCCTTGTAGAAGAGATGGATTCTGCTGTTAGTACAGTAAGTTCTTGGTCTTGTTAAATAAAGATCTGTGACCAAAACAAAGTAAGTTCTTTTTATGTAAGATAAATGTTTAAAAGCTTAACAACTTAACTAAGAACAAAATAATTAAAGCTAGCACAGCTTTTAAACAGTGGAGGGGAACGGGCCATGAAAACTTCCCTTCTTTAAGGGAAGAAAAAATGATTGGAGCTAAAGGCAAATTGATAATACTTTGTAGTTTCATAATTAGACTGGGAAAGTGTCCAACATCTCTCCAGTGTGCAGGTCTGATTTGCGTCAGGTACTAAAAATCAGGCTGTAAGCACTTCACAGTGATTCACTGCACCTGCAAGTGTTGCTGCCTATACAATGTGGTGGATGCCGGACACAGTTGTCCTATCATAAGATCAAATGCTGCAGAAAAAAAATTATTCTTCATACAATCAGACTAGGCTTAAACTACAAAGCATCCAGGTAAACCTTGCATGAGATAACTGTTAAAGTAGACCTATTCAGGCATTATGGACACTATTATGCTCTATCTTCTCTATGTCCACCATGTTAGGTCTTGCCTACAGTGAGATGCTACATTTCATTGAGGTATCCATGAATGTCAACATATACAGTGACATACTGAAGCAAAGTATGACCCCCCTCCCTTTGGAAACTGGGCTGCCGGGCAGTATTCCAACATAACAACTACCCTAAACACACCTCCAAGACAACCCTTGCCTTGCTTAAGAAACTGAAGGTGAAAGTTCTGGATTGGCCAAGCATGTCTCCAGACCTAAAGCCTATTGAGCAACTGTTGGCAATGTTCAAACATGGAGGAGCTGTACACTGACTACTTTGCATTGTATTGAAGTGTCATATCTTAAATGTTGTCCCAGGAAAAGATATTCTAAGAGATTAAAAGATAATGTAATGCCATAAAGCAATGTCAAAGGCTGTACTCAACCTTAAGGTGCCCATACACATACAGATGGGTGCACGATCGATGACCCATTCATGCACAGCGTGGTGACGTCACCACCACATAGTGATTAGAAGGTGTAGAAAGGTCCTCATATTACATGGTTTTGGTAGAAGAAAAGTTGATTGTACAGAAATTGCATGGTAATTGTATGTGGTGTATGGGGGCTTAAGACTGGCAGCCATAATAGATGGAAGGTCTTTGTACTTATACATTGACAAAATTCATGACTCTGTGGTTTCAATGTATTTTTTAAGACTTTTGTGAATCGGTTTCCCTTAACTGCAGTTAATCCTGATATTCATACCCCCAATCTACTAAGAGAAACCATGAGGAACAATATGATTTGCTTTTGTTCTAGTGCATTACAATGCGTGTACACATGAAGGGACGGGTTTTATGAACTGTGTAATACTGTCATTATTTTTAGCACAGGGAACGAGGTGACTATATATAGCCCCGGCTGTGTGATGCTGGCACTTGCTTTGCTGATTGTTTTAATAAGTAGCTGAACTTTCCTGGATTGGTTCATGCTACCACAGTTACTGTTCGTGTATCGGGATCAGAATACTTGTGTGGGTTAAATCATTTTCTTGTCTGAGACACAAATAATAGGCCTTTGCAAGAAGATTTACAGAAAAGGAAAGAAAAAATCCACTTTCATATACCAGGAAAACTGTAGGCCAATCTTAGAAGACTTGCATATAACTCCTATAGATACATAAGGTATACTATGACCATCACACCAAATGGAGCATGATGGGCATCCAATTCCAAAACTATGGGGCTGGCCTGCTCATGCTTTAAAGCCCCCCATAGACGGGCCGATTCCCGGCCATAGTTGTAGCAGACCAACCTGCGTGCTCGCTCCCGCCGAGCACATAAAGGTTGGTCTGCCGCAACTATGAGGGAGCCCACCTTGAGTTTCGTTGAAAAAAAGCCGGCAGGTCGGATTGCACACGGATCCGTCCTGCTGGTTTTTTTTCTGCCCGGCTGTGCTGTAGGCTGTTAACTCGGAGGGGAAGTCTCCTCCCCCTCTGAGTTAATTGGCTACAGTCTGACAGAAGTCCCGTGTGTTAGTGGAACACACAGGATTCCTGTCCGTTCTGTAGCAGACTGATCACAGCGTGGTGACGTCACCATGCTGCGAAGAGTCTGCTAAATGTCGGCCATAGATCGGGACGTCTATGGCCGGCTTAAGAGTCTTCACTCTTGTAGGAAGGCTCATCCATAACATTGTAGAGTGTGTTAAGCCCCCCATACACCTTTAGATTTCTTTCAGATATTCTTTAGATCTACTTTTGTTTTACCAAAACCATGTTATATGAGGAACTTTTTTAAACAATCAAGTCTACCTGTGTATAATTGAGGACCCAGCACTACATAGCTGTTGGTAGATCTAAAGGATATCTGACAGAGAGATCTAAAGGTGTATGGCCAGCTTTAGAAGTAGAATGGTACTTGAGTTGTCCTACACTGTAACCTGCCATTGCTGACCTGGTGCTAAAATACATTCCTTGCCGTGTTGGTGCCTCTGCCTTTAATGCTTCCGTTAAGCCCCCCATACAATTACCATGCAATTTCTGTACAACCAACTTTTCTTCTACCAAAACCATGTAATATGAGGACCTTTCTACACCTTCCAATAACTATGTATTCTATCAGGGAGGTCACTATACTACATAGTTGTTGGTAGGTCTCATGGAAATTGTATGGAGGAATCTAAAGGTGTATGGGGGGCTTTATGCTGACCCAGAATAAGTAAGCAGCTCAGGTGCTCAGCTAAGTGCTGAAAAGTTTGTCCTGTCCATATGCCATCATTCCTGAGTGTTCTTGTTCACCTAGGAGATTTAGGTTTCCATCCCATCTTTTTTCAAATTTCTTTTATGACCTAAGAAATACAAGAACATATGGTTTAACCTTGTGGTTGGGCAGGCTTCCACTAGGGCAGGGGTGCAGCATGTCCAAAGTCTGGCCAGGGGCAAAATGGGGCCTTTGCACAATTTTTCCCAGGCCACAGCCATGATATCAGTGATATGCAGAGTCGGTCCACACTGGGGTGACACTATTTCATTTCCTGAGGAGGGGTGACACCAAACTTTCCAAGAATTGCCTGTTTACTTTGTTTTGTACATGGCTAGAAGACTTGCTTCAAATGTACCAAGAGGACTTTATTAAAAACCACAGTTTACAATCTTTGGCTTTCTCCTCCCCTTTATGTGAATGGTACAGTCCAAAGTGTAAATGCTGTCACCGTGGATGACATAGCTGGTGACACTGATTAAATTAAGGAGTTGGACCCAGTGGACAAATTGCACAGGTGCAATCTGAAGCACAGGATCTGAGGCACCACCTGGTCTTCACCAGATGGACTTTCCTGCAGACAAATTTCCAGGTTGCGGCCCCCAGATACAGCTGTGCATCATGTAATTGATCAAAGTTTGTCAGGCTGAAAGTTCATTCCCCCATTACTTTCACCTCTCCAAACCTGGCCCTGTTTGGATCAAAAAGTTTGGACATTGCTGCCCTATAGCATTAAGCAATGCTTACATTCATTTTATATGATATGATTTTATATAATGTGCCAAAGTCCTCTACCTCTTGAGGTGGTGGAAACAGTGATGGGGTGGCCGCTCGTTTGTTGCAGAGCCAGATTAGTGCAATGGACTGCATCATATTTCCATGTGCCTTAAAGGGGTGTTCATGACGACTTCCCTTGCACAGTCAAGCAAGAGGTAAACTGTAGTGATAGTCGAACTGTTCGCCAGATGGTGGGTTCGCTGCAAACATTGCATTTTCATGGTCCACCAGCCTGAACTTCCAATATTTGGTCTGTACGATTTGTAATTTGTACGATCTGTGTCCCGTGAAGTCATCCAACTGAATGAAGCTTCAAAGCCAGGTGGATTGATATTGGCCCAGCGGTTCCCATGGCTATTGCACATGCGCGATGTCCCCAATGTTTGTAAATAGAACTTCAATTAACTTTCTATGCCAGCAGCGCATCTGGTATGCTCTAGGGGAAGGACCCCATGCTGATCATGGCCCCCCTTTTTTTAGAGCATACCAGACCCTATGCTAAAAGGGGTCTGGTATACTCTAGGGGTAATGGTGACCCTTTTTTCTGCAGCCCCTGTCATAGTTTGATCCCACAACTCAGCCCATTTTTGAAAGACTACTCATTGCTGGCATTTGGTTCAAGCATTTTGATCCTGCTAGCATTGTGTACATTTAATATCAATATACCTAAACCTTGCTCTTTGTGAGGTTGTGAAGCGGGCAAAGCCATGCTTATCCACATGCCCTGTGAGCAAGCTGCTTGCTAGATCTCCATTTCAATTACACCAAAAACCAGGTTGATATACATTCAGCAGCCATTTTAAATTTAAACACAATTGCAGTGTTTCCTGCATTCCATTGATTGGTGTCTCCCGTTGCCTGGCCTTGCCCTTTAAACAAGTGTAGCATATGATACCGGCACTTGGCCTGGTATCAAGATCTGTCATTCAGCCAACTGCAACCTGTTATTATTTTTTATAACTTGTCAGTATGCTCTGCTCCTCAATTCCCCCCAGCTACTATATCTTTATATCCAGAAGAGACAAAAGGTCGATGAGAAGGTCTTATCCCACAGGTCTGCCAATCATGATTCCCTGACCTGAGCACACGGATCAGAACATTTTGGAATACTGAATGGCGCTTTTCTATCCTTCCTACGTTCATTGCGCGGGTATCAGACAGAGAATATTAAGTTACGTCTAAATATAGAAAAATAAAGTAGAGAGATACTAAGTTGCATCAAGTTTCTGTACATTTTGTATTCAGGTTTAAAAATCCAATTAAGAAGTAATGTGCCCATAGACATGAATGGAGGTAATGTGCCCATAGACGCATCAATGGAAACAAGCCCTCATATGAGGGACATTCTAAAGCCCACCATACACCTTAAGATCGATCCATACAATCTCCATTAGATCTACCAACAACAAGTGTTGTATAGTGGCCTCCCTGATAGAATACACAGTGATTGGAAGGTATATATCACTGCT
>CM070043.1:30759140-30786746 GCA_036250615.1 Ptychadena robeensis | reverse complement strand
GCGATAGAAGCAGTTGGAGCGCTGGACGAGGTGCTGCCGTCCCTAACGCTAGGGCGGTTAGAAAAGTATATAAACAGATATCATTATGTAGCACAATCATTGATCATATATTATCACCCATGTCATATGTATAGCAATTGACCAGCCACTGCACAATTGCTATACATATGACATGGGTGATCATATATGATAAAAGACATTATTTTTATTAATCTAAAGTAGTGTGTACCCTTTTATCAAAAATACCCCAATGTAAATAGCTTCACAAAGCTGTATTTAGTAGTTCATAATATTGACACTCCCTTATGGGAGCATGGGTATGGTACATATTTAAATTGAGAATGATACATGTCCCTTTTCAGATTTATTTTGTGATTTATTTTGTATGGAACTTTCATAAAAACTATTACGAACATTACAAATGTAACTGTGCCACTTATTTGTCTAGTATTTCATAAAAGGTAAACAATTAAATGGAAGCAACAATAGATGCACAAATAAAACTAGGTACAGAGTAAATGGGGGGACCAAGATGTCATGTCATCCTGTTCCCATTTGTTTTTTTATTTTCCAAATCACAAAAATACATACATAAAATAACACATATGCAAAAAATGTATAGTTCCCTGTTAGTGAAGTGTAAGTTGCCAACATCCCAGGATACAGCAATTAAAAAAACAGAAAGTTGCACCCCGCGTGACCAACGGGAATCCCCCAGGCCACCCCAAGACGGGACCCCCAGGTCAAGGCAAAAAGCACCCAGAAGACAACTCTCCAATGCGAGCGAGTCAGAAAGACCAAAACCCACCCATTAACATTCGACACACAAGCCAAGGGGAAGGCCTGCACACAAACATACCAATCAAACATGGGAAGGAAAAAAAACCCGCCCCGCAAATAATGCAAGACGCATGCCCCCCCCCCCCGACGCAGTCATCCTAATGCTAAAGCCTTCCCAGGTTCTTCTTCAGAGCCTCAGTTAATGGCACCCTTAAACAGACATACCGTCGCCCTCAAACCCACTGGCAAACAAGAGAGTGAATTATGATTTTTGGTTCTAAAATACTACACAGGTAAGTAGCAGTCTTACATTTTTCAGTTTTCTTGGTGTATATTGGGATTTCAATCCGATGAGAATGCAGCCTTGACCTGAAATGTGTTCAGAGGTGCCTTTTGACCATCTTAATTCTTGTTTGAACCCTGGGGCTGTCTGGCACTGTATATCATAAAGGAGCTGCAAAGTAAAATAATTACATTAAAAGGTAATTCTCACCCATGATGACCTACGCCTATGTATTTTACCAATGACTGGGTTTATCTCACGTCCATGTTCTATAAATCTATAGGTGTAGGAATATGAGACTGCTTACACTTCTAATAGATCAGAGACTGAGTAATTCGCTCCTACCCTGCTGTCATGTCAGAAGATAGTGCAGGCATGCTAGCTTTCCGATTAATTTTACATTTCAGTGTTCGGGGACTGACATGTAATATCAACAAGATTTACATATAATTGCACACAGCACAAGGTATTGTACTTTCATTGAGCATATTTATGGGCTTAATGGGGATTGTTGCAGATGTATTAAAGTTCCTGTTAAGACAACTTTTCCTGTTTTATGTGGCCTTGTATAAAAGAAAATCTTTTAATGTATTCTCTGGCATTCTACTCGATCAGTATTCCAGGTATAACTGGCATGATAAAGCTTTTATTGAGCATTCCTGGCAGAACCATATAAATGTAAAGCCTCTTAGGGAGAGCTATACAACAGGGATTGTATAAATGTTACATTAATATAAATTATAGAGAAATTTTAGATTCCGTCTACTTGGTGGTGCCTTAGATTCATATGATATCCCAGCAGCCAAATGCATGAATTTTAAAGGAAATGCAGTATGAGCTTCTCTTTTTTTCATCAGAGTACCCAGCCAAGGCCTTTGTAATCTCACATCATACTTTATGTATTGTGTTTATGGAAAGCCAACATTGAAGTGGACATCTACTTAAAGATCATTTCACTTCAAGTACTTATGTATGTTGTAACTCTGTATAGCCAGCCCACTGCTAACTGCAATGCTTGTCCATCAGAAAGAACTGATTTTAGAAAATTTTAATTAAAGTTGAACTTTACTGAGGGCTAGCTGAACTGCAAAGGAAGTGTACTGAATCTAGGATTCAGCTTTAACCTCCTGGGCGTTACTGGGCAATCGTGGTGGAGTACACTGTACTCCGCCAGGATTGCTCGCTGCCCTCCGGACTCACTACACACCGCCGGTGTCAAATAGACAGTGTGTGCGGGGAAAAGCGACGCCCTTCATTAACATGGAGGTCTATGGTGCCTCCCCACCCCTTGCAGGCCCATGGGGCTGGAAAAGCTCCGTGCACAGTATTTGCTTTGGGCGTGACGCCCAGGAGGTAAATGTTCAACTGGGGGTTGGTTTTCAGTCTTGTATGGGTATGCTAAGTTATTGTCGACATTGCATCCTGCATTACCTACAGGACAGCACTCCTCTGTACTAGTGTTGGAGCAGAGGAGAATATTGCAAAAATTCGATATATAGATTCTACGAAATCCGACAGTTCACGAAGATATTCTTAATATTTCCACTAAGGTGTCGCTCGGAGATAGTCACAATGGCAGGTATATTCGTTCAATTTATGCTTCAATGATTGTTAAACTCGACATACATCGCGGCATATGATCTTATTGCAAAGGAAAGTATAACTGAATCTACTAAGGTTCAGGGTGCTCGAAACTGGGGGGATTTTGAGTCTTTTGTATGGGTTAGACTATTTATTTGTCACCATGCCTCATCTACCTCAGACAGCACTCCTGTACATAGTGCTTGACGCGAGAATATTCAAAAATGTCGAAGATAGTTATTCTTACGGGACATATATCGACATTCAAAGAATTTCTTAATATTGTCACCTAATGTGCGCTTCGGGACTATTCACAATGGCGGAATATTCGTCATGATTTATGCTTCAATATCTGTTATTACCTGCATTAACATCGCGCATATGTATCTTAGTTGCAAAGGAAAGTATAAAACTGAATCTATAGTTCAGGGTTGGGGGTTTTTAGTCTTGTATGGGTAGACTATTATTGTCCATGCCTCATCTACCTCAGACGGCACTCCTGTACTAAGGATCCTTGAACTACAGGAGAAATATTCCTCTCTGTGTTTAAACTGATTGTCTGTTGTGCTGAATCTAGATAGAAAGATGTCTCATAGATGCTCCCTCTCGTGGCTTACTATGAATCATGCAGTGAAATCTGCAAGCTGCTATGGCTGACCTCCTTCTAAAAATAGGAACTACCTGGCTGTCATGCTTATCCAGTTGGAATGAGTTACTGACTTGGCCATGCTTGTTCTAAGTCAGAAAAGCAATGGAGCTTTAGAGGGGCTACAAAAAAAAATACAGCAACACTGGTGTGCAGATTATTTATATGCATCGATACTGTGTACATATCATTACATCTACAATATAAGAGAGTTGGCATGTTTACATATAAAATAACACAACATCCTAACATTTCCATTAATGTGAAACGGCAGCAAGCAGCAATGTATTCTCAACTAACAGAAAAAACCATGCAGCCGTAAGCCAGTCCTGTTGTTCTAGCAGGAAGAGATGTTCTTCTGCATTCAGCCCCACTTGCAGGTCGCAGTGAATTGTTTGAATGCAGAAAGTGTAGTTTGTGTTGGCATGCATGGTCACTATCAATAATGTGGGTCACATCTGCAGCTTGTAATGCTATTTGGAAAGTGCTTACGCGGCAGAAACAGAACAAGCTGCTGTAGGCAATGATATATAGACAAGTCTTAGTGATACACTTTAGCTCAGTAACATCTATTTAAGAAAACATGGTATACATTGGAAAACTAAGTTATGTGCTGCAGCGGTGATAAAAGATTCCACTCCAGTTGTAGCTATAATTTAACGATGACAAAGAAGAATATGCCGCTCGAGGTGTTTGGAATATTGAATGTGTTTTTGTATTTATTTGTGTAAAACGCTTTCCGTATTGCTCTGATATAGAGATATTTCTCAGTTTTATAGAATGTTTACTAGAAGTACTATTTGTATCTACAAGGACTGTAACCTTATTTAGTTTGAGGAGGAGATTGAAAGTGAAAAGTTGTTACACATCAATGCTCATGACTCAGGTAGGGCTAATACATCGGAAAAGGTGCTATAGCCAGGAGTGCACATAGGTGGTCCGCCAGTACGCAAATGGTAGTGCTCACTAGTGACACTCTGGCTCAAATTGGTATTTCAGCTCCACTGTATCATGCAAATTACCAAAATTATTTCCGTTTTATTGTTGAATGTATACAATTTATGTCACTTGAATAACCACAGGGAAACATTAATAACCATAAAAGGTTGCAGTTATGGGTGTCAAATTAGAATTTTAATTACTATAAAAAGATTGGACTTTAAAGGTTGTTAAAGATTTGGGGATAAAAGTCAGAGTAGACATATTTAAGGCCATGTGTTCACTGCTGTTTCCCTGCACTGGGCGAAAAAAAGATGCACCGGAAGATTTGTAGGAGGATTTCCTGTGACTTGCAGGCAGTTTGCCCATGGCTTAATGCCCTAATAATTTAGTATACCAAAGACGTAAAAAAACAGCACCCAAACAGCATCAGGCACTGCTTTTTCATGTCTTGGAGACAGGCCAGTAAGGGAGACAGTGAGGAAAATCACCCCACATATGGGGTGAGTACCAAACACCATCTCCATCTGAGGAGCTCATTAAAAAGGTTTTGTGCACCCCTGGCTTGTGCACCCCAGCTTGAAGCTGTCATAATGTATAGTTATATATATATATATTAGTGTCATACAAATACAATACATAAAAAATGATAGTAGAAAATGTCCTTGACCGTGCCCACATAACTGAACTGGAACCATTTGTACCAACCACCAGTTCCAATTTCCCCAGCTCAGTGGGTACATCACCAATGTTCCTCACTCAAAGATTACTTAAAATGACCAAAGCCATCACAACCAATCCAATAGTTTTAGATTATAGAGACTGTTAATCAGCTAACAGGTTACCAATGACTCAAATTATCCAAGTTTTCCATTACAGGCTGATTTCCATGACTGTCAATGTCACAGCATGGCGGGTCCAACACATAACAAATATAACATTAGATAAATGAAATGACATATACATATGCAAAAAAACCACTAAGGAATGGCGGGTGGGTGGAGTGATCTTTATTTCATAAAGTATCTTCCTTTACCGGACCTCCTATCTTTTCCTTTCACTAAACTCCACCCTAACTGTCTCCATCACTTATCCCACCTCTCACAATCTGCTTTTCCTCCATAGAACACCAGTCAAGCACCCATTCCCCTACTGGTTCTCCTCCATGTCAAGGGGTCCATTAACAACACATATATACTCATATGAGTGCTATAGAATGTTTTTTTTTCTTCAGATGAGCTCCATACCTTTTTATGAAATGCAAAATTGTTGCACCCAGGGCTGTCCTCTTCTTTGGAGAACACTGCAGACCCTGGTAGCTTACCATTGTGTTATCGGATGTATTTTATTCTGTTAAAAAACAGATGTCATTGAGTGATTTTGGATATTCTATGGCTTTATCCTTCAGACAACTGGACTTGGCATCTGAAGGATCTGGCTATTTTGTCATCTGGTGGTACTGGTACTTCCTGGCTAGATGCAATTGGTACTTTACTCATGGTAGGATTTTGCAAACGGTTAAGTGACTTCTTGTGACAAGAAGCGATGATCACAACATTTTGACTAGTCTATTTGAGAGTTGACTAAGCCCTTGAACATGGTATCATATACAACCATATGGGAAATGTAGGAAAAGGTTGTAGGAACATTCCAAAAAAAAGTATTCTTCCAGCATATGTAATTTAAAAAAATAAGTCAAATTGAAATGTTACTTTTGATTATTTTGACTTGTGATTTATGCAAAAAATTACATATGCTAGAGCTACTCTGATACAAATTGCTGAAATTTTGCAACCATCTGTACTAGCTAGCTGCTATTGATACGGGTATATGCAAGGTGAAGTAGAATTTGGATGGCTATTTGACTTTTTTTCCTGTTTTTACCTCTCCAATGCCAAGTGACTCCTGGTGCCAGGACTCCATAGCGTGCCAGCATGTGTGCAAAGCCAACAACAACTCACATATTCATGTGACTATTTAAATTTTTTTGCAGGCCTGGCTTTCAGATCATCTTATGTCTGAAGTGGCACATAATCCATTCTTATTCCTGTAACAAAATAGTGGGTTTGGAATGTATTCTAATATCAAAATGTAAAGCTCCCTGTTTATATGATCGAAGACATCCGAGCAAATCAAAAACCAAATATTGTCTATCCATATTACTAAAAGGGTGATTTGTCAATTTTTTGCTGCTTGTAGGATGAGTGGATTGTTGACATTCATCTCATTTATCTAAAATGACAATCTGCAGCTCCCTTCACCTGATTGTACTTGCAAATTGGCCAGAATAAGAGTGGCTTCATAGATTGCAGCCCCCTACCATTACATATATTTGTATACCATTGTGGGAAAAGGAGTGATTGGGGCTGTTTGTACAACCATCATGGATTTCCATTTTATTTTATACCGTTCACCAAAATTAAAATGGGTTCTAATTGTGGCTAGTAAAGGTGTTGGTAAACAGTAAGGCTAGGTTAGGTGCGGTAGCCATGTGATATGGATGGGCTACTTCAACATCCAAGTACTAGTGAAGGCACAGTGGACAGTTGGGGGCAAATATTGTATGTTCGCTTTTCTTCTTGCTGGCGAACAGTACGGGTGTTCGATCCGCCCCATTTGCCGGCGAGAAGAAGTCTATAATACTTCCTCCCCCCAGACCTTTCCATGCCTGGTCTGGCTAGAGGAAGAATTATTAATTCCACACAATCTCTAGTGCTTTATTGGGCATAGGCAGGAAGTGACGTCCGACCGATGTCCCTTCCATTTTAGAACAAGGAACGGTGCATTCCAAATACAGAAGTGACATCACGGACATCACTTCTGGTATAGCTTTGATTCAAATTTGAATTTCCCCCCAGCAGGGGGACGTCAGACTTTTGTAAAAGTCTGATTCACCTGTTCTCGGGCAGACACAGCCGATGTTCAGTCATCACTACCCAGTACATAAGCATTAATGATGCCATCTATTTATTTAAGCAGAGTAAATAAACCAGTTATTTTCATTTATTTTTGCCTATCATGAGATTTCCAACGCTCAATGACAGCTCTGTCATCCCTGGACCTCATCTTCAGAGATCTGATGATTGGGCATGGGCAACTTCAATTATAATGCAGAAGGTGTAATTTACCACTGGGAATACATTTCACTTTTAAGTCCATGACTGGTGAGACATGGACTGATATTTTTTTTTTTTTTTCATTTCAATATAAATGAAATATCTTGACATTAGCAGAATGATTTTATGTAAACAAATGGTAGAAAGTCAGCATATGATTTGTGATGGTTTTATGCAGCTAATGCAATTTCAGAACCATAATCTGTGATGTTTTTTTGGATCACTTTCCTTCACTTTAGAACAGAAGCAGATACATTTAAATGATTACCCTATACTCTAGATGCACTCTGCATACTCTTCAATGCATTCCTGAGATGGGCAATGTATTGAACAACTTAAAAAATCAGTTTTAGCTATGTCTATGTTGTAAGCCATTGATTATCTTGTAAATAGTTTATCTTTAGTAATATGAAGTCTCATAACATGCTACAGTATCTAAATTATTTAAAAAATTTGGGGTATAGCGGTTTCCCACTTAGTATCCCACTTAGTATACAACCAAATGGTTGACAATTCTATGGGGTGGCTAGCCCCCTGGTAGATTAAAGGATTGGGTCATCGATTATTCACATTAAAGCTGTCTTGATTTTCCTGCGATCGATTGTTTAAGCGTGGTCTGCGATCGCGGAATCGATTGCAGTTAGGAGATCGATTGCACAGTGCACCATATTGCATTATCGATTAATCGCCAAATCCTCGTTGTGATCTCCACCTTTTAGATCGGAAATTATGTAACGTGGGTTGGACGCCAACAGGTCGATCGATAGGAACGATTCTATGTCTCCATTAACATTTCGCGATTCCCTACATTTTACAGACCGGTCCGATACTTGGTAGATCGATTCTTTGTGCGATCGATCGCGGCGAGCAATCTCACAGGAATCACACAAAAAATCAAGACGTCTATGGCCAGCTTTATTCGTTTCTTCCATTTACAGTTTATATTGGCTTATTTACACATTACTGATTTATATATAAAAAAAATTAAATGTCACCTGGTCAAATGATAAGTAAATTTTGGTAGTTAACCTTGGATTTCTCTTTATGCATTTATGCTTTTTCAGAAGGGGTCTGTCATTTATATTAAGAAGTCACATGACCAGGAGAACTAGATGTACAAAAGTACTAGTATTGATTCAGGTGTTTCATTCAGTCACTATTGCCATAGGTGGGAAAAAGATCAAGCAGCTAGCCATGTACTGGAGGTATGGGTCATTTTCATTGGGTTGTTACATTTGTGGTACTGTCATGGCATGCCACCTTTCCCATAAGCCACTTTATGATATTTTGAGTAATATTATTGTTAAGTCAGTTTCAAGGCAGCTAACACTCTGTAGTAGCCCTGAAGCAGCTCGAGATTGCATACATTTTGTTGACAACAGCCCCCATGTTATCTCTATTGGTGATAACATTCCCGACCAACCATCTCAATGAAGTGCCAGGAGCTTGATAGAGTGGGTTTCAATTGCTAACCAGCTGTGTTTTAGCTTTTCATCATCAAATGCAATGCCAAGCCTTCAGAGTGAAGCTTGGAGTTAAAATAGTTCTGAAACTTGAATGTAGGGGTGGGATAACATTACTGTTGCAGGCCAAAGTGGCAAAAGGGTTTACTAGAATTTTTTTTTTTTTTCCTGGCCGAAGCCTTGTTTAATCAATGGGTTAGTGGAAATGCTAATAAACCGTAGTGTAGACTTCTGGCGTTGGTAGTCCAGTGGCCCACTAGTGGATCAATGGAGGATTTATGTTTTACATTTTTTTAACACTTTAATGCATACTAACCTCAGTGCAATCATTAGTTTGCATCAATTAAATAACTAGTACCGCTTTAACTCCAGCACCTCCTTACCTATTGTCTATAAAATTCATGGGGTTTCTGTTGAATTTCATTTTATTTTACACACAATGCTCAGTGGTTGTAATGTAAGATTGGAAGCTGTTTATGGTTCGTTTTTTATACTGTTTCTATTTACTTTCTGTCATTGTCTCTGTTTGTACACTTGCACAAACTCCTTGGCGATGCTCGCTGTTTTATTTAAAACCGACTCAAAGGTAAAATTTAAAAGGGAATATATTATTTTTACGATCTACCAATCCATGAAGGAGCGAGTTATCTTGGATGCTCAGGAAGACTTAAAGATTATAAAGAAAGAAAAAAAAGGGACAGATTACATTTCTGTACAATTTACAATTTAACTAATACACAACCCTGTTCTCCTGAAGTGCCAGGAAATATATTAAAATGCTAAAGAGGTTTCTTATATGATTATTGTCTGTTATGCTGAAGAACCACCCTTGTGAAATGGAAGTGGAGCCCTGTTTTCCTCCTATGACTTATATCGTGATGGCAGTAATTTGTAGAGATGGTCATGAAAGTTTGACTAATTTATTTGGTGATTAAATTGCAAAGCCCAAACAGGCAGATCGGACTTTTAAAAAAGTCAAATGTCTGCTTCACGTAGAACTTGTTCCTTGTGCCCGGTATAGCACTAGAGATCGGGTGTCTCTACCCAGTTTCTAGTGAAAATAATCCTTCCAGACATGAAGGGGGCGGATTGAACACCCGTACTGTTCGCCAGCGAGCGAACATGCAATGTTCATGCCAAACTGTCCGCATGGCAGACAGTTTGCCCATCACTAGCCGCAAACATGGGCTTCTAATATGGGTGTTCGACCCGCCACGTTTGCTGGCGGGAAGATTATTATTCTTCCGCTGGCTGGATCAGGAGCAGCAGAGGCAAGAGGAAGAATATTTTCACTAGAGACCAGTTACAGAGCCCAGTCTCTACCAAGAAATAGATTTTCAGCCATCACTAGCTAGCATTAATGCATCCAAAACGTTATGCATAATTGACGCGTTGGAACACCTATTTTGTACAATGACATATTGTAAAACGTCCAATGCATTCTCAATGGCCACATTAATGCACCTATACTCGTGTTGCACTGCTTCATATCAACATGGGGTCCCTTGCTGATTCTGAAGTGACGCGTCTCCAACACTCCAGTGTGAATAACAATGGATGAGTTGGTGACTAGCTAAAATTCCCATTGGACGTTGTGATCTGATGTGTCCATGCAGGATAGTCATTTTAAACGAAAAAAAAAATAAAAAATTTATGGCACTACATGGCTTAGGAGGGGATCTGTACCTAGAAAAAAACATAGCTGCCACAGTTTGTTGACTGCCTGTTGCCTTGCTTCACTACTGTAGTATGGGGAACTCCCCATCTTTTCATGGGGTGCTATAGCACTCAGAATGTTGTGATACCACAATAGGCAGACACAGTTTTCACAATTAGTTAGCACTGGCTAGTGGGGTCGCTAGCCCAGTGCAGGGGGTGTGGTTTACAGTGACACCATTTCAATCCCAGAAGAGGGTTGATACTAGTGATGGCTTTTAAAAAAGTCCGACCTTCACCTGTTCGCTGAGAATTTCAAATTCCCCGTCTGAATTTGAATCAGAACTATGCCAGAAATGACAAAGCACCATCACTTCCTGTATATAGAACGCACAGTTCCTTGTTCTTAAACCGGAATTGATTTCGGCCGGACGTTACTTCCAGTGTTTGGTATGTGACTAGAGGTTGGATGTCTCTATGCAGTCTCTAGTAAAAATATTTCTTCCTCTGGCCAGAACTTTCCGCCCCAGGTCTGGCTGGAGGAAGAATTATAGACGACTTCTCGCCGGCGAAGGGGGCGGGTCGAACACGTACTGTTTGCCGTTGAGAAGAAAACCAAACATTCAATGTTCGCATTGAACTTTCCGCACGCCGGACAATTCGGCCATCACTAGTTGACTCCATATCACAACCATGCAAGTTTAAAGGCAAGAGTGAAGTGTTGATCGTGAATTTTTATTGCGAATATCAGCATTTGCTGAGATATTGGCAATTCGAGAATTCGCAAAGATCATAATTGTGAATATTTAAGATTTTTGATCAGTATGCGGAACTACCGTGCAATTGGCTTTGCAATATGGGCATGTACAAGTGCTGATTTGCGCAATGAAGGTGATAATAGCTGAATAACTCTCAAATGTACTAATTCATTACGAATATTAGGCAAAACAATATTTTGCGAATATGAATATTGCCTATGCTGCTATCACTGCATGAGTGCAGATCTCCTCTAAAGCTGAAGGCCAGGCTTGTATTTTATAAACCCGAATATATATATAAAAATATGATTAACACAGGAATGTAGCTTTAATGTAAAGTTAAATTGACCACATTAAGTAGTCTATGCACACAGGAACAGAGCGGTGCAGCGTGGTTCTCTCTCCGCAGCTCAGACTTTGCCCCCCCTCCTCATTTTTAGACCATTCACTCAGTCCAAATCAGTGTCATTTTCTGTAATGCGAAACTGTCAGGCAACCATTAGAAAATAATAAAGATTTTGGTCAGGTCTTGCTCGCTTGACCTCAGCATGGTTAAAGCCTGATTTCTCTTATAACGCGGACAACGTAACATCACGTAACTTATCCCTTCGCGCAGATGGAAAGCACAACTAAGACTTGGTTGATGCTGCGGACATGCATTACAAGCTCACATTTATGTTTGATCGTGCTTCTCCGTTATATACAGCAGATCTATTACACAAATTTCTAAGCTTATCATAGGTGTGTTGTGATTTTTTTTTCTACGGCAGTGTCCATAGAACTGCCCCCCTCAATAAATGTTAATCCAAACGGCTGGCATATGTATATTATTTATTTCGTTTATGTTTTTAGTATTATACCAGAAATCTGGATATGATTACAAAATGGAAAACAAATAAGAACAATAAACAAATACTGTCATTGTAATGATTACCTTGACATCAAATTTGTAGCCAATACCTAAAATAACAAGTCTAAATAGTATTACATTATTATCAAGCATTCATTTTAGATTGTATTTCTATGATGTTTAAAAATCATAGTGGTATGCTATGCTTGTCTGCAATTGTTCTTTAAGACAATATGGGTTTTAAAACTAAAGTGACATTATGGCCAAGGGTTCAAACACATCAGTGGGGGGAGTTGTTATAGTTTACTGGCTCCAGACTTCTCAGTTGACCTAGTGGATTTGAACTAGAGGAATATGCAGGTTTCAAATTTTTCTTAGTAGAGGTTATCAAGTAGAAAACATTCAACATTGATGGAGACTGTAAGGGTGCCCATACATGGGTCAATTCCTGCTAGATTGATGAGTGATTGAGCGGACGTGGCGATGTCATTGTAGGTTCAGACTTTTAGTTGGCAAACCCCGCCCAATATAAAATAATCACATAAAAAAGAACATTGACACGTTTATTTATTGGGTATAACAATGAATACAAAACTAGGACTACCCCATGTAGGCAAGGTTTTTCTGGTTTGGGCGTTTTCTTGTTTCCGCTTTTGTCTTTTCAAGTCACAAACTACACCTTTTACGCAGCCTCTCTCTCTCCAGGTTCTGGTTCACATGCACTCTGATCACCGTACCCACGCTCAGCACCAATGTAGCGCCCAGGACCACCTTGGACCGGGTCGACATGGCTAGTTTTGTATTCATTGTTATAACCAATAAATAAACATGTCGATTTTCTTTTTTATGTGATTTTTTTTTTATATTGGGTGGGGTTTGCCAACCAAAAGTCCCTACTGAGGGTCCAGTCCGTTCTATTGTCATTTAAGGGATGGGCAACCCAACCCACTAGAGATGCAAACTTCTGATTTTGAGTTTGGCTTAATTGGCCACCTCCATGCTTGTGTCCCTACAGCACCCATTACCAGGAAGTGATCTTGGTAAGCCTGCCCTGTACCTCCATTTTTGGACTGCCTTATTTTATGTCCTCCTTTACCATTAACAGAACTTTGTTGCACTTGGTATGAGCACCTCGTGTCCTTATTTCTGTTTGAATGAACTTTACATGCTTCTGTTTAATTTCTTGCATCTAATTGATCATCTTAATAACTCAGCTGTCACTATGCTGAATTCGCCTCAACGTTTGTAACTCGAAACAAGCATGCAAATGAGAAGTTCTAAATGGATTTTTCTATATTTCCTTTATTGTCTAATATAGTATTACTGTTGTAGTATTAAGCCTGAAGAATGGATCTCAACTGACATCCCAAAGTTGGCTTTTAGCCAATAAAGGGAAACCCTTGTTTTCAGGAATAAGGGCTTCAAATATAATTGATGGGCAAACTATTGATACATAGAATTTTGAATTTATTACTCTTTATGTCAAGTTTGCTGATACGACATCTTATCTTGATGTGTTGTCATTCCATCCTGGCATCCTTCCCCCCACAAGAAAATTCTTTCATGATATGCATGAAAACTACTTTGACGAAAGTGCTCTGGACAAGCTGACAAATTGTTATCATTCATTGTTCATGGAATAGACTGTGTTGGTATATTAAAACCGTACAAGGTCAATACAAGATCCTGTCAGCTAATTTGCAAATGAACAAGCTGGAGACAATGTAGCTGCTGAAGCTGTCACAGGGTAACCTGTATCTTTTGGGAATCTATTCAGCTTCTTGCTTCCAGTGAGAAAAGCAAAAATGACTATTGGAAACGGGTTGTGTGAACCTATTTTGACAACGAAAAGCTATTGCAGGGGTGTTCCTTCCTTAAAGTTGACTTCTGCTTCACAAACTCATTCATCCAACCCCCTCCTTCCCTCTTTCCTGGTAGCATTTGTCAAAGATTGTACCTATCCATTGTGGTGTACCATGTTCTTGATCCTTTTTATGTCCGTTCTTTTATGCTTACATTCAATATTGTGCATATTTTATTAAGTTAATTTAACTCTTATATCCCAGCCAGTAAAATTAGGGGGTCGAGCAGAGGATGCCCGGGGGTTATGTGTAAAAACACTATAAAGCAAATTGATCTAAGACATTATCGACATCTCATGGCACAGGTCTCCTAAGGTACTTTGGTTCAATATTCCTTTACAAATTGTTCTAGCTGCTCCAAATTCCATGGTTTTCCAGCATGGACATTAACTCTGAGCACCGGCTACCGATTCTCAGAAGGATTGAGGTCTGGGCTCTGTGCGGGCCGCTCCAGGATCTTGGTTTTGGTATCCTTGAGGAACTGTTGAACTGATTTCGATATATGCTTTGGGTCATTGTCTTGTTGGAAGATTCAGCGACGACCCAAGCCTAGACTGTAAGCAGATTTCTGCATATTCTCCCTCAAAATGTCAACATAATTTTCTTTTTTCATGGAGAAATGTTGTCTCATGGAGAGTGTGGTGTAATTTCACAAGGGGGAGCTGCTAATAATTTTGGCTTCAACTGTACACTAGACTCGCATAACCATTGCATGAATAGTCATCTGCTGTGGCAAAACATTATACCAACTGACCACCAATCAGAACTATGGTAGTCCTCATAGCATGGGATCCCCTCCACTCGAATCCATTGTTTCATCTAGCCCTTACCTCAAGTATTACCTCACTACCAAAAAACCACAAACTGCAAAAATTTCCATCTTGGGTGGAAGAAGGTAGGAGTGAGAGTGATAGTTAAGGCCCGAAGCACAAAACGAGTGGGATATCAAAGTTCACAATAAATTTGACATGTTGTTATGGGTATAAAACAAATATTCATTCATTAGGCATATTTACTGTTTTTTTGGTCTACAATACACACTTTTTTATCCCTAAAATCTGGTGGGGGTGGGTGCTTGCATCATATGGTCTGTGCATGTTCGCAACTTGAATTCCCGGCAGATGGGAGATCTGCACACGGCCGCATCTCCCATCTGAACTGTATTGGTTATATTTGCAGAGCCCCGCAGATATAACCAATGCAGAGTGTGTATGGGGAAAGCTGCGCTGGCAGTTTCCTCACACAGCCCCAGATGGGAGACATGAGTGAAGATTCCCCTGTGGCCCCTCCCTCTTCAGTGTGTGAGGAAGAGAAGATGCTGTTAGCTGTGCTCTCTAGTGACACCATTTTTGTGGCTGAAATTGGGTACTGCATGGGATTCTTTCCCTAATTCATTTAAACACATGGAATATATTTTTTTCTTTCTAAAAAAACTGGATGCTACTTATGGTCAGGTGTGTCTTATAGTCCGAAAAATATGGTATATTGTGCTGAATTTCAGATTTTCACTTTAAGTGTTAATCAATATGCCCTTTTGTACTATAAATTGTAAAAGAATTGTCACATTTAGCCGAAGATGTTAAATATGCAGTTCAGGAAGGTTCTTTATCTCATCAACACAAATGGGAGACATGTACAGCTATGTTGATGTGTTTTCAGTACATTTGTTACACATCTGACATGCAATCAAACCCACTGGGCTATCTAATTACAAGCTAGTGCGAGCTCTGTGTGTACTTTACTCACGGGCTACAATTACAGCCCAGGGTAATTAAACCCTATTTCTGGTTCGGTGAAAAGTCTCCCAGAATCCTCCAGGAAATTCTAATGGCTCATCAATATGGAGTACGGCACTTGGCTCCTCCATAAGTTGCCCATTAGAATTAGGAAGCATTCTGTGACACATTATCATGTATTATTATGAACAGCTTATCTGCCTCTTCACTCCCCTCTCCAGTCTCCCCTTTACCATAAATAATAGTGAACAGGCAAGTAAGTTACTTGAACAAAAAGCTCAATCAGAGGTTTCCTTCTGTGCTTGTATGAAGGGCACAGACGTTATACTAAGTAGCCTGAATGTATAGCTTCATAATTACTCCTTTTTACCTTCATGTTTATATCTGTATCAATAAAAAATCTTTTCATATTCATAATATATATATACTCATCCATGTCGCCATTTTGGTTTACATATAGGATTATGCATGACCTTTGCGTCTTATTGCTAATGACACCATTCAGTTGGGATGTAGTTTAATGGAAGTGTATATAAATGTACTTAACTGGCAATCGCACTGTAAATATATTTTCTGTTAATATATATTTAATTCTGCTGTGAGTTTCCTAGAATGTGCTGGAAGGTAAGAAAAGCCCCTTGTATCTATTGAAGTTTTGCCTGGAGATAAGGGAGGTGCAGGTCATTCCAAACCTTCAGCCTGCAAAGAGCTACAGGGCTCTAGAGTGTCTTCAATGTTTCCTTATGGGAGCAGGCCCCTTTCTACAGGCCTGAGGAACTACAGGAACCATCAGTCATGTGAGTGTTTTTTTCTGGAAGGGCTAGGGTTTGAGAATTCCCCCTTTAGCATCGCCTGGGCACCATAGACTGTCTCCACTGCTTGCTTTAACCATCTGCACCTCTCCTGAGTTTCAGCCCTAGCCTTCCAACTGGTTATTGACTGTTTGTAATTTAGACCCTACAAACTATACCCACAGAGAACGGAAAGTTGTATTTATTCCCTTTAGTTAAAGCTATTCTGCTAAACCAGCCTGTGCAGACAATCCATTTATTCAATCCAAGAGTGTATTACCTGTACAGTTTGAAGCAAGGCACATGCTACTTAAAGAATCTGGTTAATCCGGGAAGCGCCCTGCAAGGAGAAGTGTAAAGCCCGTGCAAGGTTTGGGGACCCTGACCAATGCCACAGAGATTTTAGCCCATCAGTAGGGATCCTTAAATAGCCAGAGTATTTTTTTTTACATAATTTTCCTTTCCTGATGCATATTGACGGCAACTTACAAATGGGAATTATGATGCCATTGCATACTTGCTTTCCATAAATTTCCATTCCTGACGCTTAGTTATGCGCATAATTCCCACCTCATTCTGCCATGAGGACACCAGGTCTGTAGGGTTATCAGGGCTATATTGGATTTCCTATAGCTTACCTTTCCTATAGTGACCACATATTATGAGTTTCTAACAAAAGCATGGACAACTCTGCTAATAAAAATTTCCTGTTAACCTCCCATTAGGTTAAACTTTGATGAACAGTATTGGAAATTAGAGAAAATCTCTCTTACAGGGCCCCAGCTAGAATTATGGTTCTCCTCTCTATCTAGGGCACTCAACATTTGACTGACAGACAAGTCAATCTATCCAACTTGCACAGACTGATTTATAAAAGACAAGCATAGCTTGGATTTTTCTTGGCATGCTTTGTCTTGTTGGTTTTGTTATGCTTTTAGGCTTTGTCATGCTTTTAGGCTTGGTTTACACTTATTTTTGCTGTGTGGGGCGTTTTGTAATGTGTAAGATGGGAACTGCCATTTTGGATATAATGTAATGTGCATTGCCATGCCTAGGGCAGGGATATCAAACTCCGGCACGGGGGACAAATCTGGCCCATAGTGTAATTATATTTGCCCCGCAACATTTTTAAAAACATTTTCTTTAAGAAATAAATGGCATTTAGTTATGTTTTATCAGATTTTTGATGTTACATGTGTTTACAGTATTACTTTACTTGTTCCAGATTCAATGTTTACCCCATTAATACCACTCTCCTATTTATAGGACAGCTATCTATAGGTCTGTTTATGTTAAATTAATTTGGGGGATGACAAGTTAAGTTTGTTTCCATATAAAAAGGTTCATCATTATATCTGATGAAAAAAATCCGTAATTGTACATATAAAAAAAGAAAATCAAGGTCTATGACCTATGACTTAAAAAGATCAAGTCCACAGCTTTAGTAAAATGGCTTAAAAGTTGGTGACATTTAACAAGATCCAACTATATTTAATAAGTTGCTGTTCAATTATTATAATTTTTTTTTACCTAGGTAAATACCAGTTGTAATAACATGAAATAAAATAGAGGCTTGGAGTCTGGGTTGCAGATATTACTGTTGTGGTGTTCTAAAGTATTCAAACACCAATGTATATATTTTGCTGGTCAGCTTGGTTATGCACAGGTACGATAATCTGTTTCTCATGAGTGTGGATCAACTGCCACACAATCCATAGAATTTGCACTGTTGGTGGGACTTGAGGAGGGATTTTGGAAACGCCATCCTAGGATACAATATTGCAGGGTGCTGTGTATCTGGCACACCCTGATAACTTTACATTGGTCACAAACAGCAAGGTCCTATTGGGTGGCTCTTCCAAGTTTATAAATGTCTTGGGTTTTTAAGGTAAAATAAGGTTATTCAAACTAGGGACCAAGGTACTTGAAGTCCATGTATAAGATGACAACCCTTTCCATAGCCGATCCTGTAAGAAATGAGAACTGTACAGCTGATTTCCAGTTTGTGTGAATGGAAAGTCTGGCAATAATTTCTGTATCCATAGTGGTAATTTTTTTTTTTTTTACAGAGTGAAAAATGATATTTGTTTTTGCCTAGGTACTTGTGTATTGCGACGTGTGATTGTCTAACTCTCAGTGACTAATGACTTGTGATTGATGACTCCTGGGTATCGGGTTATTATGCAGCATTAAAATTCAGATATGATAATTGGTGTCACAGAAAGCTTAGAAGGGCATTCCATGTTCCCACTGAGATGGAAACACTTGGGGATAGACTAATTTCGGCAGGATCATCATTATCGAATGTTAATGGACATTCCCTGAATAGAGTATTCTAACAAGTGCACATTATGTTCTATAATGAAGTAAATAGGCTGGGGTTTTATTGCCCAATTCTCACTGGAAGGGGCAAGTCTTACAAGAACTTCTTTACATTTCATTAGTAAACCTTGGCATAGTATAAACATGTTTTTTGGTCTGTTACTAATGCATGCATGCACGGTGTCATCAACTTAGTCATATCATAAGGCGTGATTTGCATTTTAAAATAACTCGCAAAGCCCAATAGAATACTCCTAATTTAATTTTCTTAGACTTTAGTGTAGTGAGTAGTGTAGTGAGACATTAGATTCAGATTGTTGCAGCAACACTCAAAAGTTATCTGTGATATGCCCCGCGTTCTAAATACCCTTCTAAATCACTTCTGGCATGATCAAGTAAGTGTAATGTCCCCTCCCTTATATTTTCCTACCTTGCTTGTGCAAATGATGTGCGGGGTAGAACTTAGGAGAAAGAGTAATGCCCCCTCCCTTCAAATTCTCCCTAATAACTTCCAATTGCGCTTGTGGGCAATAACACTGATGCTTTCAGTGAATGCTGCGACTCCTGTGAAATGGTTGTTCGACCCCCGAGGGGGTCCTCTATACACGCTGGTTCATAACTAAGAATAACAGAGGGCCAGGGAATAGATTTCCCTCCATTTCAATGAATGCAATCGGAAAATTTGGGGTGCTATCAACTCAGTGGTTCCAAACTTTCCTTTTCTATTTAGGAACATTATCGAGCCCCCCTTCCTATTCAAACACAGGTTAAGAATGAGGGCCTGCGCCCCCCTGGAATACCTTTCCACCCCCCAGTTTGGGAACCAATGTATTAACTAATAAAAGTAAAAGCAGTCTGCTTTCCTGTTAAGCCCCCCACACACAGTTTGATTTTTCGTTCAATTCTAGAACGATCGGCACGTGTGTGCACGTTCAGGGGCAACAATCGTTTGGAAATCAAAGGCAAAAACCATTGTTGGATCTATCCCACTCGAAAAAATGTTGCTCGAACGCGGAACATGTTGGTAAATCCCTGTTCGATCGCCCTGTAGAGGATCCCAAGGGTGGATCCTGGATGGGAAGTATATCTCCCCATATTATGGGCTGTGGTCCCAGCTGTATTCCGGGTAAGGAGTGCGGGAAAATATATAGGCAACTACGGTTGCTATTTGTGTAGTTTTTTCGGGTCTCGGACTTGAGTGGGAGGGAAGGAACTGGGTGGGCCTTCCCACTCCACCCGGGGTACAGACTTGGTAGTGATTTTCAGCCAGACAGGAAGGCTGGTTGAAAAAGCTCTGATGTCAGAGAGGGGTGGGAGGAGCTGAGACCAGGTGTGTAGCCTGGGTGTGTGAAGTCCTACTCTCTCTCTGGAGCACAGTGTTTCATGTGGAAGGCCTGGGAGGGCTGGCTGGACTGTTTCCCTGAATGTCATGGGTGAGCTGTAATCACTTACTGCAATCGGAATATGTACAGGAATGCTGCATGCAATCTGCCTTTTATATATGCTGCAAGATTTCATTTGTTTCTGGTGAAAACAAACCGTTGTTTTGTTCATCCTATGGCTCTGCTGGTGATCCCTTTCCCCTGAACTTTACAGCCCTTACTTTGGCTCGTTTGGTGATTTGTTGCATCACCACAGGAATCGACCCGTGTATGGGGGCTTTAGAGATTCTCTCTCCTTTATCGTCTCCTGAAAGCTTGTCTATAGAACAATTCAGGGGTTCTATCCTTCCCCTCAATTCAATCAAAAACAAAAAGTTCTAGGTAGAAATCGACATTAAAGCAAACTTGTTGAGACACTAAAATGACTGAATTATAAGACTATAACTTGGCACGTATTTTCTACCGTAACATTTGCCCCTCCAGCTTAATTTGACAACTGTTGTCCGGAGCTGGTTTTCCTCTGATCAAAAGCACTGCTGAGGGCTTGTTATGAGTTGCTGACTTAGTAAATTGTGCATTTATTAATTAGTGCATTAATGAGGCAAAAGTGTCCAGCCTCTCACTGAATATTCTATGCAGGGAGTAAGGCAAACATGTTTGGCTTAACGCATCATGCGGTAAAGCCACCATTGTTACTCCACATTGTACTATGATCCTTCTGAAAAGTGAATTTGTTACAGATAATTTTTTCAATAAACAGACAGGATATTTTAAGTGATTACCGTATATACTCGAGTAAAAGCCGACCCGAGTATAAGCCGAGGTACCTAATTTTATCTACAAAAACTGGAAAAACGTATTGACTTGGGTATAAGCAGAGGGTGGGAAATGCAATCAGATAGTGGAGTTTTCTAAACGAGAAAGTATAGAGAAAGCACCATTGCCCCTAGAAATTTATCAAACAGGATACATCTTAGTGCCACATCATCAATACATTTAAGAGAACACAGGATTATTATTATTACAGGATAGGTTTTGCAGGGCAATTCTTATTTTTTAGGCTATGGAGTGTTGTATCTGTACAAGTAACTGGCCACTAGGTGGCAGTGTGGAGTTTATTATTGTTCATCAGCTCATTGCCGATGCTGACAGGAACTCAGAGAGATCGCAGAAGATCTACCGAAGAGGGAAGCTGCCTGTCTGAAGCATTCAGCATTGAAATTCAGGTGAGGTGAGTGGACCCCCCTCAGCTGACTCGAATATAAGCAGAGGGGAGCATTTTCTGCATATTTTTTTGGGCTGAAAAACTTGGCTTCCACTTGAGTATATACAGTATTTTAAATGTAAATATTGCTCAATAGAACTAGAGCTAAATAGGCTTTCAGTAGCTTAATCACTCTATTAAAATTCACAAAGATTAGAAATCGATCACCAAACAGATGGTGCACATGGCTCCCTATGGTGTGAGCTACACAAGTAGGATGTAGTGGCGCACACAAGGCAGTAAGCATGCATGCGTTAAGTGAGAGGCATTGCTACTACAACCGCTAGCTATTTCAGTTTCCCCAATATGTTCTATTCCAATGTACATATTTCCAGCCTACAATTATACAGTCATGTCTTTGCTTTCCTTTTATTTCCCCAGCACATATGAAGAGTAATTATATAGCTTTCATGCTTTATTTACAACATACATGAAATCACCTTTCCGTTATGTAATTACCTGAAATCTCTTGGCTATATTTACACAGAACATATAGACTAGTTTTCAACCTATAATTAGTCCTGACTTTTTTTTCCCTTTCCATTTATTTCCAGTCTTTGTGCAGTCTCTCGCTCAGTGTATAATTATTGTATATTTATTGCTCTAGTAGCCTTTCTAATAAAATGCATGAATGGAACATGGAGGCATATCTAGACAAGGGGATAATTCTTTAAATCTTCACCACCCGAAAGTTTAAATTATTCTTAGGATAATTTGATTTGTTTACCGTTTACTGGCAGTTCATGAAATACAATGTTTTTGGAGAAAATATTTATAAAAATTTGCAAGTTGACTAAATCCTTCTGGTGGCCTGACTAACTATAGTTTGTTTGGACCACAAGATTCACCTAGTTTTTTAGAGCCAAACACTAAAAATATATTATAGTGGTTCGAGTCATTTATCTCAATTGATGAAACCTTGTGCAATCTTAATTTCAGATGATTTCAGATAAATCACAAGATGGGCCCCTCAGTGAACATTGCTTGCAATATTCCTTCTTACACATTGGTAATAGGGAGGGGGGGGGGGGTGCTGCTACGGCTGCAAGACGACTCAGCGATGCGCGATGTAACAATACGTATGTATGGCCCGATATGTGTCTCTCTTCCTACTATGATGGGCTCCTTGCCTGCCTTGTAGGGCACTCTGGGTGGCACCACATAGTTTCAGCCCCATCACGAGGCTGACTGGTGAACCCATGTGTGCGCCTGAGACCCCCACCAAAAATATAAAAAAATATATTTTGTTATCACAAAAACCTTCGACCATAAACCATCTATTACCACCCCCCCCCCCTCGCCTTAGGTTATGCAAAGGTGTTCCTATGGTCCAGAAAATACAATATATAGATGAGTCAAAACAAACAAATTTCCTTTTGTAACATGTATCATCTGTTTCTGTCTCATTCGTGTTTAGGTTCCCATGCAATATAGTAATTATCCTACATAGAAAGTAAGTAAATTATCAATGCCCACTGCTCTGGAATCTGGTAAAAGCTTGCGGACAGAGAAGATGATGAGTAGCTTGTCTTGTGCTCGGTGGTGGAAGTCTTTCCATGGTTACCCAATGGAATGGAATGAAGGGAGGTGACCGTATATCATCATAATAAATTAATTTTCAATTAATTTACAACAATGGACAATAAAACACAATTAACCCACTGGTAAACAAACCACTAGCACAACCAACCAACAAATGCCACAAGAGGTGTTCAATGGTCAGTATTCGTTGATTTGCTTCATAGGGCTAAACCATAGGGGGTCATTTATAAATATGTGTGCAGACCTCCTCCCCTCCCTAGGAGTGCTGGGTCATTTTACACCTATGTAATTCCAGCATCAAATTAATCAAACTTTCTATGTGTTTCGTGACCCCCAGTGAGAATTAATTGTTTAACAACAGTCTGTTGTCTATCTCAGGTGCAGAGAATATGAAAGTAAATTGTCTTTTTTTCTACAATTGAGATGAACAAGGCTTTTCCAACACTTTATCCTGAGGAAGTAAACCCATTAGTTTTTAATTTGTCATTGTTGTAAATAAACAAACATTTTTTGATAAACAAGCTCCTCTCCCAGATTTGATGTTTTTTTAGGTAACTCTGACACAAGAATATAAAATATCTTGCATGGGGTACAAAGTACCTTGAAAAATAGCCAGCAACCCCACCCCCATGTCCCATGTTTCCATGTTTTGCCACTTTTCTGACTGCGCTTTAGCTCTAAAATGTCACTTGGAACTTTAAATGAATAGTTATATAACATATTGCTGGGTGGAAGTTCATCATGGACAATCCCAAAAATAGTTACAAGAAAAAAACACAACCCTGGTGGCCCTCAGCAGGATGGAGAGTACCTCCCCTTACCTTCACATGTCCATCTATATCACTGAAGTTTTGACATTCTATATAAAAAAGTATTTGTTAATACATTGGACTTCTATTCAAACGTGCATCCAGGCAAATATTAAAAAATATATAAAATCCGCTATAAATTTTAGGTATGAAGCGTGGTTTGTAGCAGTCTTCTGGCGAAATGCATAAGACTCCAAAAAGACGCTTTGTACCCTACATTTTCGCAGCTACAGATTTCTTTTTTTTTATATTTGAATGAATGCACGTTTGAATAGAAGTCCAATGTATTAACAAATACTTTTTTAAAGAATGATAAAACTTCTGTGTAATTTACCAGCCAACAAAATTCCATTAAGATATAGGTGTCCCTGTGAAGGTAGGGGGGAGTTATTCTCCGTCCCTCTGAGAGCCACCAAGGTTGTGTTTTTTCTAGTTACATACCATAGTTTCCCGATTTAAAACCATGTAAGGAAAGAAAAAAATCCCCTTCTTTGTAACATTTTATTTTCTTGTTGTGGTAATTTCCAGTAGTTGTATAGACCTGCCTACCCCATGCTTTATTTACATACAGTCTCCTACATTTCCCTAATTACAGACTTACATTTTTTACCAGTCTATTTACAATGTGCTGGTAATCTCTTGCTTAGCCTGTAATCACTCAGACCTTGCTTTATTTAACTATACTGGTAAGTCTGTAATTACCACATTCTCCTGACCTATGTATTTTTCTTACTCTCATTTACACGCTTAGCAAATCTCTAATTCTATGGTGATATGTATAGGCATGTTCCCTGGATTCATATATCGCATGACATATTTCATCTCCACTTATGGAAAATAATTGGAGATGAAATATGTCATGCGATATATGAATCCAAACTGACCATGTAAGTCAGATAAGGATCCATTCAGTGAAGAAAAGATGGCAAGGTAGACTTATGCCACAAAAAAATTAAAGCCTTGTACATGAACAGTCTTCCTTCATTATAACATGTAATCTCAATTAGTATGAATAAAGCTGGGCATAGACGAGTCGTTTTGCTGCAGATTACTTGGCAGATCGACCATGCGTGATGGCCAGCTTAACCTGCACGGTTATGAGAATGTACTGGAATGTATTCTTTAGGGTACCAGTCCCCAGACTGCATTAGCTTTCCCATTCAGTAATGTCAATTTGTGTGGTATGGTTCATGAACACAGAGAGGAAGTTTGGTTGTTGCCAAGCTGTATTGTGGTAAGCAACTTTGTTAAAGTGTATCTACAATGAAAAAAAAATAAAAAATAAAGTGTATACTTGAGCTGGCACAATGGTGGAGAAGTACACTGCAATCTAATAAATATGCTTGTCTACTGCCACCTTAAACCTGGGGAATCTTCTTTAGTTGCTAGTCTTCTAGCTTTGACTGCAGTAATGTGAATGGTCACTAGGTGGTGCTAGATAATGGTTTTCAATTGTAAAAATGCATCTCTTCAGACTTGGGAAGGTAGTGAACTACATCAATTATGTCTCCCTTCCCCAGTCTCTCTGCACCGGGTGGGAGGGGTGATGCCAGCCAATTGGAAAATAAAGCTGGGAATAGACGTGCCATTTTGCTGCCAATCTCTTGGCAGATTGACTGTGCTTGATGAAGTCATCATGCCCGGCCACTAGTGCTGAGAAATGCCCAGGCACCCTTTGCGTGCCGGCCAATACTGGATGGGGACTTCCAAAGTAATGGGATCAGCCAGGATTTTACCAGCATAACGGATCACTGTGCAATCCGACATGCTGCAGATTTCTTGTCGATCTTGCCAGGTGGGCACACCCGTGCGAACATGTACAGCGGTTGATCGTCTGAAAAATCCATCTATGGCCAGCTTTACACATTACAGTTATGATTTTTTGTATAATTGGAGCACTCTAAAACACTACCTTTAACTTATGTGAATGTATTATAGCCCAAACAAGGGTACGTACACTCATAATGTAGCTATGTTGCATCTATGTTATAGTAAAGGATTGCAATTACTAAGCTGAATGCGCCGCCAAGTAAAGATAGGAACAGATCTTATAATGTAATGTAAACTGCTAAGGGGACACATAATTGAGCTTATCTCTTAACATTTATTACTAAAAGAATGTAATGTATTTTTCGGACAATAAGACGCACCTGACCATAAGACAGTTTGCAGCTCTTTTGCAGTTTTAGAGCAAGAAATCAGAAAAAAAATACTTCATTTGTTTAAATGAATGTGAAAAAATCTCATGCAGTACCCCTTTTCAGCCACTAAAATGGTGTCACTAGAGAGCAGACTTCAGCGTCTTTTCTTCCTCACACAGAGAGGGAAGGGTGGGGGAACACTGGGGAATCTGCACTCTGGTCTCCCTGTCCCTTCTCTGGTACGGCTGTGAGGAAGCTCCCTGCCAGTGCAGCTTGCTCCACACACTCTGTATTGGCTATATTTGCGGGGCTCTGCAAATATAGCCAATACAGTTCAGATCCCCGGCAGATGGAGATCACACAGCTGACACAGGATCCTGTGTGCCGATGGAGATCACACAGCCCAATGGGCCCCCCCCCCCAATTTTTTTCAGTTCTACATTTGAATTAATTGTGTTATATTAATAACAAAACTGTATTTGTTTTATTGTTGTGATGTCATATGTAAAACATTTGTCCTTAGGTGTATTCTCAATATTTTTATTTATGGCAATTGAAAATGAATGTAATAAAATATCCAACGGACATCTAATTTACAATCTGATGGACTGAAGATTCAATGTGTATTGCTTATTTACCTTACATGAGCTTAGAAATAATTTCTCAAAGATGCCTTTTTTTTTGTGTTTTGTTATTCAAAAGTACTTAAAAGTTCAACACGGTCAAACATGAACATTTTAAATGCCAGCTCTCATGAGACACGGCCTACTTGCTGAATCCCTCTGAAGTTCTGAGTAATCTTCACTTTACTTGCTATGACCATTGATGATAATCTTTGTTTTAGTCTGACTATCCTTAATTTGAACTTGTGGTAACAAAGACCAGTGTGCACCTTTACAAGGACTCAAGTTAGGACGAGCTCGTACAAAATCATGGCAAAGGAATCCACAGTTCAGTCATCTGTAGAATCAACTAAAATGCAAAAGATTTGGTTGATTAGACACTGCAAGTCTTATCTACTGTGTACTGTAACCATCTTGTAATGGGGCATTACTACCTCGTCATCTTCGTGTGTTGGGGAAAATATGTTCGATATTGGATTGTGTTGAGCTCTGTATGTAGCCACCTCTTTCTTATGTGCATGCACAGCAAATTAATGACAAGTGCTCTTGGGGCATAGTCCTTGGGAAGGAGCCCTTGTATAAACAAGAGGGGGTACTTCTCATACAGAAAGTTTGGGTCAGTACTGTTATGGAAACACCGCAATAGGAACATTACATAAATGTAATAAAGTAAAATCAACATCTATCAATCAAGAACTGTGTAAATGTAAGAAGCTCCCCAGTAAAGATATATACAGCCATGTAGACCTGAAATGCGCTCCAGTTTACCATCTGCTTTTTCGGCATAGAAAGATTTTCCAATAGGTAGCTTGGATGTCATGGAGGACAAATATACCAATGTAATGCTGACAACTTCTCCCAACATAAACACTTTGGTTGAAGATATTTATTTACTTAGATTTTTTTATTAAAAAGACCTTCTTATGTACCTGAAGACATGTATGTACATTTGTGTTTTCATTTCTCTTTAATAAAAAGTTTATTGGAAAAAAAAAAGAAATTATATACAGAAAGCTGCACTATTTAGATGTGTGAGGCCAACATCCCAAATAATATAGATAA
>CM070043.1:30737577-30759040 GCA_036250615.1 Ptychadena robeensis | reverse complement strand
TTCAAGTTAAAGCATTTGTTATTCTCTACTAATGTTCCCTTATTCATCCTTGGTATGTAGCAAATAGGTGTAAAGCTGGGCATACATGGTCCAATTCCTGCACGATCCAATCCTCGATCCGATTCCGTGCGCGCTCCCCCATCCCTTAAGGATCGGGTCGTGCAGGAATTGGATGCAGCAACCAACGAGGATTGGGCTGAAATCAGCCGTCCTGTCGGATCGCACAGTTATCCTACAGGACGGTAAATTTTAGCCCGATCCCATTAGTCCGGCTGGGGACGTAATGAGCTGCACATTAAGAGTGCCGTCCGATTCTCGGCACTAGCGGGCGGGCGTGATGGTGTCATCACTCCACTCCTAGTGCAAAGAATGGCATAAGTAACAGACGGTAATCGTACCGTCTATTCCCAGCTGAAGAAATAAACCTACAACGTGGCCAACAGAACAGCAACCAACCAGCCACACTGAGGTTGATGCATGCTCAATCGCCAAACGACCTTTTACGAATCGAATCGATGTGCACTATACTTTCCGCAATCAATTCCTACTTGATAATTTGGTTGGGGACCCTGGTGATGCAACAAGTCACTAGCAAGGGTGGCCCTGCACATTGATCGATCGTTCGGAAATCAAACAAAAAAATCCACCCATGTATGGCCAGTCTAATGTTTACGAATCTATAGATTGTTCCAAGTGTAAAAAAAAATAAACCCTTCAAGTTATAAAGGTTCCCATTTATGATGGATCACTAATTTGCATTCGTTATGCTCATTCCCCACAGAAATTAGAATTTATTGTCCTAATCAAGTCTGTCCTAATAAGGTCTGGGCATTTGGGATTGATAACTTTTAGTGACAAGTAAAAGGCTGATACAAATTGTATGACCGGTACTGAGATAATAAACCCCTCGAAATGAAGATTATCTAGATTCCAATGTCAACACGTTCTCCAAGCTTCAATGAGTAGGAGATAATATTTTAGAACAAACCGCATACACGCTAAATATGATATTCAAGATTTTAACTCCTTCCCCCTTAATATTATCAAATCATAAGCTCTTTTCAATAGGGGCTTCATCTAATTCAAAGGAAAGCTGCATTTCTCTTTCCCCTTAATGTTTGCTTAAAACATCTTGTGCCAGCCATGAAAGCTCAAGACATGGTCTTCTCTTATACTACCAATGGAATATGTATACATGGTATGATATGGCTTCTATAAAAGTCATTTCATTAAGTTACATGGTACCCCCCCCCCAGTCACATTTAAGATGATTAACCTGCCTGGTGGTGTGTAGCTTGGGTTAAGTCTGTTTAAGACTCCTGTGCCAATGACCTCCAAGGTATCATGGACGCCAGAGATGTGTAGAGAGTAGGAGGGAGAGATTGCCTGTACGGCGTTACAACATACAAGTTACAGGCTGAACCCCGAGGGAGGTTAATAAAGCTATTATTTTTTAACATTTTTTTTCAGCTGTATGAAAAGCTTCTATTTCTGTTACACTGGTCATAAAGATGTTAGATTAAGGAATATATATATATTTTAATACGTATTTCCAAAAGAAAACATCAGTAGGAGCTGCTAAGGAGCCTTAGTTTGATCCTGATTCAATCCAAAGGCTTTAATGGAGTTTACCAAAAGGCTCATTCCCAGTTTAGAGGATTGTTTTAAATTTTTACTAAAATTATTCAGTTGTGGCCCCACCCCCCACTTTACAGGAATGACAATGGGGGTGATATTACAGGTTTTCTCTTTGAAGATATCCCAATTTGCATATGAATGTCCCGCGGCACCCCCGCCCCCCCCCCCCTCCGGGGTGCGGGGGTGCCGCGGGACATTCATATGCAAATTAGGCTGGGAGAGCGGTGACACAGCCGGCTTGCTTTAGTTCAGATCCCCGGACAGCACAGAGCAGAGTGTGCAGCCGGGGGATCTGAGCTTAGCTGGACGGCTACATCTCGCCAGCTGCAATACTGCATAAGCAAGTGCAGGACGAGATGGTGCGTCAGAAGCACCAGGGAGGTTAAAGACACTGAGGACATGCAGCCAGAAAGCAGTAGCTGAACGGACATCAGTGCATGACACCACCAGCTTGTCTGGATCAGCTAAACAATCTGAAGTGCGACTTGGGGTGACCTCTCTTGGTAATAAAAATCTACAAGCTTCACTTGAGAATATCACTATGGAGTTCCAAAACAAACGTACCATTATTTAAAACGTTTATTGTAGCCACCTGCAAAACTTCATAAATACCATTTGAATATCTATGTAAAGCTTAGATTAACAGTATGGTCTCTCTTGCTGGAACCCTCCCATGAGATGTCCAATGGCTCAGTGAGCAAAGTTAAATAGGCATTATGTTTACTTGGAGACTTGTACATCACAAAATAACTGAATGTTGTACTTTTAGATGCAGGCGCTTTTTGTTGCCTTTAACGCAGAATTTTCAATGAGGTTTTGAACAGAGATCTGTGCCATTTTTAGGCAGGTATTTTGTGCTCATTTCCTTACATTATTTTTGCTTTCATTGGGTGTTTTCAGCCTTTGCTGAACTTCTGCTGCACAAAGTTTGCAAATATGGAATGCTTTGCATAAATCAAAATTCATGTGTAGTGCTAGAGCAGGCCAGCTGCTCAACTGCTGCATAAAACCTAGGACTGCGCATTTCAGTCTAAACATCGTAATTGCCCGTGATCAAGTTGGTAATCTTCAGCTAAACAGCTCATTCTAGTGTACCTGTCTTGCATAGCAGATTGATCTGCTGAATTTTATCACTGATTACATCTACCCGAAAGGGCTCCTGCGGGCTAAGCAACAAGGCCCCCGAGGGTGTTGCTTACGGTACTTAAATGTGATACTCAAACCTTTGCCAGATGACGTACAAAGTGAAAACATAGTTCAAGTGCAGAAATATCATCAATGTGTGGTTCACTTGAAGGATATGCCTAAAAACAAACCTACACTAAAGGCAAAGTTACTTACTTATGAAAAATATTCTAAGAGAGTTGCATACTATAAAGAAATTCATAGGATCTACATCAGAGACATTTTTTTTTTAAACTCTGGTATTTAGTCCAAGAGTGCCCAAGGTGCACAGCTGAGATAGAAAGGGCTAAAACTTTCTGTAAGGAGGCTAAACAGAAATTCACAAGTCTAGTCATGGACACAACAGTGCATGTTCCATATGGTGACTTTGTGAGTTGAATTTTGACTTGAAGTAGAACTTAAATTGTTTTCTAGAACAATACTTATATTTATTTTCCATGCTTTTTGTTCCTGCAGCCATTTCATACATTCAATACATTGTCAATACATTTTGGTAATCGTACCCTATCAGGGTTAGTGATGGAATGTTTGCTTTTCTTCTCCTGGTGAACTGTACGGGTGTTTGACCTCCCCACGTTCGCTGCCGAGAATAAGATTTTAATTGTTCTGTTGGCCGGATCAGGAGCAGAAAGGTTTTCACCTTTTCACCAGATCGTGTTCTCTATGTTCTCTAAAGGCCCCCATACACGTGTCGGATTCGCACCGGATTCCGGCACGATCGATTCCGGGCGCGTGCACACCAAACGATCGTGCCGGAATCGCATGCAGCCCACCTTGTCCAATCGATCAGGTCTGATCGTTCAGGGGCCCAGAATTGGATCCGACAGAGAACCAACCATCAGATTGATTCTGCCCAGATCAGGGGGAGTTGCCATTTGTGAGGTGGACAATCAGACACGGAATCGTCCCGGAATCCGTTGGACAAGGTGGTATGCAGCGATGGATACTCTTAATTGGCCGATTGATCACACCTGCGATTCCCGGCAGAATTGCCGGAATCGATCGGGTGAGTGATCAATTGGCCATGGAATCCGACACGTGTATGGCTTGCTTAAGTAACGTCACTTCCGTTTTTTCCAATTCAAATTCCCGCAAACAGTCAGACTTTTCTAAAAGTCCGATCTGCCTGTTTGCGAACGGATGTGGCCGATGTTCAGCCATCACTATACACTATTTTTCAATCCATCTTTTTAATTTACATTTCCCTCTAACTTGGATCTGATAACCACCATATAGGCCTTGTTTCCTCTTTAGTTCAACACTTCTCTGTTCTGAACACCAACTTCCAACATAAAAATTCTAACATTGAAATGTTCAATTTGGAATCCACAAGATTCATTCTAAAGAAATGCTGATGAAAGGTTGTTGTTTTGGAATTGGCCATTTGAACGAAATAAACAATATAGCTAGTAAGCCTTTCTTCTGATAGTTAAGATGACTGAATGCATGTTGTTCATATGAAACAAGCTGTCTACATGTTGCATAGAGAAGTAACTAGTCACTGGGACAGTCTTATAAATGAGAGGCTCTAAACTTACTGTAACCCAGGGCAAGCAAGGATGTGGACAGCTTAACATATGTCAGTTTTGAGAATAGGCTAGATTTTGGTTTGTGGCTAAAAAAACAGTAACAAGCATTAAAACACATAAATATGTCAGTATCTAAGTATGTTTACATTCTATAACAGTGATGGCAAACCTATGCCAGAGGTGGCACTCGGAGCCCTCTCTGTTGGCACGCAAGCGGTCAACTAGCACAGAGGAAATAACTGCAGCCAATTGGCTTTCAATGCTGTCAGCTCTCTTCTCCTCTCTTCTGATTGCACACAGTGCCCCATACCCTCTCCTATTCTATCTTAAAGAAAGTAGAGTGTGTGTGTTTACATGTTTTGTGTGTGTATATGACTTGTGTAATTCAGGTTAAATTGCCATGCCGGCACTTTATGATAAATAAGTGGTGTTTGGGTTTCAGTTTGGGCACTCGCTCTCTAAAAAGTTTGCCATCACTGTTCTATACCATTGACATGTAGTAGTAGTCATTTGGCATCAGACTATGAATTTAGGCTGACTAGCAAAGCATCTTCAAGAACCTTCAGCAAGTCGGTTGCTTTGACTTGGTACTGCCAATAAAATGAGTGGAAACCACTTTTTCTATAAGAATTGGTATATATCAGGGAAAGAAGACTCCTGAAACCCTTTGCACATCATTCATAAGTAGAGATGTAACAAATAGCCCATGAGGAATGTTTGATTGTGTCTGTGGAAGAAATGATGGATTGTAGCTATGTGTACACTGACACTTGCACACAGTTCTGTTCCTCTTTCTATATATATGATCGGTAAAAGTGAAAAAGCACATTTATTGTCTGCCAGTGGGCCAACTAGATGTCAAAATCATCTCCCAGAAGGGATCACTTAGAATTGTGACCTTTTCTAGCACATGGGTAACCTGGTTTATATTAAAAATAAACAGATATTTTGAAAATTGGTTCACACTATGTCTGGAGGGGGGGGGGAGGTTTATCAAGAGGATATATTATATTTGTAATATAAACATATTCATGTGATCATCACTAAAGCTAGCCATACACAGTCGGATTCCATGGCCGATGGATCACCTATCCGATCGATTCCGGCGATCTCAGCGGGAATCAGAGGTCCAATCGATCGGCCAATTAAGTGTGTCCGATCGCTACATACCACCTTGTCCCACGTATTCCTGGACGATTCCGTGTCCGATCGCTTACTTCCCAAATGGCAACTCCCCCTGATGTGTGCAGAATCGGATCAGAAAGACCAACATGTTGGTTCTCTGTCCGATCCGATTCTGGGCCCCCGAATGATCGGACGGACAAGGTGGGCTTCACGCGATTCCGGGACGATCGATTGGCGTGCACGCGCCTGGAATCGATCGTCCCGGAATCCGTTGGGAAACGGACCCGTGTATGGGGGCCTTAAGATAAATATATGATAGTAATACAATTGCTTATTGCTTTTTCTTTTTTCCTGCCTTTGGGGTCCTAGTTTGCATTGTGGAAAAGCATCAGAGTGTATACATTTGGTGCTAATTCTATAGTTGCACAGTGAGAAATCTTTCTTGGTTTATAGCAAATACTTTTTAGGTGCTCAAGGAATTAACCATACTTTCATGGGTCCTGGCAAGTCACAACCCACCCAAAAACCCCAATTGCAGGCAACCTTTACCGTTCCAAAAAATTATCTTCTTCATAACAAACAGGCATTTTATAAGAGGTCTTCCTTTGTAAACCCTGACGGTTTTCTCCCGAAGAATGGCTCATACATGCTTTGGAAACAAGTTGTGATAAAAAAATGATTTGGGGGTTCTCCTTTGAGGTTAAGTGGAATTTAACCTTATTAGTAATGGCACACTGTGCAGACTTCTGTTTCAAACAAGGTCTTTATCATTTCACTAGAGACAGGATAGTAATATACTCCAGACCAGGTTTCATGTTCTCCTTCTTCTGCCATAAAATTGGTGATATAAAATTGTTTAATTTAAAGGCTCATGGCTTAAAAGGAGAACAGTATTCACATGGGCCTCTTGCTTTTCGTGATGCTATTAAGAAAAAAAGATATATAGAGCCTCCAGAGAAACTGCTAGGGCATTTGAATTTTATAGCAGAAAGATCACTACATAAAGGATATAATTTTTTTATGTTTTTAAGACATCTCGCTTTTGAAGGTGCTCCTAAGTTAGTTGTCAGTGTAGCGTTGCCTGGGGTAACTCATCGGAGCAACCAGGTTCTTTTTGGTTTTGGATGCCTATGCCCAGATACATTGTCAAACCCACGTCTTTTACCCAATGATTGTCCACACAATCTGGTTAGAGGTTAACTTTTTACAAGAGGTATATAGTCACAATCACCATCACCCATGAGGCAGGGATGGTGTTCAAGCATTGGATCTAGGTTGCTAACAGTGCCTAACCAACTGCTGGAAGGTATGGAGAGGCTGAGGCTCTTACCCAGACAGAAGAAAAATACAGATGTTCCAGTGGAGGCAGCTAGTATCTGTAGTTCCTCAGGCACTATGTGGCCTCAGGCACTAAGGGGCTGCCCTGGTCCAAAGCGGACCCCTGTCATTCATCATTGGTGGCATGTCAGCCTGCTGCACTTACTGAGTGGACAGTGGCTGGGGACCCAGAGAGATGGGAGCACCTTGCTCCAAGGTAAGATGTGGCGTAACAGCCAAAAAGCATGCCAAACTAACTATAAAGCAACATGTATAACCTCTGCCCAAAGGAGGGGTTTATGAGTTGCTGCACAGATAACTAAGGGTCCCCATACACCTTTAGATTTCTCTGTCAAATTTCCAAAACCATGTAATATGAGGGACTTTCTAAACCATCAAGTCTACCTGTATTCAATCACAGAGGATGCGGGGCTACATAGTTGTTGGTAGAACTAAAGGATATCTGACAGATAGATCTAAAGGTGTATGGCCAGCTAAAATTGCTATATACGCAATTTACACATGTCATGGCAAATGATACAAATATATATACAGATCATATATACAGTTTTAAGTGTATTTCCATTATACTATATGAGGTGCAGGACAAAAATTGCATGTAAGGAACTTGAAACAGCAGTATTGGTAATCTGGTAGATCTGGCAAACTGGGTCACATAAAGGTGTTGCCGCAAAAAAAATTTAGGATGGCCGATACATGTAGCCAAAAAGAAATAAGACTGTTTCTGTAAACTTAAAACTAGATTCTAAAAAAATAACTGGCAAAGGGTTACTTTCATTGATAAAAGGATGTCCCAGAGAGACCAGTGATGAAAGTGGCACCGCTGCAGAGGACATAGAAGAAAAGAGATTCACAAAAAAAACAAATACTCTTCCCAACCGCCAAAGGAATCACAAAGTGATCGTGTTGGTAAAAAAGGCTGAAGGAACTTTGGAGAAATCTGCGGACTTTAATCATAGAGGCCATATGGGGTTGTGTCAATTAATTTACATGCAGGAGGGATATTGATCTTGGCAGCAATCTATGTGCTACATTTGGGACAGAAAGTGATTTTTATTTTCCCTGTTTGGAGTGAAGGTTGCCAGTTGCCTCTGTAAGACGTTAGATAAACATAGTGAAGATCTAGCAAAATGCAGCACGCTGTGATTTCATGAGCTGTGAGCTAAATGGCAGATTGAGCGTTTGGTGCAAAACACTTAAAATAGTATATTGTTCCAGCTATCGCAGGATGCTTACAATTATGAGCTTGTATGCATTGTTGCTTGTGTATAGAGATGGTCGAACTTTTTAACTAGCTGACTTTGTGAGCTAATTGCAAAGCCCCTGAACATGGTATCATCATCAAAATTTTAGAGAATGGTTGAGGGAACATTGGGGGGAAAAAAAAGGTTTGCTCTAGCTCAGGTAGTTTTGGCATAGATTAAGTTCAAATTCGAAGTCGAAATTTTGACTCAACTTTGAACTTAATGTGTGCAAAAACTATTTATGTTAGAGCAATACTTTTTTTTGCAGTATACTCCTAACCCTCCTCTACATCTCCAGTGATGATCATGACCATGTTCAGGGGCTTTGCCAAATAATTGAAACTGTAAATTGTATTGTATATTGTATTGTTGATAGAAATCTCTCCACCTTTCCCAACACTGCTTGGGAAATGTCTGACATTGTTTAGAACAGTGGCTCCCAAACTGGGGGGCGAAAGGTATTCCAGGGGGTGCGGGCCCTCATTCTGAACCTGTGTTTGAATGGAGAAGGGGGCTCGATAATGTTCCTAAATAGAAAAGGTGGGCCCTGCAAGGAAAGTTTGGGAACCACTGGTTCGTGATGAGCTTTATAGGCAATATTCGTATTCACAAAATATCACAACATTTTAACTAATATTCGCAATAAATTAGTAAATTCGAGAATTTGTGATCTAGAGTCATTGTTACCTAAACTGTGCAAATTAGCACTTCACACTATAGGCGCTGAGGTGGATTTTTTGCCGATCATGAACATAGAAGGTACTGGATCAATTAACCATTTCTGTTACCAGCGAAGGTTTACAATACGCTAAACTGTCTCCCATACAAGTGTATCCTTGGAAACCTGTATACCTTGCATTAACACCAACCACATTAACTTCACTGCAGCGCGACTAGTGTGAAAGGGCCCTCATCCTTCCTGCTTTACCAAGGGTCAGATGGATCATCAACAAGTGTCCTATGGGTTTTTATCCACTGAAGCTGGCCATACAGGGGATGATACCCATGTGATTGCCAATGTATTTGGAGACAATTGCAAATTGTTCCCTGTAGCTTGCCTTACACATTGGGCATCTGCTGTTCCATCCATTGAGACTGCTTTAACATAGCTTTAAAATTTTAAGAGTTTGTGGTTAATTTTGCTACTGGGGACCGCTTTTGTGATTGTTATGCAAAACCACAAATATAATATTATCTAAGTAGGGTTTTTTAACCAAATGTATACTATAACAGGCTACTTGCCAATTCTTCTGATAATAAGTGTTGAGCTTGAATATTCGAATTGCAAATATATTCAGCGAATATCGGCTATTCCAGAATTCGCGAATTTTGCAGATATGGCGGCGGATATTCGCAATTTCGAATATTCGCGATACTCTGCATTGGGATGCATATGGCCATGGACTGCAAATATATATTCGCAATGTGAAAATAAATAGCACATGTGACCATTCATTTTAAAGTTTTGCAATGCGCTTGCAATTGCCAATAATTGCAAATACCAAATTGAATATTAGTAGAATTATTCACAAAACATCATGAATACGAATATTGCCTACGCCGCTCATCACTACTGATAATCTGGCAAAGGTATCAAGTTCCCTTTAGCTCCAAAAAGTTTAACAAATACCAGTCAAATTTACATGAATTTCCCCCTTAATTACCGTATTTTTCGCCATAGAAGACACACTTTTTCACCCACAAAATTGGGGGGCAAAAAAGGCCTGCGTCTTATACGCCGAATGCCCGACCCCCGCGGCCGCCGGTGGTCGCACCTTGGCTGCCCGCCAGCTCTCCCGGCACAAAGATTAGCTGGGGGAGCTGGAGGAGCTGTCAGATGTGAGATGCCGTCTAATGCCGACTCTCCCAATGAACTGTGTTATTTCCTATGCCAGCCCTGAACATCTACATCTACCTTTTCTCTTCTGTCTGTGGGAACGGCAATCACTCCCCACAGACACAGTGAGAGGAGAGGAGACAGCCGGGCCCCCCCTCCTCCTGTAGATCAGTGTAGAGATGACGTGTGTTCAGCTGAGATTGTACTGCTACTAGTGACACCTGCTGGCTGAATTGGATATTGCATTCACTGAAAAAATGTCATTAACCCAATTGATGTGCGTCTTGTATGGCGAAAAATATGGTAATCTTTTTCGTCTGCCCTGGAGTTCGGCTTTAATGTGGCTTCAACAATATCAATATATGCATTGCAAGCTAAAAGGCCGAAGCAGCAAAGACTTTATGAAGACATCTCAAACACTGAAACACAATGCAATGACTTTGTCTATTGTAGGTTCTCCCATTAGTGGGTATTGTTATTGTTATTTTTGTTCATCGTTCTGTGTTGACCATTGAAAATCACATGAATTGGTGCAAACCCTAATGCATTCTTGTAAGCATTATTAAAATAGTGAGCATGTCTCCAGAATTACAATGACTATAGTATAAGCAACAAATCAAACATTACAAGAATTACAGTAATCTAATAGCTCTTGATCAAGTGTTTAAATATACTGTGTAATGTTAGTGGAAGATATTAATGTAATTTATTTGCTTTAATTGCTTTTGTAAAAATAAAATAAAATTAGGAATTTGTTGGTCCTGCCAAATACGCACATTTTTAGCACAGTGTTGTAGAAATACGTTTGCGTGAATACAGATAGAATTCCTTAAACATTTAGTATCCTAGTATTTCCCTTAAATAATTATTTACTGTCACAGTCACATTGCCTGCCAAGGGCATAGCAATGGTGTTTTTACAACGGGGCCTAATGACCACTTCTACTCACTTTTGTAGCATTCTCTCTGCCCCTTCCTACATTGCAGTCAACACTTAAACCTCTGGTGTTGGTTGGTGGCATCCTTTCCTTTGTTGTGTGACAGTACTTAGGGGAGGTTATTGCATATGCCCCAATACCCCATCAGCATCAGGTGCGATGGAGAAGGGAGCAGAAAAGGAGGGTTGGCTAAGCATTGGGGGCCCCCTTATGAATTCAGGACCCAGAATGGGTGAGGTGACAGTTCTTCAATGAATTCAATGGGCTATCAAATTTATTAGAATAGGCTCGGATTAGTTTACAGAATTACAGACATGTCAGCCCGAAATAAAACTTTAAAACTTTAGATTTCCACTCGACTCTGGTCGATCAGACAAATATTCGGGTGAAAATCAAAGAGTGTATGGGGGGCTCTAGGAATAGATACAATATAATGTCACAGCCCTGTATATCAACAAAACCATATATCATAATCAAATACCGAGTATACAAAGGAAATGTCATGTCTGTACTGTACTGTGCTGTCAGAGAGTGCACAGGTCAAGATGCAGAACATCTCTGCTCAGTCATACCATCCTCACCACCCCAAATCCCCCCCGCCCTATCGTGCTGTCAGAGAGCGCACATCATCAACACACACTGCTAATCATCAACACACAGTACAGAGGCAGTGTTCTCCAAAACTGTTCCTCAGCGCATCTCCCCCAAGCTGTCAGAGTATTTAGATGCGGTACATGTGGGCACCTAAGGGCAACGGGGAACAGCAGGGCATATCATATGCAGGGCAACCCCCCAGTCAACAACTTACTTCCTTACTTCTGCTAGCACCCAACCCACCCCCCCGGTCATCAACTGATAGCACTACCCCCTTGGTCAGCAACTTACTTCTGCTAGGGGGGCCTGGAAGATTTATGGGGCCCCATGATTTCCGACGGCAGCCCTGATGGGAAGTAAAAGTTCTGGTCCTGATGGTGGCACGGAGGGCAAGGATCATTGTAAATTCCAGACAATTTTTTTTATTTTGGAATGGAAAACTTCACTGCTATATATGAACAGGTCACCAATCCTCGTTCAAGAAGACTGATGATATCCTCTTAGTTTTTTTTAAATGAAAGGTAAAGCTTTTACATTATTAGTGAATATTGGGACAATCTGCAATTCTTGTCGACTTGTAAAGTTTCTGCAAGGTCCACTTTAATGAGAAAGGTTCATTTAAAACATTTACTGCATTAGGATTTAAATCTCTGAAGTGATTCCTTTTCCAAACCATGTATTTTAGAGATTATTTAATACTGAATATTTAAACTCCTACCACTCGCTCTTGTTAAGGAATCCAGGTAGGAAAAAAGTATTATACAATTAGGTTACCGCTTAGAACAAAGTTTGCTTAACACCTCTTAATGTATTTGCAGATGACCTCTTTGTTTTTGCTCAGTAGCCAGACCATTTCCTAATGGCGCATTTGCAACTTTGCAGTGTGGGTAGAAAGTTTAGCATTCTAACCGTGACCCCCTTTTTCCATATTTGCATTTTAATGGTCATATTTACAGTTGGCCCGCACTTCTTGTCACCGGAGATAAGCAGAGTCAATTATTTCATAATGAGCACATCTTAGAAAACAGGCTGTAGCCGTATACTGAATCCATTCTCATCATTTATTTCATGCGGCTTTGTACATGCCTACACCACTTCACACAGCTAGAACCTACAGAGTAAATAGCAAGCTTTTTTTTTTCCAGTCTTCTCTCAAGTTAATCCCCCCCCCCCATTTTTTTTTTTATTTCTTTCCACAAACATCTCCTACTGCATTATAGGAGACTTAATCCTTGTGGCCATTAAACAGTCTATTTTTGGCTACCGCTATCTCTCGGGTACATAATTTTGTATAATCTTTTAAGGATATTGAACAAGAGTCTGAGGGTGGCGGGACTTGTGGTGTATGAATGCTCCCAGTATAATGACAAATTGAGAAGTGGGCCAGCATTAATCTAAGGATTATGAAAATGCAAAAAATATTATGTTCAAAAGAATCCCTAGAAGAATTAGGCCTTTGCCGATGAGTTTAATTTACAGTATTTTTTTCCGCTTTAGAGACGTATTTAAATGTCATTAACTTGACAATGATGTCTCTCTCTATTTATTTATTTTATTATTTCACCTTGTACAAAACATATAAAGCTTCAAGGCACGTGTCTGTCTTTATTTGTGCTTTTTCTGTTGTGGCCAAGCATGAGAGATGTAACTGTGAACTTCCTTCTGAAAAAATATATATTTATATATATCGTATTTTCCAGCGTATAAGACGACTTTTAAACACAGGAACATGTGTGCAAAAGTTGGGGGTTGTCTTATACACCGGAAGGCAGAGAAAGAAATCTTCTTCATTCCCCACGCCCCCTCCTTCTCCTTCCCGATGTCTGTGAAAGTAGCTGGCTGCTACTGACGGCAAGTGTGCTCACTAGTGACATTGTGGCTGACATTGGTATTGCAGGGAGATTGAAATTGAAGCTTATTTATTTTCAAATGTATACAATTTATGTCAGTTGGATAACCGCAGGGAAACATGAATAACTATGAAAGGTTGCAGTGAGGGGTGTCCAATTGGGAATGTAAGTTACTAATACAAAAAAAAGATTGCACTTCTAAGGGTGTTGGAGATCTGTTGGTTGAAATTCACAGTAGACAAAATTTTATTTGGTGTGCGTTGGAATAGGGGTAGTCTTATATGGCGACAATATCCCAAACTCTATATTTTAACTGGAAAAGTTGGGGGTCGTCTTATATTTATTTATTTATATTTATTTATTTTTGTGTGTATGTATGTATATATATATATATATATATATATATATATTCAAATTTTATTTTAAAAAGTGTTTGGTGTGTGTATGTATATGTATATATAATGTGTATATTGTATTAAACTTGTACAGAGCATGTGCAATGAAAGCGCATCACAATGCTTAAAAATATAACTACCTGCTGTATTCTGAAAACATATTAAAGATTCCAGATTTGGCTGCCAGTCTTCCATGGAGCTAATCAACTGTAGCTACTGGGGGCCACCACAAGGCCACTTTCAGACCGGTATTGGGGGCCCGCCAAGGCCAGGCCAACCATCTTGGGGGGCACGGCGCTCTTCTGACCGGTTGGTGCCATGTCCGCCGCTGTTGTTGCAGCATCAGCATGACAACTGTTTCCCCATGCTGCACACTGCGTAGGGGCACACAGGGAGGTAGGTGGCGACCTGCACAGCTGTCGGCATAATCCTCTGTGCAGTCAAAGGCACAAACTGTGTATCACATGTATGCAGTCACTGTCTCTGATTGGCGGGGACGAGAGGGGAGATTATGTTTTCAGCTTGAGGTGGCATCATATTCCCAAGCTGAACTGTAAACAGGTGGCAGCGCCATCTTGTGGGTGTTCTGATAATTTTTTTTCTAGAGAAGGAGTTTAATTTTGAATAGTCCACTATGTGACTTTGCAAGTTAATTGACCTTTGTACCTTTTTTTGGTGCAGAAATCTGGATCTCAGTGGATGGCCAGGGTAGTTACATTTTTCATAACTCTTTTGGCACAGAAAACCAGACTGAATCAGACAGGGGAGTGTGTGTGTAGGGCCCCGAAATGTCAGCTTTGGGCCACCAGATAATGGTTTTTCAATAGCAATAACATATCTCTAGCTTTCAGCTGCTGTGTTTTCTCCCCTCGCCAAGTCATCAGAGGGGAGAAACAGCAGCATCAGAATTTGCATAGGTTAGATTCTTTTATATAATTTTTCACCTGTGAAGGTCATGAAGCAGAAAAGATAATTATGGGCCCACTTAAACTAGCATACAAACCATTTAAAAAAACGTCCTAAAAACTTTTAAGAAGCATGCATGTCCATCTATCTGGCCCATATCATGTGCGGCCATCTCTGTTTTCGAGCGGTCCCACTCTTAAACAGGTACATACGACATGACCGTAAACCATGGTCAATGTCCAGTGCTTTGTATGAAAACCGTGTGGTCTCCATGCAAAGCATCGGTTGAGCTGGGGAGACAGCAGTGCTGTGTCTCCAGCTCCTCCGATATCAGGCAGAAGCGTGATGACATCATCGCGCTGCTGCAGGGAACCTGGAATGGCTCCAATATCGATCCGTGTGTTACCTTCTTTAGAATCTCTGAGTTGTGCTGGGGGGGACAACCATTCAGACTTACAATTCCTGAAACATTAACAATGCAAATAAATTATATCATGGGGCAGATCTGCTCCTTCACACTTATGTATAACACTGATAAACGCTGACCCTAGGCATGCTGGAACTCATAGTTCTCCCAGCTGTCCATCCACATTTGACTTAACTCAATATGTCCTGACCACTCCCCTACCTATGGCATATGGCATTCCTCAGCACTGCTCCCCTTAATGCTGTAGTAAGGATAATCTACACAATGAGAACAACTAGCACAGACAAGCACAACACAGGGCTGCAGATGTGTTAAGAGTGGGAGATAAAGAGTGTGCTGCAGCTGTCAGCAGGGGTGGTCCTAGAAAAATTGGTGCCCTGGTCACCACCTCTGACACCCCCCCCCCCCCAGGTTGACATCTCTGGTCACTCCTGGGGGGGGGGGCTTGGTGCTCCAAAGATAATAATAATACTCTGTTACGTACTGTGTTCCAACATCCGATGAGTCTCCTCTATTCCTTCTCTCTCCTCGGGCAGCAGTGCACATAGTTGAGTGCACCATGGAGGGAGGGGGAGACATATGGGCACAGGAAAAGATTTCTGATGCTCAGATGCCGCCCCCCAGCATGATGCTGCCCTGACCAGTGCTTAAAACTGTAGGGGAGTTGCACTGCACTTGAAGCAAGTCTTTCAGCCATGTATACAAATAAAACTGCTCTGGTTAGAAAGTTTGGCATCACCCCAGTGTGAATTACCTTTGCACGTGGACATAAAGTGGTAGATATATAAGAATGCTATTAGTTTTAGAATTATAAAAGATTGGAGCCTTTGTCCATAGAGCTACCTTCATTGTAAAAAAAATTATTTTTATTTTGTTTCATCTCCAAAAACTATGTAAGTTTTTCTGTTTTATTACATTTATGTTCTATAGGTGACACTGTCTAGTTTGTTACCTCCGCTGTGTTCTTGCATGACTCTTCTTCAATGTGACAACAGATGGATTTGACTACTTACTTTAGACACAAACACACACAAAGAAATAAAAAAAATGACTGGAAACCTTGTAGACTAGAAGATGTTAAACTTTATCCTGTGATCATTAAAGTGACTCTTGAAAGAGAGAGGAGTAAACAAAAACTTTAGTCCCCAAAAAGCGAGCAGCATACTGTAAGTGATTATGACACAAGTGACTCTTTCACACTAATTTGTTTGTAAATATTTTGATTGCTGAGTGCATCTCAGTGGAATGTGATCTAATTATCCTCTCGTTACTGAGTTCTGATGGTCGCATCATTAACTCTATATGTGTTATTTAAAAAAAGTTCTGTCTTTTGAGACGTCACCAACAGAAAGTTAAGATTGATGACACGACGTGCCTCTGCTGTCGATGGTATAGAAACATTTCCATATTCTGAATTAATATGTAGCTAAAGCCCCCTGGCAGTGATTTATTTTTAATTAGAGTTCGAGAGAACCCAACGGTGCCTGTCAATTCTGTAGTCTTGTTGCAACTGTCTGAGATCACTTAAAGGGTTTATTGTCTCACCATGAAGACTTGATTTCGGTAATGCCTCTATCCGCCGCAATTAATGTGACCACCCTCTTGACTGCAGATTTTTGTGACTCTGCAGTCTGTGCTTCTATAATGTGCCAGAATAAGGTGTGATGAACTAGAAGATCCTCCTAAATCCCTACTGTTCTTCAGGTTGGCTAACCCGGTACTTGTAGTTGTGTCCATGTTTTAGTCTTAGAGGTCGAAGGGCAGTCTTTTTTTTCTTATACAAGGTAAGAAGTTTGGGGCTCTGGGGAAATTTTTCGGAAGATCCGTCAACTACTAATGATATTTGACGCTCAATACCAGACTGAACGCTCTACTAATGGGCCTTAACGCTCTACTATGGTTTCACTGATACAAAGAAGAAGGAAAGATCTCTATAGATAAAGTTGTAAGAGGAAGTGCAACCACATTCTCTCTACAGTCTAGAGACATGCTCTCTCTACAGTCTAGAGTAAGCTCTTAACGCTCTCTCTATGGTCTACAGTACGCTCTTTGCGCTCTCTCTGCGGTCTACAGTACGCTCTGTACGCTCTCTCTATGGTCTACAGTATGCTTTTTACGCTCTCTATATGGTCTACAGTACGCTCTTTACACTCTTTCTACGGTCTACAGTACGCTCTCTACACTCTCTCTACGGTCTACAGTACGCTCTTTACGCTCTCTACACGGTCTACAGTACGTTCTCTACGCTCTCTCTACAGTCCCCTCTGTAGAAATGCGTTCTTATATATTTCCCCTCACTACAAAATCTCATCTCATTCCATGACCTGACCCTCATCCATTTCATTGCATCACCATAGAATATGATCTATAAACAAGGACATGTTAAGTTAATGGGCAGTAAATGGGAAACTATTAAATATTTCATTATCAAATATTTCATTTTACCATGCTTAAAATGCGTAACGGGTGATTCAAGCAAAGTACAGTGTATTTGATTTTTAGCCCTCCCCTCTTCACATCCCTGGAGTCATCAATGATGCCGGCCATGTGAGGAGGAAAAGGTTCCCTTAACATGAAGGTTAACGGCACTGCTCTGTTCCTCTGGCATCATCATTGATGTCTGAGAGGCGGACCTGGAACAATTGGTGAGTTCGCCGATGTTCAGCTATGGGCTTGCCGGGGATAGAAAAGTATCGACAGGCATAGCTCAGGGTAAGTTTGTTTTGTAGGCAAACTTACACCGAGCTACACTTGGGGTACCACCAAGGAGTTTAGGGTAAGGGCCTATTACCTCATTCAATTGTAGTGCAGGGGTGTCAAACTCAAACACTGGGCACAATTTTAAATTTAAATGTCAAGGGACAACCTGGTTATTAAATTAAAAAATATCTACAATAAGTTTTTTTCAGATATAATGATGAACTTTTTATGTGGGAACTTTGTTATGCTTAATCTCCTGATTGTTGGCCCCACGAAGTAGCGGTGATAGTGCGTAGGCACCATTGACCTTCATTTAAAGGATGCAGCGTTTTTTTCCAGATGTGAAAGGGGGCACAGAATATCAGCATGCCACCAGTGAAATGCCCGGGTGGTTAAACATTGAACATCAATTTTAAAAACGATCTCCCCAAATGTTGTTACCTTGTGGCACAGATTTGTCCATCATCTTGGCTGTTTGGCTACTAACTGCTGCACAGGGTTTCATTTAAAATCTGTGTCTTCAGTAAAACAATCTGTACAATATTTGGACACAGAGATTTTCTTTTTTATGAACCATGTTAGAGTACCCAGATAAATCTCTAAAAAAAAACCATGAAGATATCACTTTAAATGTGTTTACAGTTGTCTCTGATTTATGTCTTCTATGAGTCTCTGCATTATATTCTGCTTTCAAATGTGGTCATTTATAATGTAACATGTAAAGCAGCTTTTTTTTTCATGTTCAATATAATAAAACTGAAATGACAATTGAACTTGGTGTGGAAGGTGATAGCACCATTAAAACTACATCTGAAAACATAATTTCGGACAACCTTGAGGCTTATTTGGAGGCTTGCCAAAGACAAGTCATCACCAAGCAAATGGAATTTGTACCAGGTAGAGAAAACCCATTACTGCAGAAAAAATGAGCATTTTATGTGACATCACAGCTCTTTTGCTGCTTTTATATATTGGATTTCACAGTGGATGAAGTTCTGGCTCATGGATTGTAGCCAAGTATTGTAATACTTTCCCTAGCTGGAAAATAGGGATTCAAGTTAGCATGCAAAATTATATATGCAATAGAATTCATACCTTGCTTGGCCAATAAATGTATTTTCCATCTCCTAAAATGAAACTAAAATCGAAAAGAAACATTTTAAGACAAAATAAAGTGAGAAGAACTTTTTTATATATTAACTTATACTGATACATTAACAACAATAAAAGTGAATAGCACTGATTATCTTGTTACCATGGTACCTGCCAAGTGGTGGGATATATTTGTCAGCAAATCGGTTCTTGGTGGTGATGGATTGAAAGCTGGCAAAAAGAAGAAGCATGAGAATGTGAGCAATTTTAAAAATTTTGATGACTAGACATGAGAGGGGGTGTTCCTGCTGTCTAGTCATTGGTGTTTAAGCCCCCTTGCGGTTGAGATAAACCCAGCTCGCCCGGTGTTTAAAAAACAAACTCTGAACGAACCGGGATCTGCAAAAACGACCATACCCTGGAAAGCTGCGGTGATTCTCTATACAATGGAAGCTATTCCAGAACCAAACCATAGACCTCCATTATAATTTAGGGGTGTTGGTTGCCCAGCCCACATTGATGATGCTAGGGATTTGGACAGGGGTTAGGGGAAGGCAGGAAATTTAAGCGATCGCCCATACTGCACATTGCAGGCTTGATTCCTGATTGCAGCTGCAGAAGCACTGGTTAGGCTATGTTCCCACTTGGCTGTCAATGGCCTACATTATTTTGAATGGGCTTGTCCCCACTGATAAGATTGCATGCATTTTTTTTTTCTGATCTCTCCCACAAACATGAATGGACGATCACCCACCATCGATTCTGCAGGCGATTAATTACCAAAGTGGGAACATAGCCTAAAGCTATGAAGAAGCTCCTAAAGAAGCGGTGCAATATGTGTCACATATGTCATATGTGTAAATATTGTAACTGAATAACTGTGAAAAGATTCACCATCTTTATGATTGTATTGGATCTCTCTAATATATTTTTTGATAAAAAACACTTTATTATTGAACACAGTTCTGTGTTGATTAAATATACCTCACTATAGACCATTGTTAAATATCCCCGGGTTGTTTGCCAGAACTTACCGGTGCCACCCTTTTTGAGTTTGGCCTGATCCAACCTCTCTCCTTGATTTCCTTATTTGGGATATTGGTCAATCATTCTATTGGTTCTCGATACACAATTCTTTTCCCATAGCCTAAAGCTGCTAAGCCAAAATTCTAGTGACGTGCAATTCATCGTAAACTGATCCCTTGTTGACAGACCATTTGACCTCGAGAGAGTCCAGTCTATTAATGGCAGAGAAGAGCATTTGATAGAGGGACACCCAAGTTGAACTGGGGTCTTGGATAATAGTGGCATGTATGTTGCACTATTGTTTTGAGGTTCTAGTATAGAAAATCTGGTCATTAGTGAATACATTGTTCACCCCTTGTAAGCCCTCCACCTTGTCAACACCCCTTTAAAAACCTTGGTTGGATTTTTGCATGCCATTCATTTTTCATATGAATATCAATGATTGACCAAAGGCCAGCTTTTTTGGTCAGCTGCTTCTCTGGAGCAAATCTTAACAGGTTAACTGTAAGCTATGTTAGATATAAGCTATGCACCTGTGCAATATTTATTTGCTAAAGTAAATAGTGCTCCATACATCTTTCCAGTGCTATTCATGTAAACCATAGTGTAGGCTTATGGTCTCCGCAGTGAGGTAGGATTAGCCAAACTGAATAATAATCCTGTTAGGCTTTTTTCATATTAAAAAGAGCTGGAGGGAACCTGAAGCCCATGGCAAAAATTAGAATTTTAGTCACTCCGCTATTCTTTGTTTATCCATCTTGGCAAGAACATGAACATTTCATTAGAGGCCCACTCTTTTTAATATTGGTTCATTTTATAATAAAAAAAAAAAGAAAATATACATAAATAGGAAACATTCACAATTACTTTTCCCAAAGTCAACATGTTTAGTCAGCGAACAGTGGAAAACTAAAAATCCTTCTCTTCTACAACACACAAATTGAGTGTATATAACATGAATTAATCAAAATAAAGTAGACATTGCATGGTATTTAATCCAGCCAGTTTAACAGAATGCTAATAATATCACATTTGCTGAACAGACTGTGGCCCCGCAGGAAATTTTTACAAATTAACATTTCCTATACATCCATTTTTGTTTGGCAGCTTGGCATGATCTCGCTTCCACATTTGTACTGAGAATATCGGTTTATATCATATCGCAGGGTTTTCTTTAGTGTTTTTTTCCCTTGTTTACCTTTGTTAGTTATGTTGAGGTTTATATGCAGGGTACACATAAGTGGCCAAAAACTAGCTATGTACCATCATTATTGTTACAAAGCTCATATGTGTACTAACATCTTGGATGCGCTCCGTATCTGGGCAGCTGCAGATAAATGTTACATGTATACAATTAATGTCACTTGGATAACTGCAGGGAAACATGAATAACTATGAAAGGTTGCAGTACGGGGTGTGACATTGGGAATGTAAATTAATAATCAAAAAAAAAAAAGATTGGACCAGTTGGAGATCTGGGGAATGAAAGTCAGAGTAGGCATATGTAAAAGTAAAAGCTGACAAGAGAAAATAACTGTGTGACAAATGGAATATGACTATAAAAAGGATGACATTTTTATGGTAGTCTTAGAGGTTAGTTACTAAGCCAGAAAATGTCAGGGTTGTACTACTGAGGTATA
>CM070043.1:30707636-30723007 GCA_036250615.1 Ptychadena robeensis | reverse complement strand
CTTTTGGTACAGAAATCTGGACCTCGGCGAAACGCTCAGGAGGTTAATGACAGAATTTATGGTATGATTATCACCCAACTCTTTTGCATGGCTTATGTGACCTGTATGTGCTTTTTTGTATGTGATTCTCTATGCTGCATCTCTTGCAATGATCAAATATTCATAACGTCTATAAATTAGACTTAATTAGATGGAAGTTGGGAGATTGCACCTAGAACACTAATAGCCCCTTTCGCAATATTTTTTATAATATATATATATTATGTGCAATGTGTTCACATGAGCTAAAGAATAATGTGATGGGGAACAGTTTTCCACTGAAAGCTGAAGTTTAGTTTTCATTCTCTCTTCTTTTACCCACTAGCCTATCGATTTCCCATTTTATTTTTGTGGCTCGTCCGTCTCTCTTTTTTTTTTTTTCTTTTCTCTTCTTTTATCTACTCTCTGAAAGTTTCAAAGCAGTATTTCAGATATTACTTTAAGCTCAGACGCCTCATGAAGGAAAATATGAAAATGTTTAACTCTTTGAATTGCTATCTTAAATCCCCACCTACAAATAATAACATTTAAATTCTTTTTTTTTTTACATTTTTTCTATATTATATTCATAATAGGCCTCTTATTTGCAAACTGAAATAAAATGAAATGTGTTATTGTCACCCACACAAAACCATACTTTAGCTGTAATAGCCATATACTATAGGGCTGTGTGTATCTCTGCAAGGATATCTTTTTCCCGCAGTGACCTAAAAGTTGAAAGATATACTGTACACCTAGATTATGTTGCTTACTTTAGCACAAAATGCCAGCCAACCAGAACAGTAAAATAGGACATAAACATATTTAACCGCTTGTAAGCATGCAGGGGATTTTATAGCGTGAAATGTGCCTTATACTGCAGAGACTACAAAATAATTTTTAGTTTAAGCTTATATGTGAGATTGGACACCAACACAATGACAATGATGCTTACTTACACTTGTGTATATAGCTTTTTAGGAATACGTGTAACTGCAAAATTCATTACTTAATTGTTAAGCAGAATTGTCCTTTCCTGGCCATCCACTGGCAGCTTACCAAAGAATTCCAGTGGTATGCGTCCATAATGCCCAAAATGCGGGATAACTTAACCGCCCTAGCGGTCGGGACAGCACCATCTTGTCTACTATAGCACTGGGCGAGATGATGTCGTCCAGTGAACATCGGGGCTCCGGCAGCGCATACTTACAGTTCTGCACTTTCCCCGCTGCGACATGCCTCCTTGGATCCTCCGTCTCTTTCCTCCCCCTTTCCTTGCTGAGCAGTTCTTACAGTTGCAGCAGAATGTCCTTTCACCAGTAGAACTCTGCGCTGCATTTTCTAAGCTGCACATTAGGAGGAATTCTAAAATATTGCAATGACATAAACATACCTGTCAATTAGTGACGTCACTGGTATTCAGACCAAGAAAGTGCTGGTCACTGACATCACTTCCTGTATCAGGTGGTTTACCTCTCCTCCCTCTTATTCGCTAACTGGATAACTTTAAAGAGGGCATTACTCTCCCTACTAACGTCCCACCCCGCACATCATCTGCACAAGCAGGGGTGGGAACTTAGGAGGAAGAGTAGCACCCCCTTCCTCTTAAATTACCCCGATTTCAAAATCCCAGAAAACATCTGCGATTTGTTGAAATTAGATTGTAAGCCCGATTGAGCAGGGTCCTCTACTCCTCCTGTGTCATAACCTGTTCCTGTGTGTACTATATTGTGTTGTATCTCCACTCCAATGTATTGTACAGCGCTGCATAACATGTTGGCGCTATATAAATAAATCATAATAATAATAATGATAAAATCAGGATTTGGCTGGGAAAGTCACATAAATAACTTGACTTTCCTGGCCAAAATGGGATGGTTGACATCATCGCAGAGAAGACAATTGCATGCCCTGAAAGGGGAGGAACGAAGTTCCTTTTAAATACATTATACAACCTTCTTTTAGCCTACCAATAATTAGGCTTGGCTACAGAGAGCAGAGAATATAGTAGAAGAACACAGACTGTCTCCTCAAATCTTTTGCGGGACTAAATTAACAAACTTTAAGCTTATGTATTGCAGTTAATGAGTACAGTGCATCCCCTTTAGCAAAATGCAGGCGAAAGGACACATACTACCACTAGGTAGGGAAATCATTAAAATATTCTGCATGAAGGGAAGTCGAGTAATATATTTCCAACCTGCAGGGCCTGAGAAGTAAAAAGACATTAGCACAAGAAACGAAAATAAGGAATGATACAAAGTGATTGAGCAAATAGCTGAGGAACAGAAAATAGTGGATTTTCAGAGATCAGATAAACACAATGCTAGAAGAAGAGGAAAAACATGGAAATGTAAACCCGATAATCAAAGCTTGTTGGTGTGTAGGTTTATTGAAGGGCAATATATGTGGTATCTCGGCTCCCAAAGTGGCTGAGGCGCATTCTCAAACCTTTAGATGAGCTTCTCTAGATCCTCAAATCTCCAAATTGATGTGTCCTGTAAGGAACCCTCATAGCTGCTGGCTTGCTTTGTCCATTTTCAGATTGTGTTAGAACACATGTCCATTGTATTTGGAAGTCAATAGAAAGCTAGAGGTTTGCGGGAACCTGGTGAACAATTTTTTAAGATCCCCTTCAAAACTATTCCGTTTTCATACTGTCCCTTTGAATATTAGAGATGGTTGAATTTTTTTGATAAGCTGCGTTTGTGAGTTTTTGAACATTGAACTTCATTTATGCAAAAAATATTTGTGTTAGAACAATACCTAGCGGTCTGCCTGTTTACTGTTAAAAAAAAAAAAAAGGGGTAGAGGTGGAACCCAGAGAATCAGCGAGGGCACCTCGAGAAGACATGGGCTCACCTTAAGCAAGAAGGCAATCCCAATTGTAGCTGGGGATGAACAGTGTGCGTAAACAAACTTACCCTAAGCCACACTCTGGGTGACGGACAAGAAGTTAAACTTTTTCCATAAAGCTTTTAGAGATGGTCAAATTTTTTTTTAAATAAATCGCAAAGCCCCATGAGCATGGTATCATCACCAAACTTGTTGGAGATATAGAGAAGGGTTTGGGGTATACTGCAAGAAAAAAGGTTTGCTCTAGCACATGTAGTTTTTGCACAAGTTAAGTTCAAAGTCAACAACATTTCAAAAGTCGGAATTTCGACTTCTTTTACTTCATTTATGCAAAAAGCACATGTGCTTGTTGGGTAAACCCACCTTTAGGCTGTTGGACATTTTTTACTAAACCTTGAACTTAATTTATACAAAATTGCAACCCTTTTGTGTAATATTCCCACGACCCTTCTCTACATCTCCAGCATTTTTGGTGATGATACCATGTTCAGTGGCTTTGCAATTAATCGAAAAATTTGACCACCATTTTCAGCTTCAACCTCCATAGCGCTTTCCAATGGCACCCTAGCATTTCCAATGTCACGTTGCTGCTATCGCAGCAGAGCACACAGTACTGTGTATTCCACCTTAACTGCGCCCCTGGAACACATGTGGGCAGGGAAACTGAAGCCCCTCCATTTTTTTAATTAAAAAAAAGTACATTTAAATAAATTATAAAATGTATCATTTGAATGCTAAAATCTCTTGAATACTTATTTGGTATGAAAGATTTCAAAACAGTATTTGTTTGTTTATAATAACATTTTTATTACAATTGGAAATGTGTTTTGTTTTTGTTTTACTTTGAATTGTATTGGATACAGTTATCACTGTATCCAATACAATGGAATTTGGCACCCTCGGAAAGGGTTAACTTCAAAGCACACATCTGGGAAGGACAATGGGGGTGATATTCCAAGTGTGCTCTTTGAAGATAGCCCAATTTGCATATGAATGCAAATTGGGCTGGGAGAGGGGTGACATTCCGTAAAGAAGCAAGCTTCAGATCCCAGATGAGCTTACCTGGACGGCTCCATCTCATCAGCTGCAATACAAGACAAGAAAGTGCAGGACGAGATGGTGCCATCCTAACCGCTAGGGCGGTTAATCGAGGTCTATGGCGTGCCTCCCGCCACCCCTTCAGCATCACCGATGAAGGGGCGGTGTAAGTTTTGTTAATACCAGCTCAGACAGAGTTTGTTTTGCAAACAAACTCTGGATGAGCTGGGCTTGTCTCAAACATAAGGGGGTAATAAAAGTAATAATTGTACCACCAGGTAGGTTAAAGGTAGGAGTAGAAATCTTATCCTACTTTGTCTGCTTTAACGATTAGTTTGAAAGCTAACCATCTCTTCCCTTCTTGGGTTACTTTTGAAAGAACACATGATCTTAGGAACACATTTAAAAGGAATAGCTTTCATTGGCTAATTAAAAATTATCACTTATATCTGGTTACATTTTTGTCAGCGACCAGATGCACTCATATCCAATGTTTGGACTGTACCCACCAACCCATTGTGCTGTAGTATATCCAACAATTCATCCAGTTCAAATGGGTCTCTCTCTATAAACACAACATCTCATGATCAATGTTTAACAGTTACACATTAATTACATATTGAACAATGGAGTGGAGTTGAACAATCGCAGATACTTCCTTCCTGTGCTGATCATTCCAGGGTACTTCTATCTTCCTTCAATTTGCTGCAAAGATAATGTTGTGTTCTTCATGTGCAAATCACCTCCGTCGTTACGACATTACAATATACATCTTCTGCATATACTCTTTGATCTCCAGCATTGTTATATACATATAGATCTATGTATCCGATGGTGCTTTCAAGGTTCCATTTTATAGAATTCTAAATTGTGTACATGAAAGAGCAGCCGACCTGATAAATGGGAAGTGACATCCAAAGACACTGCAAAGCTTCTCACAAGCTCGTTCACCTGGAAAAGTATGTTCCAGCCTTCATGGTTGTATACTTGTTCAGGGTCGGAGACTCGCTAGATTGCAAAATCTGGGTTATGCAACCAGAGGTTGCAACTTTCTGAGCAGTCAGCTCCCAGCTAACCATTACAATATTTTTATGTCATAGTTCAGCTTTAAGAAACAAAATGGAAGCCATCGTTTAGTACCATGGATAACCATACTATTCTACTCAGGTCTAGCTTTTTAAATAAAATGTATATTCACAAAACACGTCTAAGGATTTATGAAGGATCTTAAGTGATAAATTTAGCTTCATTCAGCTTTTAGTTGTAAATGTAAACACGTCACATCCCTCTTGTCAGTTCCAGATGCATCTAACAATCTATGTGACTTTAAAGTTCTATTGTCACTCCTTCGGTGACTCCTAAGCAGACATAGTTTTGTAGACCTTGGAGCTAATGTCTTGACACACCACAACGTTAATTCGGTTTGGCTTGCCGTCTGCACTGATCTTCATCCTCATCTGATTTAAACGTAGGTTTGGGCCACAACACTTCTTTTTCCAGTTTACATGCCACAGTCTGCCATCTGCAGCCATTGCACAACTGTCAATTAGCAATGGCAAATAATGCTTGTTTACAAATCAAAGCATATGCTGGGATATTGTGTTTGGTTTGGGAGTGTTGGAGAGGGATTTTTAAGACTATACAGCTTATGTAGGAAAAGTTTTGTTCAAGATTTAAAGCATGCCCTCCCTCCCAAATCATTCCAGACCCCCTATTGGCATAGGGTCTGGAATTCTTTGGAAAAAGGGGGAACAGTATGGTGTCCCCCACAGAGAAGTCCAGACCCCTTTTGGCAAGCCTGGAAGGACAGGAAGGGGTGCACCCCCCTTTCCCACCAGGCCCCCATCCCAAATCTCAATGAAGTGGAGATAAGAGGAATCTCTTCCCTGCGACATGGCCCAGGCGTTGCAGGGGCACAGGTATTGGCTTATTGAGTATTTGGGGTTCCACTTCAGCAAAGGATCTCGGATCCCACTTCCCAACCTAATGAATGAGTAAAAAGGTCCCATAGAGGGTGTTATAAAGAAGTTTACTAGAAATAAGAGCCAAGACTTAAAATGTTAGGACAGTACGCATGCGCAGTGACCGTGGGAAAAGCTAGACGGAAAGTCGGGTCTTTGAAGTTTCATTCAGTTGACGGACTGCATTGGACATGGATGTGTTGCTGGAGCTCCAGGGAAAATGCCCCCTTTGTGGGACAAATGACCCTTCGAGGGATGGATTACAACATTGGCTAGGCACTTTTTAAGTAACTATGGGAACTTTAAATTAAAATACTTTTTTAACCTTCCTAGCATTGGAGACAAACTTAGTTCGTTCGCTGTTTGGGTTCGTCCCAAATGCTAGGTGAGTGAGGATCGGGAGAATGCAATATACTCCGCAAATCTGCAGCGATTCTTTAAATGGCTGAGGCATTTCCGGGGTTGCGGCGCCATAGACCTCCATGTAAATGAAGGGGCATGAGTCTCCCAGTCCCAGCAGGGGGAGGGTGGGAATTTTAAGCAGTGTAAAATGTACACAGCTGCGATCGCCCGTACCGTTAAAAATTTTGTGGTAGAGGCAGAACACTCGGGAGGTTAAAGAGTTTCAGGAAAATGATAGTATGTGCATGCCTATAGTCTATGATCCCAATTGTTCAATGGATATGTAGTTCCAATAATAGAGATGGTCGAATTTTTCAAAATTAAAGTCGAAATTCCGATTTTCAAAATTTTGACTTGACTTTGAACTTAATTTGTGCAACAACTGTTTGTGTTAGAGACACACTTTTTTGTGGTATACCCCCAACCCTTTTTTACATCTCCAGCAAGTTTGGTGATGATACCATGTTCAGGGGCTTTGCAATTAACTCGAAATCGTCGAATTTTTGAAAAAAAATTTGACCATCTCTATCCAATAACAGACTACTGCAGTCCATTCATGAAACTTCATATCCCATGAACACAGGCTGCCACCTGTGGTAAGAATAATTTATTTTATGGCATTTGGAATTTTTTCTTTTTCAATAATTTTTTTTATTCTGAATATAAAAATGTTTAATTTACTAACTTTACTTACTTTACTAACCCCTTTACGAAAATAAATAATAAGAAATTTGATCTGCTTACATTCAGGTTTCTTAAAAATAAATTGATCAACCACAGTCAAAAACTAAATGAGAAAATTGTGTTCATATCAAGAGCAGTGTTATTGTGTATGTGACTTTGTATAAGACCATTATTAACTTTCAAAAAATAAAAAAGTACAAAGTATTGGAAAACCAAGATGGTGTACAGAAAATGCCGTCCGGTGCGACCCACTGATACCGGATAGAACGACGCCTTCGTTTGGTCATAAACGATGTTGTACACACTGGGATGTGAGAGCGATAATGAATGGGAATTATATCTAAACAAAAGTGAGCTCCAGAAGTCTGTCCCCGAGATTCCCACAGTGTCTCACACAACAATCTTGTTAGAGAAAATTCCTGCAGCTTTCTGACATCTTATTTCAGTGCAAAGTGACTGCGTGGTTTGTTTAAGTATACATATTCTATTTCATTCAGATATCTGGCTTTGTAAATTGTTGCTCTATGTGATTTCAAGTAGAGATATTTACAGGACTCACAGAAATAGGAAATTAAGTTCGATTTTCACTATTTCTTTATAATATTTATAAAGAAGGAGAACAAAGGACTACACATGCGTCATTCTTCCAAATTTCATGAAGGAGATATCCTTCACAATATCCGTCATTCTAGATGATCAGTAGAAAAGATATTAAAGCAGATCTCTACTGAAAAAATCATTACATCATTTACTTACCTCTGAGCCGGCACAACAATAATCCTAAAAAGCAGTGTATTTAACCGCCCTAGCGTTAGCGACGGCACCATCTCGTCCAGCGCTGCTACCATCATGATAGCACTGGACGAGAAGGTGCTGTCCAGTGAACATCGGGGCACCGACAGCGCTATTTTGCGCTGTCCCGGTGTCCCCGATGCGACATGCTGGCTGCCAGAGCGCGGCTCACCCCCCCCCCCCTCCGAGTGACGTGATGACTGGGAGGCGGTGGGAAATTTGAAAGTGAATAGCACAAAATCAGTTTTCTATGTAGAAAACTCCTTACAATGTGCTACTATGTAATGAATCTCATCACCAAAATAAAGTCTCTGGTGCCCCAGATGTGCCAATTTGCAGTAACCCTCTCTAAGCTGGTGTGATTTTACCACATCCATCACACCCAGTTAGAGATGGTTAACTGCAAAAGAAGTATATTCAAGGTTATATCATTCAAATGACACCTTGAATTGAATTTATCTTTGTGCCCTGATTTTTGTGTTTTCTCATAAATTTTATTATAAAATAAATGTTTATTTTACATAATTTACATAATTCAAACATTATTATAGTCAGGATGTCTATTAGACCCTTGTACGGACATATTTTGGGAAGTTACAGGCTACAACATAAAGAAAAATGTACGATTTAAGTCTATGGTGCACTTTTGGTACAGAATTCTGGACCTCAGCAGTGCGCTAGGGAGGTTAACTGCTGTTCCCTCAAGTTGACATTTGTATTCCTAAAGCTTCCTATACACGTTTAAAATTTCTGCCAATCTACCGGCAGATCGACCATGCATAATGACGGAAGTCATAAAATCGGTCTAAAGGTAGCCATACACGGGTCGATTTGTCATCTATCGATTCCCGATCTGATCATTCCCAGCGATCATGGAATCAGCGATTGATCATTTTGGAATTGATGGAACACCACCTTGGGAATCCAAGCATAGGGAGCTATGGGTCCACCAATGTACTTCGATTTTAAGTCAATTCTGATTTTGTTTAGTCGATCATTCAGGGTGGGCAGAACTCAATTATTCGCCGATCGATTGCCGTGAACGCACACAGTGATCGATCGGTCAAAAATCGAGTGAAAAATGTATCCGTGTATGGGGGCCTTAAGAATTACGGACGTGTCCATAATGGCTTAGATTGATTTGGCGTCCGATTTTGGGCTGAATAACCACTTTAAACCATAACCCCCCCCCCCCATACACGTTTAGATTTTCATTTTTTTGGATGCTAAAATGATCTAAGCCCGGCCGGACATGTCCGTAAATATTAGACCAATGGGGACCAGCATTCCTATCCAAAGTAGTTGCCGACACACAAAGGGTACCTGACTGATTCTCAGCAGGAACAGCCATGCATAAGAACGTCATCACATGGTGTACATCTGCCGGGAGATCTGCCAAAATTCTATAGGTGAATGGTGGGCTTAAGATTTCCACTTTTGGCCAATCGAGTGAAAATCTAAGCATATATGGTGGGGTCAAGAAAGTATGTATTCTTCTTGCCAGTGTACCCGGGTTATCCTAACTGCAGTACTACCAGTGGTCACCAGATGGCACTAGCTAGATGTTTTCAATGCTGAAAATGCACCTCTTAAACTGGGGCAAGTTTGTTTACCAACAGCTAACCTCAGACATACTCACCTGTCCGGTAGGAGCCTGTTGCGCTTCTCTGTATTGGCAGACCCAGTCATTGATGATGCTGGAGGGGGGCACCAATGACCACTATGTGATGGAGAAGGCATCGATTTTTTCCAGCACATTGCTGATGTTAACAATGATGCTTGGGATGGGAAGGGGGATGTGAGGGAGGGCAAATAATTTTTAGAAAAACCTACATAAAGCCCAGGAGGTTAAGGGGACATAATTATATCAGTAACGTCTCCCTTCTCAAGTCTCTCTGCACCCATTAGACAAGGAGCTGCTTCGGCCACAGCACCACATCATCAGAGAGGAGGATTGATGTGTGACAATGAGAATTTATTGATTACCGGAAACGTGTTGGTTTAGTCTTTTGACAGATCGTCCATATAATGGGGGTGTTGACTGGGAAGGACACAGAGTATGGTGAGTATATGTCTGCTTTAAGTAAATCTTTCAATTCTCTAGAAATGAAGACAGATTTTTGTCTGCATAATTAGCTGTTTTCAGACATACTCCATCTATTCACTGTGCATATCAAACAGCCCTGTTCCTGATATGCAAAGTTTGACTTTTTGTCAGCAGGTAAGCTCTTGTCTCCATCTCTGACCACCTTCCTTGGACTCTGACATATGCAGAGAGCAGTGACATATAACTGCCAAAGAAAGGGCAGAGGCTCCTGTACATGAAGACTGAGACTGACAGCCTGGCCTCACCTTCTCTATGCTGTAAGGGGCCACATGACAGCACACAATTTGATGGTGGTTTCTGTATGCATAGGCAATAGAAAAGGTTGGTTAAGCATTTTATTTACAAAGTCATATTGCATCTGGTGCTCTAAGGCCTTCTAATTATGTCTATAGTACCCATGAAATATGATTTAAGTGCTCCATACTCTTTGCTGTATAGTGTTTATTCGCATTAAAGTTGAACCATGCAGACATCTCATAGGGTGAAGGGTTTTGGACAATGACTTTTAAACTTTCTACTAAGCTGTAAGTGCTCCATCGACCATTTTTTAGACTAAGGCTATGTTTCCACTGCACCAATCATCCTGCACTTCTACATGCACTGACACACCCATATAGAATGCACTGGGATTCTGTTGGCAACAGACTTTTTTTTACTTCTTTGACTCATCAAAATGCATGCCCTAACAGATGCCCTGTTGCCCTGGCGGACTGCCAAACACTGTGGAAACATACCCTAAGTGCACAGTCATAACATATTTTTTGTAGTCAAAGTGAATCTAAACATAATGGCAAAACACCCCAATATATAGACAATCTGTCAAAAAAAGAGAAAAAAATCCTTACCTGTAATAAGATAATCCTAAATTTCCTTGTTGCTCCTCCCCTTTCTTAACAACTTGGGGGCTGTAACCGCTTCTCACACAGACATTGAGTCATGTGATTTATAAGCCTATGGAGATATGTTTTCCACATTGAAAACAATTATCTAGCAGCCTCTAGTGGCCATACATGTTACTGCAGTTCATTAACCCCCAGAAGACTTGCACTTACAGAAGATTGAAAAGGGCAATTGCCACAGATGAGAGCACAGCAGGTACATTTTTTGGGGGAGGATTTTGGAGCTTATTTGTGACCAAATGTATTTAAACATTTTAAGTTCATTTTAAACAAAGTTCTTCTGCCTCGCACTGCCGAAGCCAAAAACTAAATGCCTGACCCTTCCCCTACGTAGGACATAAAAAAACTGCTCTCTGTATTCAAACTGTTCTTTTGATTTAGAATCATTTCAGGTGCTGTAGACCTTGGGGACTGGTAATAGAAGGAGGCAATGGAAAGCTAGGAGGCTTGACATAAGAAGCCCAAAGGTTACCACCATGCTACATGGGGAACATGATAGTGAGACATATGTCTATTATGACCAGGGACAGTTTATGAAATGCCCCCATTCTCACAGCTGACACCCTGAATAGTAATTGCCCCTCTATATTTGTCAAAATAAAGTATGTAAATAAAGTATATAAATACTACAGTTAATTGTTTAGTATCTCAAATGTAAAAGAAAAAAAGTCTAAATAATGGAATATGCAGTGAAATGCATTTGCATACATTACCCATTACTGAATAAATTCCCACAATACATGTGCAATGAAGTTCTGTTGGCTACGTCATTCACAGAATCTGTCTTAATTTTCATGCGTCATGTGGCACAACAATGGTATCGACATCTGCACCTTTCCGGAACAGCTGTGATATTATGGGTCCGATCGATGCAATGCAATGAGATCTGGAGGAATGGGCTCCTTTTGTTTAACTAAAGCCTAATGGTATTAACCAGAAAAGTGAACGAGACTCGAAACGACATACAAAATACCTATTTTATTCCGACAAGCCTTAAAGGGCAACACCACTTAAAAGCCTAGATTTTAATTGTGATTTTGGCAAATAGAAACGGATTGTTATTTATATAACAAATGTAGGGGCACAAATGAAGATAAATCCAACATCCCCAAAAAGTATGCTCGAAGAAAAATATTTGATCGGTCAGGGACAACCTGACCAATATCTGGGGTGGCTAGCCCAGCTTCTATCAAACGAATAGGCAAGTATATAAGTCTCAATGTGTTACGCCTGCTGACCGGGGCGGACAATGGCCCATTCAGCAGGCGAAATGTGTTGAGAATGAAATGCTTACCTATTCATTTGATAGAAGCTCTTTGACACCAGCATGATTGCCATTAAAATTCTATATGCTCTTTTTAATGCTTATCTCATACCTGTCAACCATCCCGTTTTGGCTAGGAAAGTCGGGTTTTTTATGTGAATTCTGCGGCCAAATCATTGCAAAAATCCTGGATTTTTCCCTGGATTTTGAAATGGGGCAGAAATAGGAGGGAGGAGGGGGCATCACCCTTCCTCCTAAGTTCCCACCCTGCTTGTGCAGATCATGTGCAGGGTATGACATTACTTACTCAGGCAGGAACTCAATAGGAGGGAGGGGACTTTAATCTCCTGATGCGTCAATGACGTCACGTCCGGAATCTGAAACGTAGAAGATTCTGTCCGAAGCCGTAAGTGACATCACGTCACTGTCTGGCCACTGATAATGATAGTTATGGCTTATCTTCTGTTCTTAATAAAATTACGTTTTTATTTGAACACATTGTCTCTACCTTTGGTCCACTTAAAGTCCCGGGGGCTAGCCGCCCCAGATCTTGGTCAGGTTATCCCTGACCAATCAAATACTTTTCTTCTAGAAAAGGATTGTTGCCTCTTATATGTGTGGGCATCCTAGGGCATACCTGTCAACCTTCCCACTTCGGCCGGTAAAGACACATTTTTATCCTGATTTCAATAAATCCCAGATATTTCCCGGATTTTGAAATCGGGGTAACTTAGAAGGATGTGGGCGTTACTCCCCCACTTAAGTTCCCACGCCGCTTGTGAAGATGATGTGTGGAGTTAGGAGGGAGGGGACCCTCCTAACTTCACACTTGGCCAGCCAGCCAGGGGGTAGGGGACCTTGGACTTGCCTATACCGAAAGTGATATCATGGAGTGAGACTTCTAGTATGTGGAACGCAGAGGTGGCACTTATGTGACGTCCCTTCCTGTAAAGCAGGGTACAGACGTCGAGATATGGGTCAAATCGATGGCCGTTTCGAGCGCCGTGCTTGCTCACGGCTATCTATCTGACCCATATAATCTGCCCCTATAGCTGTTCAAGAGCGGGACAAATCAATCCGGCTCGAAAACAGCCTTATCGGACATGACCGTAATTACGGCGATGTCCGATGCTTTGGTTAGAGACCGCGGGTCTCCAGGCAAAGCTTCAGCTGCCGGGGAGAGAGCAGAGTCGTCTCTCCCCAGCCAGCCGATATCTGACAGCAGCGTGATGACGTCACCACGCTGCTGCAGGGTACATCGGACGGCTCGATTATCGAGCCGCCTGTACCCTGCTTAAGTTTTCCCTTATTTTATTCCCTTATGTTCTGGGGGTGGGAATGCCAGCATGATTTGTGGTTCCACCCAGTGTTAAGGCCCCATACACCTTACAATCTTGCCATACAATTTCTGTACAATCAACTTTGCTTTTACCAAAACCATGTAATATGAGGATTTTTCTAAACCTTCCAATCACTATGTATTCTATCAGGGAGGCTCTGTATACTACATAGTTGTTGTTATATCTAAAGGAAATTGTATGGAGTGATCTAAAGGTGTATGGGGGGGCTTTACTCATAACTGCAGGTCAAACAAAAAAACTAGGAGGTTTTACCAGAGTGATCCTATCAATTGTGCGAGCTGGTAAAATTTTAACTGGCCATACACCTTTAGATCTGTCTGTCAGATCTCCTTTAGATCTACCAACAACTATGTAGTGCCGGTCCTCTGTGATTGAACACAGGTAAATAAGAACAAGGACAGAGGCGCACAACCTAGTACAACAAATGGTTAAATAATGTGGAATAGGATAAGATAAAACAAATTGAAACAAAATGAGACAAAACAACAGACAAGATACTCACATTGAGAGAGGTTTACAAGGATGGATCTCTCAGGGCCATGTGTTTTCCAGGAGGACCTCACTTCCTGGTTGGGGATGAGATTGCTTCCTGCTTACAGATAATGAGGGGCTCAATAGGAACAATGGGACGCGTTTCAAGCAGATGCTCTTTTTCAACCATAGGGGCTACACAGGTAGACTTGATTGTTTAGAAAGTCCCTCATATTACATGGTTTTGGTAAAACAAAAGGAGATCTAAAGGAAATCTCCCAGAGAAATCTAAAGGTGTATGGGGGCCCTTAGAGTGCGGTTTTAGCCTTTTTTATCCTACAGGGATTGAAAGATGTGTGCTGTATCTATGGCCAAAGTTGTGATCCCAAGTGTATCTCAGGTTAGATTTTAGTTACCAAAAGCAGTAAACCTGAGCCACAGTTCGGATTGCTTACCTTTTCCTGGCAAGCCGACGTTATCCTCCCAATCAACACCATATCAGAACAAAAATTGCTGGCGGTGGACATTACCAAAGCGCTCACTGAGCAATGACATAGGGAGCAGACCAGGGTTGGGTTTTTTAATATGCATTCCAAGTTTAATACCTTATCAACGTAATGTAATTGAGGTTTTTGTTTAGCATTAAGTTCTTCTGGGAAAATAATCCGTTCAGCTCTAATAACTCATCAAGCATTGCACAGCTTAACGGTAAAGTGCCATAACAGAGTCGTTAAGCCAATGTTTGCTATTGTTTTAAATATGCTGGCGGACAAGCTGTTACGTCGTTCCTGTAGGCCTTAAGCAGGGAAAACACGTGCAGATATGGGCCAGATCGATGGCCACTTCGAGCACCGTGGGATATCGGACATGACTGTATGAATGTCCATTGCTTTGCATGGAGACCCCGGGGTCCCTATATATATATATATATATATATAGTACAGGACACCATGGATGGATCATTAACCATTAGCACCCTTAGCGGGTGAGACAAACCCAGTTTGTTCAGAGTTTGTTTGAAAAACTGGGATCATAAAAACTTACATGTGCCCCTGAAAGCTGCAGCGTTTCTATGTCCAGTCCCAGCCTCGATTGATCCCTGGACTGCGCCATAGACCTCTATGTTAATGGAGGGCCGTCAGTTTCCCAGCCCACACATGTGTAGAGGGGAGAAGGGGGCTGTGTACTCTGCTATGATTTCCCATAGAAACTGAGCGCTAGGGAGGTTTTGTTAATATGTCTTCCTGTTTTTTTACACTGTGTCTCCTTATATGTATATATGTAATGTATGTTTTTCATAACATAATCTATCATATCCAACAAAGCCTCACTTTTCCAACACAGGTAAATATCCAATGACTGTTATGGGGAATCTCTTGTATCCTTGTTGAAGGAATGCCATATCTAGAAATTACCGCATCCCATAGGCATTGCTTATGAGTTTTAGATGGAATTGTGAAACCTAGAAATCCAGGAAGTCTCCAGAGATCACCTCAATGTCTACATCAGTAGCAGCCC
>CM070043.1:30632745-30690152 GCA_036250615.1 Ptychadena robeensis | reverse complement strand
TGAGCATCACCAAACTTGCTGAAGATGTAGAGAAGGGTTAGGGGTATGCTACAAAAAATGGCTCACACACAAATAGTTTTTGCATAAATGAAATAATAAAATTTCAAAGTCAAGTTGAAATTTGGACTTTGAACTTTATTTATGCAAAAACTGCATGTGCTATAACATAACTTTTCTTTCTAATGTTCCCACAACCACATCTCCGGCAATTTTGGTGATGATACCATTGTCAGAGGATTTGCAATGAGCTCACAAGTCAGCTAGTCGAAGAATTCGACCATCTCTATTAGACAGTGTGTGTGTTTTTGTGTGTATATAATTTTTTTTTTAATTATATATATATATATATGTACCTTATATACTCCAGTATAAGCTGAGTTTTTCAGCCCAAAAAAATGGGCAGAAAGTGCTCCCCTCGCTTATACTGGAGTCAGCTGAGGGGGATCCACTCACCTCACCTGAACTGCCATGCTGAATGCTTCAGACAGGCAGCTTCCCTCTTCGGTAGACCTTCTGCGATCTCTCTGAATTCCTGTCAGCTATGGTTTCCCCGACAATCAGCTGATGAACAATAACAAACTCCACACTGCCATCTAGTGGCCAGTTACTAGTACAGATACAACACTCCATAGCCTAAAAAATAAGAATTGCCTTGCACAACCCATCCTGTAATAATAATAATCCTGTGTTCTCTTAAATGTATTGATGATGTGGCACTAAGATTAATCCTGTTTGATTAATTTCTAGGGGCAATGGTGCTTTCTCTATATTTTCTCATTTAGAAAACTCCACTATCTGACTGCATTTCCCACCCTCGGCTTATACCCGAGTCAATATGTTTTTTCAGTTTTTGTAGATAAAATTAGGTACCTTGGCTTATACTCGAGTATATACGGTATATAATTTGTTTTAAATATAAATTTATTAAAAATAAATAAATAAATAAGCCGAGCTATAATTTGCACTTGTCATTTCTATATCTCTTACAAAAAAAAGTAAATGGACTGTAGTTTTTTTATTAGCCTTAAGTTAACACATGAATATTACAGAGCCTTTTATTAGATACATAGAATGATTAATGGCAGCTACAGTTCACAAATGTGCTCAGGGCCTTGTTAAATAGCATCTACTAGTCAGTCTTCTCTGATCATTTGTAGTCACTACAGCATAAGGCAGCATCCACATAGGGGACCAGTACATTTTAAGCTCTGTATTAGTGGTCCACTGTATCTGCAATGGACTGGCATGGCTTGGCCCATGGGAATTGATGTGCACCACTTTGGGGAATCTATCCCTGGCTAATACTACGGTATCCATAGTAATGGCGATTGAACAGGTATTTTTACCAAAATGTTCGATCCCTGTTTGGTCAACATTTTGTTCGAGCTAGATCAATCTCTCAAGGTGGGGAGCTCATGATTCCAGAACCATCATTCACCGCAAACGCACACATTCAAATGCAAAATCAAGCCATGTATGGCTACATTAAGGATGGAGCTTTAAAAGATTACAATTTAAAGTCAATATGGTGAATATGTGAAGCTTTTTTGTATTCTTGGGGTATTTTTTCTATCTCCTTTGCATATTTGCTTATGTAAAAACATTTATTTCAACACTCCACATAAACAAAAATATATCCGCCATAGATTCTCCTATAACAATACTCAGCTTATAACAATTGATAAGCATTTTAATTTTCAGGTTTAAAACAGATGGTACGCAAAACAGATAGACCAGAAACAATTAAAAACACAGATGACAAGAAAGCCATTTGTTTTCATTGGCTTAGTCACTGCAGTAAGTTGATGAATAAATTAGTGGGAAATAAGTGGAAGAGAGAAGAATTTAATGCGATTTTTGTTGCCTGTAGATAAACAAGTAGAGATGGAAGATTTTAAAGCGATATCGTCATTTCTAGGGTTCCTGTTACCTAAATGCCTGTTTCTTAACCTGTGATGGCTCGGCTTAGCTTGGCTTGACCCTCCACTATTTCATTACTCCAAATTCTACTCCTACAATACCCTGAATGTTTGCTATGCGATTAGCCCAAATTCGTACATGTAAAGGCCCCCATACACCTTACCTTACCATACAATTTCTGTACCATCCACTTTTGTTCTACCAAAACCATGTAATATGAGGACCTTTCTAAACCTTCCAATCACTATGTATTTTACCAGGGAGGCCGCAATACTACATAGTTGTTGGTAGATCTAAAGAAAATTGTATGGAGTGATTTAAAGGTGTATGGGGGACTTAAGCTACTTTTCCTGGAAGTTCAAAATTATGGAGTGTTCTGGCCAATTACCATGTCATGCTCTTCCTACCCAATGTACCTGGCTATTGGTTTACCTCTTTAACCTCCATAGCAGCATTTCCGAGTGTGGCCCAGTGTTAATTTTAATAACCAATATCGGTAGCCTACACTCAGGGGAGCTAACCTGCTCCCCCAATACCCACGTTGTCCTGCAGCATCGGCATCCTCACTTCCATGACCCGGGAAGGTGGAGAGGGGGGGGGTAATATTCCCCGCTGTAATAGATTCTTTGGCTATCTTCCAGCTGCAGGCCAGCAGAAGCACCTGCTCTACCATGACTAGGTTCCCCAATGTAATTGGACATGCCCTCAAAAGACCTTTTGTGTATGTGCAATAGCATAGGAAAATACATTTTCACACTACTGCATATCTCCATCCAGTTTACCTGGGCTAATTTTAATCAACAAAAGCTGCAGAAGAAGTATGTAAGGACATCCACTGTAGCATGGAAAATGTTTAAGCTTTTTTCTATGCTACTGCCCTGAAAAGATGAAATAGATTGGTAAAAAATTATTTGAACCGGGGGGTTTGAAATTTTTGTCAAAAAATTATTCAGCAACCATTTTTTGGGCATAAAATGGTGATGTTTGTCAGTGATTTACTGGCATCCCCCAACTGCCCGGTCAATCCCTTGTTGTTTTCTGGTTGTGTGCCAAGTGTCAACTGTCCTGAAAATGACCAACGAAATGTAAAAAAAAAAAAAAAGCCATTTCAAACCTATTTATTAACTTATCAAGTCGGACCTTAGGAGTTACGTTTGCAATTAAGTGCTGAAACACATAGATCATAAATTCCCCGTTCCAGCCAAAGCCTGTCTATTCCACTGAATTAGGGCTTTAGATCAGCAATACTCGAGTTTGAATGTCACAGATCCCAGCAGGACTGGAGGATCTGTGTCTGCGGTAGCTGCTTCCAGCTCAAGGAACTGTCCTTAATACCAGGGGTTAAGTTTCCAGCTCTGGAGCTCCCTCTGCTGGATGCTATGGTCTTGCATTACTACTTGGTTGCTCTTCCCTCCTGGTCTTTATCTGAAAAGATCAGGTGACAGGAAATCGCCAGAGCTTGGTCTCCTATGTGTTTACTTCCTGCTCCTTGTATATCCTGCCTAACTTCCCGGTTCCTGACCCCCTGCTTGTTCCTTGGACTACCCCTACGTCTTAATCTTCGGCACTTCATCCTGGCCACGGCTTCTGACCCTAGGCTTGTTTATCAGACTTCTCTCACTCTTGAACGTTTGGTACTGCATATTGGATCAGCAGCCATCTTGCACAGGTGCTTTCTAGAGACCGCAACCTGGGGATTACCTGCAGCCAAATCCAACTCCCTTCGCAGGGAGCTCTGGTGAATACCAGGTAGTCCCTTAGACTCTGCCCCCCTGGATTGCAACCCTGCCTATTGTGCAAGTTGGTCCAGAGGGTCCACACCCTTGATTTACCAGCGTCACCGCTGCTCTGGTGTCACCCGCCATGACAATGAATATATCTAATAGCAATCTTTATTTATTACATCAGAATCATAACAAAAATTTATATTATCGTCTGTATGGATTTATATATATTATATAAAACAAGAAAATTGTGTTTAGATAACATCCATGTATAGCAGGGTAGCTAACAAAGATGTAACCTTGAATACAAGTTCTCATAGAAGTATTTTTTTGCCACCAGTATGTGGGATAGAGATGGTTGAATTTTTTTGATACTATGTTCAGGGGCTTTGCAATCAGCTCACAAAGTCAGCTAGTCGACAAAAATTAAACCATCTCTAGTGTGGGAGTACAAGGAATAGAAAGGCTTCGGCCGGCACCTTGACCCCATAGGGAATTTATTTTAAAAAAAAAGCCAATTGATATCTTGTAAAATACCAAACCCATTTAATTTCTCATTCTATTAGACATCTAAAAATGTCAAATTTTTCGTTTCCAGTTCAGGCAAATTAAAACGATTCTCCCCATTGCAGGTTGGGAACAATAATACAGAGTATCTTAACACTCTATTAGTCCTTATGAGAGAATACCTGCAAATTACACTGTTGTTGGGACTTGGGTAGGTACCAGAAAGACAATTGATAGAGTTTAAAACTTTTATCAATTTAAATGAAAGAAATCCAGTAATATAATGCAAATAATTGTATTGCTGCGTCATTTAAGAAACCACTTATGTCTGTCTGGTTCTTTTAAAGCTCTAATCTTACATTCTTTTCAGTTCCTTGTTTTAAAAGGTCAATGTCAAGTTAGATATACAGTAAGTGTTCAGTATTGTACTATGCTGCGATGGAAGGGGGAAAAAAAGTGTGTGCCTAATATATATTACACAGCTCTCCAAGAAACATGAGCAGAATGTAATAGAAAAAAAAAGGTAAATCTTTAAAGGCTTCTGGAATTAATAAAGAGATAACTGGAATGTCAAGGTCATAGTGACAGCAGAATAAGACCATCAAGTCTGCCCACCATGTTAGCTCAAATACCTCTGCTTGTGGTCCATACCCAATATCCATTTCTTCAGTGATATTACATTCTAAGGTTGGTTTTGAACTTGCCTAGTTTTAGTTAGGTGATATTTTTGATACCTCAGACTCTTTTCTAAATGAGATCTGTAAGGCTCAGGAATCAACCAATGATAGGAGGCGGCATTATCAATGCTGAAGAACTTTACTCAAACAACGAGACCCAAAGTGGGTCTCAGGAACAACAACGGTCGTTATAACTATGTAAATTTTAGTCCACACAATCCAATGCTGTAGCAATAAGCGGGTAAACTTGACATGCTAACCGGACCGCCTAACCCACATGGGGCAGGTGGTAACAAGCCCAGGAGTGCTTGCGCAACCCAGAAGCTGGAAAAACTTCTCATTTTACTCATACCTCCTGCTGATCATCTATTATTGCAAGCTCATTTAAAAAAATACTAAAAAAGTATCCACTTTACTTTAAACATGTGTATGGACAGAATTCATTTATACATATAATTGTTCTTTCAGTGAAATATATCATTAATGTATTATGGTATTTCCCCCCAAAAAAAATTGTCTTGTAACCCTTAAAAAGCTAAATACAAAAGGCAATTTTTAAAATAAATTACATGTTAGGCCTTGGATAAGCTGGTTTCATCTGAAGATAAACACCCATACATACTTATTCTATATAGAAAATCAAATATCAGTAAAATGTTAATGTGCCATGTGAACCTGAATGTTCGCCTGGCTTCCGTTCAAATGCTCCTTCTCTGCTTGCCACCAAATTTGATTAAACACCTCTCGGCCACAGATGGGTTTTCATTCCAAAGGCTATAAATTCAAGTCTCTTTCTGGCTTGATCCCAGCCAGCAAAGTAGAAAAGAATTTTCTCTGAACATAGTGTACCTTGTGATGATAGTTTCTATCTCTAGGTTTATTTTTCACCAAAGGAAAAAGGTAATTTAGGCAAACACATTATATCATACAAAGATGTTGGAGCTACTTGCTTGACTTGACAAAGGCTGGACAGGCACCTGAATATTTTTCCTCTAAAACTTATTATTTTTTTTTGGTCTCCACACCGCCTCAAATACTTCTGCTGATCTCCTTCTTTGGCATGCTATGCTCAATGTCTTCAGACAATTGCCAAGCCCCCAGGTCCTAGGGTCCACTTATACCCATCTCTTCCTGGACATTTCCTGTAAAATTAAACTTACTATATTTATGCCTCTCATAATTTTGCAGAAGCGGATTGTGACATAATAAAACATTTATGTGATCCTTTACTATATATATATTATATATATGTTTTGAATATATTGAATTTTGCAGGATTCGATCATTTCTACCAGTGAGTCGAATTTCTAGGTTGTATTTGTTTAGCTCTACAAAAATGCAAACCAGATGTACTATTATGCATTGTTGCATTACTAATGGAAGACTATAAATGTTAAGAGTTGACATCATATTCGTGCCTTTTATATAAATGTTGTCTCATATGGGTGACATCAAATATACATATGGTGGCTTTCCAAGAATCTGAATAATACAGTCCTTGGAAATATGCAGAAATACTCATAACAAGTTATATGGAGGAAATATATGGAGGATAAAAAAGTTATATGGAGGTGGTAAATGGGTTTGTTCTATATAGCCTTTGAAGACGGTTCATTTATACCAGGGAGCTGTACAGATGCTGTATGCATGTTATATAATTTTACAGTACATTGTATTTTGCAATTAATTTAAATGGAGTTATCAATGCACCAATATAATTGTATGCAACTTGTCTGATGGTTACCAAATTTTGACTTGATTGCAAAGAACCTGAACATTGTATCATCACCAAAATCTAAATTTCAGCATAAATAATTTTTAACCAGCATCTTTGTCCTTTGCAGGCCTCAAAAGCTCAAGTTGAAATTAACAGCTACACACAAATGACAATTGACACTTACACTACTGTATAGCTTGGGGCCACTGGTCAAGTATTTTTCCTTGATCATTGAGATCATTGTGAAATTTTGACCAGTTGACTAGCGAAGTAATTGTTAAGTCCCTGCAGCATCTTTCAACTAATTGCCTTTTTGAAGTGTTGAAGTGGCTTGTCAATTGCCACTAACCCTACTATAGGGTATGGTCAGATAGTAACCAGCCACTTTCCAGTCACTCCAAACTGAACATGAAGCGCAACTGCATAGTGGGCATGAAGCTTGATGTTTGCCAGGCAGTTCCCAGTTGCACAAGGTTGGGGTGGGGGGGGGGGAGGCAGGCTGGCGGTTTTCAACCACTTCATGCTGCAGCATGGTTGTGGTTCAAAAAGGTTGCAGAGCCTTAGCCAAAGGTCTCAATCAGACAAATAAAGTCCCATAGTAACTCTAAGGGCTCGTTTACATTAGACCTGCAATAGCATCTCTGGTAACAAGCAATGCTGTGTGTTACCCAAAAAATCCTGCAGCTCACATTTTTGCTGGTGTAGTGCAAGCATCTCCCATTCACAGCGTCCGTTAGTGTCAAAAACCACAGCTGCAAGTGCAGCTCAGATAATGTGAAAGTGCCCTTACGCAAAACCCTGAATCCTCTGGAATCCACTGTTGAAATGTTGACTCATAAAACAGAAGTTGTGTGTGTAAAAAATTGTTCATGTAAATAAATAGTTGCAAAATATCGTTTTAACATTTAACCCATTAATAAGATAATTTTTGATCAAACATTGCAGTTTTCCTTAATATCTTTGAAAACAATCAGCCCAGTATAGAATAGAGCACACACAAAATGCAGAAATCTGTTTAGTCTCTGAATCCACTCACAGCTGGCTCTATTTATGCACTACTTGAATTAACAATGTATGAATACCTGAATAATGGAGTTAAAGTGTATAATCCCTATTAACTTCTAATGCTTTCAAATAAATTGAGTTTTCGGGGGTTTGCCCAGAATGAGACAGCTGTTTCATTATTAACCAAGTTCTTGTTATGAAAATTGAAAATGATTTAGTGTGACATTATTCAACTCACTGAAAGATTCTACCAATGTTCAGTGAGCAACTGACAAAACTCAACTTGACTCGTGCCTAAATTAGTACCTAGCATTATCTGCAAGAATCAAAATAAATGTCTCTTGTTCATATATTTTTCACAGTGTTCAGATTAGAAGGTATCTGTAAATGTTTGATGTTTTTATTACTCCCAAGCATTACAGCTTTATACTTCTGTAAAAATCTACAACAATTGCTTTATTCGAGTAGTTTTCCCTTTAATATTGAAGTCAAAGCCATTCCATCCATTTAAAACACCAAAACATTACTACCTTACAAATCAAAGTTCAATTCAACTTTTAGTTACCTCTGAGCTGTCACAATGGCGCTATTGTCTTTGCCAGTCGCTATGTTTAATCCTCTTTAGTAACCTGTATTGCCACTAGGGGTCACCAGATATATTGTTTTGGAGTGGGGATAATGTCACAATGGTGGAGAAGCTCTCCATATTACCCACTGTGCATCCTGGCCAGTACCCTGATTGTAGCTGTTTTGAACAAACTCTGGGATACTCATCTGAAAGCCTGCATCAATTGTGAATGTTGGTGGACTCGATTATTTCTAGAGAGCAGGGGGGTCGGTGCCATTGGCCTGCATTTTAATGCCGGGGATGAAAAGAGGTGTGGAGGTAGGGAATCAAAGCAGAGAACTATACCACCAGGGCGGTTAATCGTCTGTAGATGACAGTCTTAATGAACTGTAGTAAACCGTATGGCCACTAGAAGCCATCATATATTGTTTTCAGTGGTGATAACATAGCTCCATAGGTAAAAGAGATGTGATTTTGTTTCCCAACAGTACTTGTGATTAGTGATGGCCGAACATCAGCCAGGTCTGTTTGCAAACAGGCGGATTGGACTTTTAGTTGCATGTTCTAAACAGGACAGTTCAGCCATCACTATTTGTAAAATGTCCCAGAAGTTTCTGAAGAGAGGGAAGGTTGCTCGGACCTCACCTTTGAGCACCAAACAACATTTTTGAAAGACTAAACATACTATACTATAAATGGATGGTTCCCAGCCCGATGCCCCCAAATTCTAAAAACATAATCTGTTATCAGACTACTGAAAGCTCTAAACCAGAAACCAATCTAAAGCCCCCCATAGACAGGCAGACTCCTCCATACAACTTTCATGAGACCTACCAACAACTATGTAGTATAGTGACCTCCCTGATAGAATACATAGTGATTGGAAGGTGTAGAAAGGTCCTCCTATTACATGGTTTTGGTAGAAGAAAAGTTGGTTGTACAGAAGTTGCATGGAGGAGTCTGCCTGTCTATGGGGGGCTTTATTAATAGCTTCTTATTGTGTAATCGCTATTAAAAGTCTTTAAATATCATTAGATGGAAAATTTGGATTACCTTTCTCAACTGAAGTCATTGAAGAAGATTTCGGGGTATCTCCAAATAGCTTTATGCTTAAGCATGAGACATCCCCAAAGCTGGCTTCTTTAATGAATTCAGTTGCCCAATAAAGGGTCTCCAAATATTCTGTATGCATCGATGGCTAAAGCTCTACTATTTATTATCCTGTAATTGCAGAATAAAGATATTAATGATCACATGGCTTACTTTAGAGTGGACATCTAGACATCAATGACTTCTTGTTTAAAATGGCTTTAAAGGAATATCATGTGTGAGTTGTGTTTCATGTTAATTTTTTTCAACTACATGGGGTAATTCATCCAATTTTACCTATTTGTCAAACCGTCACCATAATGAAGGCAAATACCCAATCTTATTTTCTGTTTAGCCTCCCCCCCCCCCCCCCCGCATTCACGTTCGGAAAGATTCTAGTGTTAGTATACAGTCAGCAGCAACCACAACTGTTCACAGGTTCTCCAGGAATATTTTTGTACCAGGTGGATGTATTACTTTCAACACTGTGGGGTACGTGGATCAAGAGCAAGACAGACTAACTTCCCATCATAATATCCTGCACTAGTTATCAAAGGACAATATCCATTTGAGACCAGCAGGCCATTTTCCTTTCTATTTTCTATTAACCCGGGCATTGCATACAGTAAAGAAATTGGGTTCTTTCTCGCTTATACAACTGAAATTTATTATGGCGGGTTTTATTTTTGCCTCATACTATTTTATTTATCCTAATTTTATCATAAATTTTATTTCCATTACAAGGCCTCTATGCTCCATGCAATTTATTTACCTGGAAAGGGCTAATATTTGATATTCCTATTTCAGAAACAGTCAATGAACACAAATGAATACATACAAATGTGATAATCACAAAATTGTACAGAGTACATATATACTTTGGACATTAAAGGAGAACTATAGTTCAGTATAAAAAAAAATATATATATATATCTATATACTTTTTTTTAAATAGTTGGGGATCATATGTACAGAAACATGTCTGTGATGGATTTTATTATTATTATCTTGTATTTACATAGCACCAACATATTAATCAGTGCTTTACAGAGCATATAACCACTAACGGTCTCTCAGAGGAGCTCACAATCTAATGTCCCTACCATAGTCCTATATATGTAACTTACACAGTCACTAACAAAGGGGAATCTTTTTTTTGGGGGGGTGTAGTCAATTAACCTACCAGCATGTCTTTGGAGTGTGGGAGGAAACCGGAGTACCCAGAGCATGTCTAAATCCAAAGCAGATACGGGGAGAACATGCAAACTCCTTGCAGGATTGGAACCTAGGACCTAGCGCTACATGGCCAGGCTGATAGCCACCTGCTGCCCATTCATAAATAGCGTACAGGATGCCATGGAAGCTGTATGGAAAATATAAACAGATAACTTCAAGGAGGTGTGTCTGGTGACTAGCAGGTAAGATAACCTAGGTGTAGCTCTGGGTAATCGTTATTGGTAAATAAATCTACCCCTAGCTGTTCTTGGGCTTATCACTAAGGAGGTTTAATGTTTTTTAGTTGTCCCCCATTTTTGGCTTTTGCCTCTTTTTAAGTCAAGCCCTTGTAATGCTGGTTGGGAAAGGTCCAGGTTATAAAGACTGCAATGTCTAAAGGACCAGGACTGTGAAAAAGGCATCTATTCAACCCACTCAGTACCTGTCGGTGTGTCTAGCTCTAACACGGCAGCCAGATAAAAAGGTCAGTGTCCTAATTAGAGGGGAGTAGTTCATAGAAAAGTCTTGATGAAAGAAGGTTTAATTCCTTTCCTCTGCGGAAGATGGCTGTTGCTAAGCCCTGTTTCCTAAATAAAAACTTTTGTTTGGAGAAAATCCAGTATGGTGAACCCCTAGTCTCCTAAATCCACACTAGTACCTGATTTATTTAATTTAGGATATTTTGGTATTTTTAGCCCTGAAACCTAGATCTGGTTTTAGGAGCAGGAGAAGGATCTTGGTTTTATGTTTAGATTCTGCTGTGATACTTCTGAATTTTATAGCTTGTCTGAATAAAGTCACAAATCAAACCCAGCACATTGGGCTAACACAAGTGTAGGTTTGAATCAGTGCTGTCAATCTAGCAAAAATGTTTAAATCTGTTAATAGGAAAACCAAGAGAGCTGCAGTGTCGATTGGCCAACTATTCAGAATGAAACTGTAAAAGGAAGCCAGTTGGAGAGCTGGATAACATTTCCTAATTTACATGTCACATTATTGGCAGAAACCTATATTACATTTTGGCCTTAAAAAACTAATCTTCTAAAACCAATTTGTCAACAGTAAATGTTCAATTTGGGCCCAATCATATCCATCAGCATTTCTCGGACAGAATATCACTGGCTCTTTTCTTTTGGGATGATGGTGTCCAAATTCTTTCCTTGGTACTTCTACAAAGGGATCCCATGCTGGCTGCTCATTGGAAGTTGTGGTCGCCACAAATTAACTATCCATCTGTCAAATTAGTTTTAATTTTAAAGTTTAGACGAGAAGAAGAACACATTGGATAGAAAAGTTTTACTTTAATTAAATGTATTGGACACATAAATGAATAAAACAGCTTTTTACAGTTGATGGTGCCTAGTTTGTCTACAGTTCTGCACTGCAGTAACAGATTACCTAAGGCTACGTCTCTACTGCCCACCAGTTATAATTTTGACGCACTTGTGTCATTGCGCCCAGTGATGTGGGGGGTCACATTAAGGGGTGTGTTTTTGAAGCACTGAAATGCGGCCTTACAAGTCAATAGTGCAAACGTGTCCATATGGACGCATTAATGTAAGGCACCTAATGCATTGCAATGGGCATGTTACAGGCATTGCGTCAGTGTTAATGTAGTGCTCCACAGTACGGGTCCAGAATGCCCCATGATTTCGTATATTTGTAGGCAATGGGCTGCGTCTGCAGCGCAGTGAAGTCCCTGTGTTTGATGTGTTTTGAACGTAGAGATTTTGATGCAGGGATGATACAGCATTACCACAACATGGCATGGATCCAGAGTGCCAGTGGTGACTGTATAGTTGTAGAAAATGGGCTGCATATTTTTTATTTACGTGGGTAATAACCTAGTGATTTTAATGTTCCCAATGCATTCTCTATGGGCCCAGTAACCCATAATTGTGTTGCATTGCGTAAGTTATAGCTCGTGACTCCATGTTGAATTTTAGGTATTGCCCATCTTATTGAACAATAATTTGGTGTAAAGTTGAGCTCTCCACAGTCTTTCAGTATTTACAGGTAGTTTAAAGCACCACTTGTCACTGCTGTTCATTTGAGGCACATATTTCCCAGAACCTGCGGAGGAAAAGATAAACCTGACAAGTTCTTTCTATTATATATTATAGCTCAGGATGGTTTATATTTAAGGCAACTCTTCATTGCGACACAGTAATGTCAAACTGACAAATCAAGTAACTTTGCAAACTTAATAGTTATATAACATTAATGGTAAAATCTGCCAAGCTGTTGTTTTACTCTAAGTTTTGTGCTGATGCGTGTAAATGTTTTGTAATAAAAGTTTTAATTCCTTATACATGTAGAGGGTGTGTCTTGGGGGAAGGGGGAGGGGTGCTGTCGACAGAGGGAGTCCTTGCCCAGGGCACCGGTTTCCCTAGGACCGCCCCTGTGTAAGTCAATAGAAAGCACCACAAAGTAGTCCTGGGTAGTGTTGAGCGGCATATAGTATATTCGAGTTCGTGCAATTTCGCAAAATATTGCAAATTCTCGAATGTCGGATATTTGTCGAATTTATTAGAATTTCGAATATACTTGCTTAACACTAGTCCTGGGGTCTAAAATGATAAATTCCATATAGAGACCCAAAGTACAAACTAATTTGTTGACAAGATACTACAGCTCTGTCGAGCTACATCCTAAAAGCTCAGTTGGGCTCCAGAGATTCTTGAAAAATCTTTTTTATATATATATATATGTTTTTTTCTTTAGCATGCTGACTAGTGTTTAATTCTATTAAATGGCAGAGTATATTAGTTTAAAAAAATCAATGGTTTTTCATACTGGAATAAAATCTATGGGGTAAAAAGTCAAATCATTATATAATCTGGGCTTAGGTAAAATTAGTTACATTAAATTAATTGAGATTTTTCTTTTAAGAGTTTTCCCTCTTCATTTCTGAGAGGTATATGGCTCAGGTGTCCAATTAAAAGATTGACCTTGATGAAGACAATATGCATTTAGAAAGGAACAAGTGGGATATAAAATTAAATGCTAAACTACATTTAATATCTTCCATAAGTATTGTTTTATTGAGCTATAACACTAGAAGGTTTTACTGGAGGCATTTTGCCATTTCATTAACCTGAGAAGTTGAAGAGAACAATTTGCCAAGGATTAATGTATAAATATACACTTGTGAAACTACTGAGGTATCCCAAGAGCAATCATGTTATTCTGAAGTTTTATGCGCAATTAGTTGAATGTTCTGAAAAGTAGAGCGTCATACGTGAACAAAGGATGCCTGCATTGGACATGTAACGCATTTTATGTACAATAAGCAAGCTTTTGGCTACAATTCCTCATTTGGCAACTCTTGATTCTTCCAGTGTTTGGGGCCAAGATCAATATGTTTGTTCAAAGAGGTAGGATGTTGAGAATAGTGTTGAGCGGCATATGCTAAATTCAAGTTCGCATAATTCTGCGAATGTTTGCATGGATATTTGATATACCAAATCATTTGATTCATTTACATTCTAAGGCCTTACATTGTGCGCAATTCGCAAACCCGTCTGAGCAGGACCATGCATAGTTTGGAATGTATTGTGAATCACAATATGCGCAATGTATGCCGGTAACCAATCACAGTGATATTATGTTGAATATTCGCCATTGCGAATTTCTAGCAGCACATTCACAAAATATTGCGAATTGTTAAATATGTAATATTCTTTGAATATATTCAAATTGCGAATATTCACGCTCAACACTAATCGAGAACAGGAATAACTCACATCTAATGCTGGTCATAGGTAAGTACTAATCCTTAACTATGTCTCGCATATTAATTTCCTTCCCAAGTCTTGTCAGGTTGAGTATTTGTAATTTTGTGCAAACCATTAATTTTGTATCCAAAAGCATCTTCTAGCAACATCAATTCTTTCCAGTGTCCTACATGGGTTAATCAGCAAAGTTTATAAGCCAATATCTAATAGGTGACTTGTCCATTGGTCCTTTCATTTACATAGGGACCATATATCTAAATTTGTAATTGTTTTCAAATGTTAAATTTGAACTTTTATGGCATAAGTTTAGATTTTTCTGTTCCATCAATATAAAAAAACAAACAATAGTTTAAATTGTTTGAAAATGGATTCCTTTTTACTTGAATTGCTTGAATAAAAGTGATTGAAGTCAAACATAAAATTAATGGAGTTTCCTTGGTATTTCAATTCATTTCCTTGGTATTTCAGTTAATTTATATCCAATCCAGTTATACTATAGGGCATGTGCACAGGTCTTTGGAAAGAAATTGATTGATTTGACTACACTTTGTGGTGGTACAATAGATCCATGTTAGACAGTCGATATTTTATTCACACAAGTCAATCAGATCTAAGATCAATCAAGCAAAAATTGATGTGTATGGCTACCTTTAGTTTCCTTGACTTGGAAACAGATCCAAGAAGGATTTGAAAGCATTAATATATTTAATGGTGTAACTAGAGTAACAAGAGCATTATCAAAAATTTATGTCCATGCAGTTGTTATGGATATAAATAGTCAGAGAAATGTAATCCTAGCTTCCTAGGTCTTTGTATTACATGTTTTAAAATTTCAAACCCAATGCATAATATCGCGAATATTCGTAATTGTGAATATCTACTGATATATTCACTAAATTGGTGAATTCTCGAAGAGATGAGATTCCTAGAATATTTTCGCAATTCGAATATTTGAGCTCAACACTACTGCTTAGTCATGTCTTCTGTCTTAGGTAATAAAATGGTTCCATTATGTTAGTCCTTCCACTATTCCAAGCTGGTGGAACTGTTACATCTACTCTTTCTCATACTCATTCTCATGGCTCAATCTTAAACTTGCCTAGATGACACTCAAACTTCCGTTCTTATGCTAGTTTGCTATATACCAACAGATTTTTTAATACTTCCTCAATCTGCTGAGATGTCCACATTCATGCAAATGGTAAACTTGTACATAAGCCCAAGGCTGATCAAGAAAATAATTGATCCATCAAGGTTTATGGAAACTTCACACTTTATTATCATTATACTCATCCATGTTATAATTTGTTCACAGTTTTTTGCCCAAAAAAATCTAATTAAAACACCTTTCAATTGGGTGTATTTTTTATGTCCATAGCTTTGTGGTCATTTGAATTCGGGCAGTTGTGCATTGGCTATGTGTTGTGCATTGCTTGGCTCATATGTTCCGGCCAAATGTCCTGGAGTCCTAGACTTAAATTGTAAGGCATTGTTCTACAAGTTAGAGGCTTAACCGTCCCAAATAATCCCAACTTCCAAAATATGATGAATCTGGTAACCATGTTCCTCAGTATGAAAACAGATAAACTGTTGCCTCTGTTAAACTCTCCATATTCCCTCTTTTTCACTTTGTGTAGAAAGGCTTAAATCCTCATATCACTGTGGTAATGCAGCAGTCTCTGCCATTACCTTTGAGAGCTTTTTGTTGAGTCATTTAGTTCAAAAATTGTTAAAGCAGCTTTCAAAGTTTCATACACAGAGTGTTTCTAGAGGAAGTGGAAATGGCATGTCTATCTTCTGTACATCAACATGTTTCACAGCACAATATTTATATTTATATTTATCAATCCACCCTTGTAAACCTCTCTCAATGTGAGTATCTTGTCTGTTGTTTTGTCTCATTTTGTTTCAATTTGTTTTATCTTATCCTATTCCACATTATTTTACCATTTGTTGTACTAGGTTGTGCTCCTCTGTCCTTGTTCTTATTTGTCAATATTTATCAATGAATTATGTTGCCCAAGCTCCTAGATCCTAAACCTACATTCATCATTTGGATGGTGTAAAGAGATGTATTCCTATTTAGAGAATATTTGTTCTTCCTCCTATTAAATTATTCTACTTGAACCAAGCACTGTCCAAATCCTTTTTCTATTTTTTTTGAGCATTCTCTAACTTTTAGATTATAGAAGCAACCAAGGTCAAACAGGGCCATACAATCTATCCATCCATGGTGTAGGCAAACCTTTTAGTTCAATTGGCTGCTGTAGTTGCCTCACTAGCCCGAGTTTTGGGGCAATTACTGGAATAACAGAAAGTATTGACGGCTGTGGATCAAGACACCAACAGGCAAGATTTATTTCCAAGAACCAAGTAAACAATTGCAATTCATGTCATCATTCAGTTACAGGTTCACCAAATCCCAGTCCTAGTTCCAACATCCAATTATTTATTAATAAAGAATATAGATTGTTTTACTTTGGAGTGCAGACCCTTAATGAACTAGGACATGCATTTGGCTTGAGCTTCGGAGACACAGCGTGAAGATTCCTGCACCTGGGGTTTCCAAGTGGATCCAATTAACTGCTCGAGAGGGGGTCTGTGTGTATCCTTTTGTTTGGAGAGGAGAGTGCAGGTCACAAACTTTCTTTGGACTATAAAAGGTCCAGTAACTTGGACAGGTCCAAGAAACTAACCCAGCCACCACAATTCCTTTTCTAGTGTTTCCTGTCACTGGGTTGTAAATATTTTTCCTATAATAAGACATTTTGACTTTATAATGTATTTATTTCAGAGAAAGCAATTTAGTTTACTGGAAGAATGTCATTTTTTATTCACAGCAGAGAAACTGTTTCATCGAGTTCTAGATGCAAATCCACATTTGCTGGGCTGTGCTGTGAACCATTATTTGTCATCTGTGTGGATACAATGGGGAAAATGTGCAATGCTTGTATAGCACAAGTGGGTCTATTAATCAAAGAGTGATATTTTCTGATGTGAGCTAAATCACTTGATATTATGTTATAGGATGGTTCTAATTCATCACGGAGAGATTTATTTCTTTATTTTTACATTTTGATCAATTGGCTCTAGAAAATAACACTGGATTAAGTGGTATCTCGAGTAAGATGATACCGGTGCTTGATAAATGAACCGTGTTTATGTATGTAATAAGCGGGTCCACTGTGCTTACAGAATAGGCTTTTGTGTATGTATTTACATATTGGGAATTCATTTTTTTTTCTTCAACATGAAATAGCGGGTTGCCCAGTTTTATGTGAAAATTATTGTTGAATAAGCAAATGCTCAAGTTAATGTGGCTTGGAATATTTTCTTGTGCATTCTTGGGATTGCATGTTTCATTTATCTTCCTAATTTTACTGCATGTGAAAGTCTTTTTATAATTAAAGAAGGTTTTCTATTTAAAATTGCTAGGTTTGTTGTTCTGCCAATGACTGGTATTTGTCTTCAAGATTGGGTACACCACCTATGGATGGATTTGTGACAACGCCAACCAGCTCTGAATCTTTTAATTCTTTCTTGTTATAGAGTTAACTTTGTGAGGCAAATTGTTTGCAGCGCTGCAGCTATGGGCGGGCCATGTCGGGTCCCCCATTCCTACAGTGAATTACATGTAAGATGTAGGAGTACACCTCCCCACCTGCCCCCCACGTTCTGGCACCGACCCAGATTGTTTGAAGTGGGTTTCTCCGATCTCCCATCCCATTCTCCCTCCCATCATCAAAAAAAGTAGAAACAATGCTATCAACACTTTTTTCAACTTTCTTAATGCCATTATGATTAATAGACCTTGATCTTTGCCCGCTTTACAGTGGAGATGGGTCTCAGGCCCTTTGCCACCATTTCCACCAATGTCTGGCAGCTAAGCATATCATACTTCTGGTAACATGTATGTATGGATACATGTTTAATGTATGTTTAAAAGACTGTCCAAAATGTTTTAACATGACTACATAAAAAAAATAAAAAATAAAAAATGTGTTGTTCAATGGATATATTTTGTTCGATCTTGAACAAAAAATCGTTCAAAAGGTCATCGAACTTATTGGTAAATTTTTATCGGTCGTAGTAATTCTGAATGTATTTTCATTTGATATCGGGATTTAAAAAATCGAATTGGCGGTTGAACAAACAACGAAATCTACACATGTAAACCCACCTTTAGACACCTTTTGGGGCAAAAAATGTTGAGACTAACTAATGAATCTATATAAAAATATGTGTGTGTATATATATTTATATGTATATATATGTGTGTGTGTGTGTATATATATATATATATGGCACATACAGATTTCAGATACAGACACTGTATATGGATTGTTAGATATGGTTTATTAACATTCACTGTAGATTTATCTTCCATAAGGCATGTGCTCATACATGTTGTTCTGTTTAAAATGTGTAAACCTCATGCATCCAGTTATATTGTGTGCTGCACTAACTATTTTTTCTGATGCTTGCTCAGATCAGGTGGACCAAAACAGCAGGAAGTGCATCAGATCGATTCCAAGACTCCAGCGTTTTCAATGAGACCCTTCGGATTACAAATATCCAGAGGCACCAGGGAGGCAGATATTATTGCAAAGCAGAAAACGGGCTTGGTTCGCCTGCAATCAAGTCTATACGAGTGGATGTATACTGTAAGTAAACAAGAATACCTACCTACCTAAGCTTTATTTTACAAACAATTTTCATTGGTGTAATGAGCCAGTAATGTGTCCCCTGGCAAATGGGAGCACATACTGTATGTATGCTTTCTGTATTACACAATGAAAAGCATTGTTACAGTGGGATAAAAGGATGTTTTTTTTATGGAAACATAGTCAAGAACAATATGAAAAGTTCTTTCTGAATAGTCACCGTTGTGATGATGGTGAACAGTTGAGTTTCTATGTTTTTTTGTAGCTATAGAAGCAGCCACAGTGAGTCAGTAACTGTCAGGTTCTGACAAATCATTACACACTTTTTATGACTATATTAATTAAACATTTCAACAAAAATCTCTAAGAAGACTAAACTAAGAACATAGCTCAAAGGAAAAACATACTGTAAAAACTATTGTATACCTGGTAGTATGTAATGGAAGTCAGGTCTGGTTTGTATGTAGATGGCTAGGTTAGGAAAGCCTCAGTGTGAGGGTCTCCCGAAGAAAAAAAAGAAACAAAAAAATGAAACAAAACAGATATGGTTTGTTAGGGAGAGAAACCAAAAAGGAGCTGATGTATTGAGAAAACAGTGTAGAGGTTCCTTTTGGGGAAACCCGATAAGTGTAAAAGGTAAGGCGATGAGCACTCCCTTTTTTAGGTTGCTGGTTTTTAACTCAACTGAGTTACCAGCAACCTATTTTGAAGAGTAGGCAGGTGGAGATAATTATAGCAGTGAATGGTGGTCACACTCCGCAATGCCCATGGATATCAGATCTTTTGGAAGCCAAGTCCAAATATATCGGAGTCTTCAGTTAGTTGTCTATTTCAGTGGTCACCACTTAAAAAATAGGCTTGATGAAGGCGCCCGAGTATAAAAATATTTTGTCCTTTATTTGAAATCCAATGGAACAATACAGCACAGCATAGGTGGGCTTTTTCTGATCCTGATCACCTCCCTTCAGAAGGTAAGACTCGTTACATCCATCCTGATGAAGTGACAAGTAAGTCACGAAATGCTGTTTTCTATCGTGTTGATGTATGTTTTATTGAACAATTGGATTTCGAATAAAGGACAAAATATTTTTATACTTGGGTGCCTACATCCACCCTTTTTTTTTTAAGTGGTAACCACTGAAATAGATAACAAGTCTGGGTGGTAGCCCCTGTGCTCCATTCAGTTGACAATGACTGCAATTCCACCCCATTCCTTGGATCTCACTACATTAGTCCTCCTTTGGAGCTTTCAGACAAACCTTTTGAACTACTTATAGAAGTAAAGTAAAGGACTGCTATTTCTATTGTTCTTTGTGTCCCTATTGGATTGATTTCTAGAAAAAGTCAAAGGAAGGCTAGGAAAATGGCTTTGAAGCGTGCCCCCACCCCTTGTGAATGATTCAGTTCCAAGAAGTCTGCCCATTTCTGTGGCACATCTCCTGTAGTGATGTTCGGCATAGGCAATAATTTTGTGAATAATACTACTAATATTTGATTCAATATTCATACATTTGAATATTTGCGGTATGAAAAAAAAGTGTATATTCGCGTTGTGAAAATCTTTGAAATTAATGGTCATATGCTATGTTTATTTTTTTCTTTTTTTTGCATTATTTTTTATACATGGCCATACTGCAAATATTCTAAATCCCAAATATCCGCCGACATTTTTGAGATATTCAAGCTCAACACTAATCTCCTGCACATTTTTTATGTGGCTTTTCATGGGCAAATCCTAATTTCAGTAAATCCTGGATTTTTCTTAGATTTCTTAAATCGGGGAAGTTTAGCAGGGAGGGGGCGTTACTCTGCCTCCTAATTTCCCACCCCGCTTGTGCTGATAATGTGCAGGGTGGGACATCAGCAGAGAGAGTAACACCCTTTTGCTCCTAAATCAGCTTACAAGAAGTGATGTCAAGTCCTGCATTTGAAAAGCAGAAGAGCCACGTTCAGGTATCCACCTGCAACCCTGGCTACACAGTGTGTCCAAAGTGAAACTAAACACTCTGGCCGAAATTGACACCCAAATTACTCCCAGCACACCATAGAAGTCACTTTGGGGTGACCACATGGCTGCAACTGGGTAACACCAAACCTAGTGATACCACTGCCAATATCATAGTTAATGTGTGTTATAAATCCCACTAGCATATGTGGAGGTTGTGGATGTATAGAGCATTGTGCAGGGTGGGAAATCAGCAGGGAGAGTAACACCCTTTTGCTCCTAAATCAGGCTACAAGAAGTGATGTCACTTCCTGCATTTGGAACGCAAAAGAGCCACGTTCCGAATCCCTTCTTCTCGTGCATCAAAGTTGACAGGTATGCTCCTGCAACCCTGGCTACACAGTGTATCCAAAGTGAAACTAAACTCTCCGGCCTAAATTGACACCCAAATTACTCCCAGCACACCATAGAAGCCTCTGGGGTGACAACATGGCTGCCATTGGGTAACACATATATGTGGGGGCTGTGAATGTATAGGGCATTGTTTAGATGGTGGAAATCCCTTCTCCCTGCCAAGATAGGTGCCATGGCAACGTATTTAAGGTCAATTAGTGCCCCTGCATCGTACAGTACACTGGTTTCAAAATGTTGTTTAGTCTCCTACAAGAGGGACTCTGAGACTTTAAAAAGCTGAGACTAAATGGCAATTTGGTGTCCTAGACTAAAGAGTGGTATGTGAAAACATAAAATTGTGAAATGTGGAAAAAAATAGGAAGACCAAACGAGTTTGAGCAATTCTTTATTTTCTGAAGTTCACCAAAAGTTCAACCCCATGATGCTTGAGGCATGGCAGGAAAATATATCGAGACTAAAAGCTGCGAACCCTGGAAGCAATATTACTAACCAGAAGGTGCACTGAGTAGTCCAGCACACTTTCCTAATTTGGAGGTATATTTAGCTAAACGTTTTATCTTCTTCTCCCTTTGAACTCTTTCATGCTGTGGCATATGAGCCTTTCAGAGATAAAAGAGTATATACAGACTTCTGTAAACAGAAGAGAAATCACAGGAGACCACTCCATCCTGGCAAGTACACCTAACGGTGGAACCTAATAAGATATTACATACGGTTCCAACAACCAAAGTAACTTCCATCACCCCAAGTGCATGAGCCCACTGTAACATTGTTACCCAAGGCAGACAGAACTCACATTCTCTGCAAATGTACGTACGGTCCTACTCCCCCCAGGTTGAAATGACACAATATATTACTAGTGTTGAGCGACATATGGTATATTAAAGTTCGCGTAATTTCGCAAATATATAAAGCAACATTCTAAATTTGTAAATTTAGATTTGAATGTATTCTATTGCTGTTCGCAAAAATTTGCATAGATTCACGAACCAGCTTTACAGCTTCTCTTCTTCATTCTGTGATCTTAGCCAGTACGAGCACTGTGCATATTGCGTGTATCCATTCGCAATGCACACAAACATGCGCAGTGTTTGCTGGTAAACAGTGTTGAAGTATAATATGATAAATATTCGCCATTGTGAATATCCAAGCTCACATTTGCGCTTGGATCCAAGCGCAAATATTGCGAATTCTCGAATGTCGGATATTCGTCGAATATATTCGAATTTCCAATATTCTTGCTCAACACTAGTTACTACACATAACAATGGAATTAATGCAGAGGTCTCCCAGGCCTCTTCCGTAACCCTAAAGGCTTAAGTGATATTTAGTGATGGCCGAACATCGGCCAAGTCTTTCCGCAAACGGGTAGATGAGACTTTTAAAGAAGTCCGCCGCCCGCCTGTTCACAGACCAATTAAAATTCCCCGCCTCTAGGTGACGTCACATCCGGTACCTGGAACGCATAGTTCCTGGTTAAGGGAGCCGGATGTGACGTCACTGACGTCACTTCCTGTTCTCGAGCCAGTTTTTCACTAGGAGACCAGCTTCATGCCCGGTCTTCTAGTGAAAAGTTTCTTCCTCCAGCACGATCTCGCTGCTTCTGATCCTGCCGGAGGAAGAATAGAGATCTCCATCTTGCCAGCGAACGGGGCGGGTCGAACACCCATACTGCTCGCCGGCGAGAAGGAGGGTGAACATCCATGTTCGTCGCCAAACTGTCAGCCTTGCGGGCAGTTCGGCCATCACTAATGATATTTATTGCCGCTCCTCCTTCCACTTCTTCTCCTTTCACCAACCTCATCGGCAGATATGCATGCGAGGGATCGGCACCTAAGGGCCCCCTGGAGCCTTATGCACATGGATACATGGTATAGCAAGAGAAACGGCCCTGCTTGCAGCATACCATGTACACTTAGGGGTGACACCATGGTTTTCCGTCACTTGGTGACACCACACCTAGTCATGCCACTGACTTTATGTAATAGAATATAGTAAAAACAACATGTCAAATGTTGAAATGAGTTTTTTTTTTAAAAAGGATCATTTTGAATTTCATTCCAGCTATTTGTTTGCAAATATAAAACTCACTGTGTGGTTTAGGGTCACATCGGTCTATGTCTCAGAGGTCTCATCATGGTGAAATATCTGCATTGTACTACTGTTACCAAAGTGTTTAGTTTGAGGTGCCTGAAGTTATTGTGATATGAGCTACTAGTATTCCCCTGGAGGACTTGGGACGGGGGTGTTAAATGCTATGAGCTATTGCCTGAGTGGTTATACTGTATGGAGAGCGAGAAAGAACACTCTGTTATTAATGTGGTGCTGTGTTTTGAAGTCCACTTACCAGTTGGCTTCCCACACTGAAGGTTGATAGTCTGACTGAGCTGTCTGGCATTACAAATTCAAAGAGGTAACAAAAAACAAATATCTTTGTGTGCATTTCACCTGCAGTATATATTTAGCTGCACGGCTTAGCTTTAAATATGCAAATGAGCGCAACTATATTTATAAACCATAAAGCCCTAAGTCTAAGAAAACATCCTGTTTACTTCTCATATAAACAAGCCTGCCAATCAGCCTGCCATTTAACACACAGACCCTCAATTTTCCCATCCTAGAGGAGAAAGAGTCTCTTTGGTTAGTCCTTAGGAGTGACACGGCTGCAGTTAATGAGTGACAAGCACCTCAACTTGCCAAAGAAAAGAAATAATGTGTTTTCAGCTTCAAATCTACAATGTCAGGGAATAGATTGCTTTTGTAAGGTTTTTATTTGCCTGCCAATTCACATAATTTATTTCATGCATATTCTTCCATGGAATCTAGAAATGTCTACATTTTTTTTAGTAAAACGATTTTGTCTATTGATGACTTATTATGCATATATGGGACTGATCTATGGAAATGGATGGAAGCAACAAATAATTTGTTACGACAATACGAATAAGTCCAGTTTCTATGGGATGAAGCATGTCATAAATTGGCTTATGTTTCCTATGAAATCAGATTAAAGGCCCCCACACACACACCGAGTGGGGGCCGACAGAGCTGGTGCGATCAGCTCTGGTGTGCAACGGGATGACGTCATCACGCTGCATTCCCAAGCTGTAAGCATCGGTGGGCACCCTTTGTGTGCTGGGTTCCGGTCCTCATTGAAGTTAATGGTATTGGCCAGAGAACATCGGACCGATGTCCGTTCTCTGGCCGGCCGAGCTGTGGGGTGACAGGGATCTCCCAAATGTGGGCACCACCCCCGATCGTCGTGCCGTTTTGGCCGACTGCCTCTAGCCGTGCTCACCGCCCATTGGTCCGGCGGCAAATCGGCCGCCGCTCTGTTGGTGTTGGCAAGGCTTACGCCTGGTCTTACCAACTTCTACAAACTAAAAACCATCTGAAAGGCTAAAATTTCAAGTTTGACTTTCGACTTAAATTTTGCAAAAACTGCATTGCTAGAGCAAACACTTTTTTCCCATGTTACCCACCCCTTCTCTCCATCTCCAGCAAATGTGGTGAGATACCATTTCAGTGCTTTGCATCAGCTCATAATTCAGCTAGTCGAAATATTCTACCATCTCCACGAGCCTAGCATGTTGAGTGACAGGAATGGTCCTAGTAAGCACTAATCGGTGGTTTCCCAGTAACGTATTGGGTGTACATAGTTTTCTAACACAGAAACCATGCACATTTCGCTTATCAGGATAATTTCTATTGCACCTGAACTTTTCAAACTGAATAAAAGCAATTAGCACCCTGCCAGCCACCAATATTCACACAGCACTGTCAAAGCAATGATGACATTTTGATGTTTTCTTTTGACAGAGGTGCAACAAAAAAACAAATAATTAACTTCTCCTAAAATCTGATGAAAATATGGAACGCAAGAAAAAAGGTGAACTTTTTAAAAATCCTGACTAATGTTACCCTGATGATTTCAATTGTTGAAGTTATGATATAGTTTGCAATTAATCACGGAACTTGGTCAGAATGAGTACTCAAGTGTGTGCAGCCCTGGAGCAAGCCAGATTCCCGCCCCCTCCGGTCTGTAAAATCCATTGCTATAATAGTCCCGTGAAGGAAAATATTGACAGTTGTAATGAACCACAGTCAGCCTTTGGTTCCATTTTCTTCATTGTATTTGCTCGGTGAATATGAGAGGTAATATTTTTTCAGATATTGGAATGTACACCAATAGGTATCCTTAGCATAGTGTGAACTAAAATAAGCTTTAGGCTTGAAGGACAAAGAAACCCCACATTCAACGAGCGGCGGTACATTTTGAATGCCGACGATGTGCTTGCCCCCCCCCCCCTCGCTCCTCGGCCGTCGGTTTGCCGCAAGGCAAAATCGTGGGTTGCCCACATGGTCCCAAGTCTCGCCCGGCTAGGGTAACGGACATTCCGTAAAGGCTCCCCACCGTAGCGAGTGGGGGCCGATAGATGGCGGTGGAGTGCAGGATATGACGTCATCGACGTTGCCTCCTCCATTGCTCACATCATCGCATGCACCCTTTGTGTGCCAGCCTTAGTTCAATGGGGGCGCGGTTCCCTATGAAAACTAATGGCATTGGCCCGAGATTTACGGACATGTTCATTCCTCTGTTCAACTGATTTTTTGAGCGACAGGGATCTGTCCATCCCCTAGGGGGATGATTTTGCAAGTGACCGCCGAGAGCGTGCACTCATCACACGGCAAACCCACCGCTCATCTGTCGCCACCACTCGCGACATGTGTGGGGCCTTAACCTTCAATGTGGATTGCTGTTGTTGTAAAATGACCAATGGTAAATTACAATGGTTCACACTTCCCCCTTAAAGAGAAGTCATCATCTGACGATGCAAAACTGACTCCATGACTGAAGCAAATTGCTAACAGCATTGCCTTTTTTGGTGATGGCATATGATAATAGACTCGGACATATAGCGTTATCATACTCATTGACATCTTTCATGGCCCCCCCACTAAGTGGCTACTGCTATGACATAGTGAAAATGGTCAGAAGAGGTTAAGCTTGAAAATTTTATAGAAATTCACATATTCAAAGGAGCTTATTCTCTTGACTTCCTCGACCTGAATTTCAATGAAACAATTTATGTTTGGTCCATGGAAGTAGTGTAACCCCACCGGACAAAACACAGGAACAACCTCAAGTACGTTAAAGCGGACCTACCACAGAAATCTATGTTTATATGAATGGCAACTAGAAGGTGCCAATAAATGGAAATGCAGTAAAAAAACACTCAAAACTTACCTGTAATGACCATTTTTAACAACATAACCCTCACTGGGCCAGTTTCGCTGACGCCAATAAACCCTGAACTGGGGGTGCAATATATCGCGGGTGGCCACTTGGGGGGCGTTCAGTTATTTTCTATGGGGAATTTTCAAGAGCAGATCAACTGCTTCCTGGTGGCTGCCTATTTCTATCTATCCTGTTGGAAAAAGAGTCATATGCTCCAAATGCTCCCATTGTTTCTATTGATCCCCCCGTTATCTGAAGCAAGAATCGACTGATCTCATCCCAACCATGATGAGTGTTTCCTCCTGGAGAACACATGGCCCTGAGAGATCCACCCTTGTAAACCTCCTTCTCATGTGAGTATCTTGTCTGTTGTGTATGGGTCCTCATTTTGTATTCGATTTTGTTTAAATCTTCCTATTCCACATTTTTTTTAACCATTTGTTTGTACATGGGTTGTGCGCCTCTTCCGTCCTTGTCTACTATGTTTTATTATGTATCATCTTCCTGAAGCTGACCACCAACTGCATTTGGCCACACTCCTCCATTTTGATAGCTGCACACATACACCACTAAAACACCTCATCCTCATTGACTCTATTCTACTTCTGCAATCTTTGCTCAGGCCCCATACACCACCTGAGGCCTTTCTGTCCACTGACAATCAGCTATAACTGTGTAATCCTGCTGAAGTTGTGCGCAACTGCCCCCCATCATCTTTCGGTCCTTTGCCTATTTCGCCTACAAGAACCAGGAAGTGAAAATAGCTGTATGATAATTTATTCAATGGGTCATTACAGTAACTTGTTTTTTTTTCGACACGCATTCCTCCCTATTATTGGTCACTTTAGTGCATTCATGAAAACATAGATTCCTGGTGGTAGGTCCGCTTTAAGAAAATGTTTTAAAAAGTTAATTTAAAAGTTATTCCTTAAGCCTAAGTTTCATATCCCCAATGGCAAAGTAGCTAGGCCATAGGGAAAACATTGGCCTGCATGCCATATTCTAATCATTTAGATTTTATTATTGAGGCATTGTCCATTTTTTATGTGTCATTGGGCACCTAGGCACTGATCATTGCATTTTTGGATGGGGGGAGGCAGAAAAGACCAAGGAGTCTGGGCACTGGGCATTACTGAGGAGTGAAATGCTGCGTGTGCTCCTGCAGTTTGCGATCACCTACCCGCCGCAGCACATTTGTTTTCTTGTTTTAGTTTCTCCACAGGTTTGCTTTAATTGTTTGCTCATCTCTATTGCTAACCATGAATATACATACACATTATACATATTTAATTTTCTCTTAAACCTTCCAGTCCTTCTGTATAATTTCATGTATTTTAGCAGACGCGTACTGTGCTGAAACAATAATTTGCATACACTGTTACATATAGTTCCCCATTAGCAGCACTGGAAACCGCATTATGAGAACAACCTCAATAATGATGAACGGGTTTTAAAGTGAGCGGAATTAAGACGACATAAACAGCAGTTACATCGTGATATTTGGTTTAATAGGCGACTTGCTTCATATTTGTAAGAAAAACGAAATAATCCCTCCAAGAGGGTAATGATTGTAAGATTTGTGTTTTGATGTGTTTTTCCCCCCCAAAGAGAAACCCTTGTAAGGAAAGAGGCGCTAAATTTAGAGGCTGGTTTTTGAAGATAAATATACTCAAGTATTTTGGAACCCGGACTGAATGGAGCAATCAAGTCTTTTGAATGCTTGAACACATTCATTTGATGTAGAAAAAAATAAATTGTAGGATTAAGCGCTGGTACAATGTGGCCTAAGACTTCCCACCATTAGGGTAGAAGCTCATATCACCATGAGCTTTTCACGTTAAAATTGGTAACTTTTTGTAATAATTGGACTGAAACTTTAAAATATAGCCGGTTAAAGCAAAGCTAAACTCACCAAATGTACTATATGTCCCTTGCTGGCAATGACGCCATTTTGAAGAAAAACCTGACCTCTAAGGAGTTGTGATGAGCGACTAGGCGTATTAGAATTTGCGTAATTTCGTGAATACCCGCAATGATATTCATAATCTCGAATATCTGCATTTGTGGAGATGAATTGTGATCAAAAAATCGCAATACCATCAAATATGCCTATAAGTCTATGGAGTCAAAAAAATCTTGGATATTTGACTGGAAGAATATTCGCCATTTCCATCAAAAAATCATTGGCAATGAATGGAATCGCAGAAAATCACAATGGCGTCAGATATCCGATGATCTATTTGGGAATATTTGCAAAATTTTGAAATGCAGATATTCAAGCTAAATAATAGAAAATAGAATATTCAAGCTCAACACTAGTAATGAGATAATTTTGCTTGTTGCTCCTTCTCTCTCTTCAAGAAAAATCTGTCAGGACGTGCTTCAAAAGGTTCCCATACACCTTTAGATTTCTCTGTCAGATTTCCTTCAGATTTAGTCAGTATTTTACCAAAACCATGTAATATGAGGGACTTTCTAAACCATCAAGTCTACCTGTGTTCAATCGCAGAGGACCCAGCACTACATAGTTGTTGGTATATCTAAAGGATATCTAACAGAGAGATCTAAAGGTGTATGGCCAGCTTTACATTTACTTTTGGATCGTACAAATCACCTCATCTTGTCTACTGTACACGCCTATGGAGCTATGTTTTCTCTATTGAAAACAATTATCTAGCTCCCTCTAATGGCCATACACATTACTGCAGTTGTAACAGATTGCCCCAAATATCACCTGTGTCACTGGGCAGAGTGTTTTATGGAAAAATTTTTAGACCCCGGTATCTCAGATTCCCATTCTGAGGTAAGACCAGCGGTGTCTTTATTTGCAGGAAACTCCTATGTTCCTCTGTTGTTTTTACTGGGAATGTGCAAGAGCAGGGTGGGGCGGAATCCCATTTCCGGGTCTGATGTTTCCAGAGTCTCAGAAGCCCATTAGAGCACCTCAGTCTCAGATGCTGGTCAGCGTGTGGAAGACAGTCTCTGAACAGTCAGAAACAGCTTTGGTTTAAGAAGCCAGGAGGCTTTTGATTTACCAGAAAATTTGGTTCCACAAAGAATTAAAGATGTTCTTTAGGATTTCTCCACCATTGTTACAGTAAGTTCAAATTAACCATTTTTTTTTTTGCTTTTCTTTTACTAGTCCTTAGATCTGCCATTCTAGGTCCTGGCCCATGTAGACATTGAATTGTTTACATTCAACTGTCTGCAGACCCCGATCTGAAAAGCACAAGGAGGTCAACAGGGCTCTCTGCATTATACTAAGCAAATTGCTGTGGTACAAATGATATTCCATGCATGTGGGATTCAATATCTTCTGCATCAGGAGCCATAAATAATGATTTGTATATTCCGCTGCACCTCTATTAACCACAAAGTAATTGTTGAAGAAACAGATTACCAGCCTCAGGATGAATGGCGGCTTTGCATGAGTTTAGCTAAACTCTTCCATCCCCTCATCCCATCAGATTTCAGCCAGGTAATTGAAAAAACAGAATGCACATCTAGAGACATACCTGATTGCTTTCATGCTACAGTCTGCCTAAGGCTAGGTCTCCACTATGGGCTGGGATCCACTGATGTCCGCACAAGCCTCCGTTACAATCATGTGGACACAAATGGCTGCGTCAACATCAATGTGACGGAGTTTTGGACTGATGGATCAAGAGCTCTGACGGGCTGTGGAGACAGCCCTGTCAAAGCCCCATTGACCTCAATGGGTGGCTTGTGCACTGCAGTAAAATTTATGCATTCAACGCAGGGTTTTAAGCGCACGTGGAGCCCTAGCCTTAGTCTTTAGTACCCAGAGCAGCATGCTTTAGACATCTTTATCCTAAGATTAGCGTTGTGCTTGTTGATGAGAGTTGGTGAGACTTGGATGGACTCCATGGTCATGAAAACCCATTCTATGATGTTCCTGGTGCACAGCTTTGGACCTGGAATTAATGTTGGAAGGAGTTTGAAACTTTTATGCACCTAGGTGACCCATTCTGAAACTTACTTAGCTACAAAAACATTACTACATCGATTGTGCAAAAGTCGACCCGTGTGTGGCTAGCTTTACGTGTCTAAAAAATTTGAGTTGCGATGCAATGCATTTTCAGTTGACACAATAAGCCCTGTCTACGCATCTCAATGTGATTTATTTTCCGCCCGAATTCCCGCATTTGACTTGTTTTACACATGGAGACTAGACTATAGCCTAAAGCCCCCCATAGACGGGCTGATTCCCGGCCATAGTTGTGGCTGACCGAACGCTGTGCGCGCTCCCACCGAGCACATAAAGGTCGGTCGGCCGCAACTATAGGGGAGCCCACTTTGAGGATCCTACCAAAAGAGCCGGCAGGTCGGATCGCACACGGATACGTCCTGCTGGTTCTTTTTCTGCCCGATCCTCCGATCCTGCGCTGCAGTCAGTTAACTCGGAGGGGAAGTCTCCTCCCCCTCCGAGTTAATTGACTACAATCTGACAGGAATCGCGTGTGTAAGTGGAACACACGGGATTCCTGTCCATTTTGTAGCTGACTTCTCACAGTGTGGTGACGTCGCCACGCTGTGAAGAGTCTGCTTAAAGCCGGCCATAGATCGGGACGTCTATGGCCGGCTTTAACCTCCCTAGCGCTCTTGCAAGATCCAGATTTCTGTACCAAAAGCGCACCATAGACTTAAATTGAATTTGTTTTTCTGCTGAAGGCTTGTAACTTCACAAAATATGTCTGTACAAGGGTCTAAAAGACATCCTGACTATAATAATTTTTGAAACACAATTATGTAAAAATAATACATTAAAAAAAATCGGCTTCAGTGCAGAAGCCAGTTCAGAAGATTTGAGCCACCGGGACAGTGCGAAACTGTAAGTATGTTCTGCTGATCTTCGCCGGACGGCACCATCTCATCCAGAACAGTACTGACAGGACAGCGCTGAATGATATGGTGCCATCAGAAACACTAGAGGGGGGTTAAGCTCCCTAATCTGCTGAAATTGGGAGTTCTATGCTATGCAATGGTGCACTCATTACGCATTGGTCAATCTAGATGACAGCAGGGTTGGGCTGAAGAGATTTCATACCAGTAAAAGTGTTGAGTTTGAATATTTGAATTGCGAATATTTTGTTGAATATCAGCTATTCGAGAATTCGTGAATATGGCAGCAGATATTCGCAATATCGAATATTTGAGCTATTATGCACTGGCAAGCTTATGGCCATGCATTGCACGTGACCATTCGTTTTTAAGATAATCACAGTGTGATTATTAACATTATTAACTGAAAAACATGAAAGTTGTTGCACCAAAGTCACATATACAAGGAATATGAAAGAATATTGCACACACCTTGTGGACATTGTATCTAATTTTGCACACTGGATTATTGACATAAGTAATTGTCTTTTCAGCAGCTGAGTTTGTTTTATGAAAATATCACAATGGTGTGTAAATAACAGACCTATCAGGTTTTTCTTCCTCCCTCACGTTCCCACTGTACACCACCAAATGTCCATCGCTCTTTAATTATTTAGATATAAAATGCCTTGTATGTGTTCCTCATAGAACTAAAACTCATTCTTTTTCATTTTAACACAATTCTCCCTTGTACTCACGTAAACTTATTGACAGTGATATATGTATTTACTGCGGTGCCGTCAATTACAGTATAGTTAGTCATTTCTCAGCTTACCCTTCAATTTTTTTTTGTTTGTTTCTAAACTATAATAGACAGCTTTCAACAAAAATAAAAAGCAGACTAAGAACGCCCAAACTGTAAATAGACAAGCGATTGTTGATGTGCTAGTGATGGAGAAATGTCCTTGATGTCCCCATTTTTATGATGTTAAGTCTCCACTGGCATCCAACTTTTCACCTTTGGTTCGCATTAAATGCTGGTGCTCTGATGCTTTAAAAAAAATTCTATCGATTGCAGTGAAACAGTACACACTAGAGCTTCAGTTGTAGTTCATATCGTGCTTTATCTTTAACGCTAGTAAATGTGTCTCACCCTTAGATGAATTCAGGGATATTTACCTATCCCTGGCGAGCCTGCAGCATTTTTGAACACTGGAGAACTCACCAATCACTTCCGGTACTACCTCTTCAGCGTCATCCATGAAGCCAGAGAGAATGGGGGGGGGGGGGGCACCATTGACCTGCATGTAAATGCATGCAACGTTGGTTTCCTGCCCCACATCCCTGGCATCATCGAAGATTTTATGATAACGCAATTGCATCGTCCCCAAGGCAATGTTTGGACAACTCTAGGCATTATGTGCACTCATTGAGGAGAACAAGTGGAAATAAGCATCTTTTCAACAAGGTGACAAGGGGCTGGAAAAGAAAGTTAAACGTTCTGGATCCGGACCCCGGGTATGACACTTGAAGTTTATGGATATGTCAAATGATGCTTCTAATACACAGCCCTTATTTTTCAGAAGCCTATTGAGCATGTCATGACTTTAAAGGGGTTTAAAGGGGCACTGTGCTGCGATAAGCATGCCCTAAACATGGGCAACATTCACCTGTGCATCCATGATACCCCATTGAGACAAACTAATTAAACACGTTTTTTATGCAGTGGAGTTTGCAGCTGCAATGAAGCTAGAAGAAAATTCCCTTAATGGATGGTATTTCATCGACAGAAATCTGTTTTGAAAGAAATTTAATTAGAAAACAAGAACATAATCTTTTGCAGCTAACCAGATGTAGTGATTATTTACACGGGGACCCTTTCAGTTACATGCTTTCTGTCAAACGCTGACTTACAGCACTGTGTCCATGGAGGAGCAGCAATGTTCCTCTATGAGAAGTGTTTCAGCACTACAAACCAAGTCCCTTCATCTTCATAACACAGAGGAGACATTTTCTATATTCGAATAGGGTGACAATTTTTCATGTTTGCAGGCAGTTAGTGTTGTATAAAGTTCATATTTCAACTGCTGCAGACTTCACACATATTGACACAAGGATGATTAATGGGGTTTAGTGTTGTTCTGGGTTAGTTTGCTTACCCTGCAAACTTGCCCCACTCGGGTGTACTCACCTATGCTTGGCAAGCCTGGGGTGATTATGAGTATGGTCTGACTTGACAATTATTTCCACGTCCACCTCTTTGCTGCCATCACTGACGCTGAAAAAGTGGGGTGGGGGATAGCGCCATTAACCTCCATGTTATGGAGACAGCGCTGGCTTTTTTCAGCCCATCCCCACCACGTGAAAGGTGAATCAAATTAAAAGTCAAGAATTAAAAAAAACATGCCAAAGGTAAAACTTTTAGGAGGTTAAATAAATTGGAGTTTAATGGTTATAGAAAATGCAACAATAACGCATGCAACATAGGATTCATGTATATCTGCAATCAAAGCCTATCAATACATGGCTTCACTGATGGAGGTCAACCCAGATAGCCCTGGAGCAATCAAGCAGTAGCCAAGTCCTTTTGAAGTGGTGCACCGGACGCTTGGCTCACAATGACCTTTCAAGGAAGGCTCCCCAGTATTTTGGTGGAGTTCCCTTTTATGTTAGAGAGTTGGTATGGAGTTTACAGAAGCACTTACTGTATTTTTCGGCATATAAGACGCACTTTGTTCACCCCCAAAATTGGGGGCAAAAAATTGCCTGCGTCTTATACGTCGAATGCATGACCCCCGCGCGACTCCCATCTGAACTGTGTAATTGCCTATGCCAGCCCTGAACTGGCATGGGCAATGAAGACAGAGCTAGATGAACTGGCATCTACAGCTCTCCTGTCCGTGGGAACAGCAATCAGCTGCCCCACGGACACAGAATCAGTGACATCGGGAGAGGAAGAGAGAGCAGAACACAGCCCAGCCCTCCTCCCCCCTCCCTCTTCCTCAGATCAGTGTAAAGTATGACGTGTGTTCAGCTGAGAGTGTACTGCTGCTAGTGACACCTGCTGGCTGAATTGGATATTGCATCCATTAAATTCATTGCATTAACCCAATTGATGTGAAAACGTATTAAATCTTTTTAAAACTGGGTGCGTCTTACGTGCCGGTGAGTCTTATAAGGCGAAAAATACAGTATATAAACATTGACCATTAGTGATGGCCGAACTTCGTCCAGGTCCGTTCGCGAACAGGCGGATCGGACTTTTAAAAAAGTCTGATGTCCACGGGCAGACAAACAAAAAAACGTAAGTGAAGTCGGTGACATCGCATCTGGTACCTGGAACGCATAGTTCCTAGGTCCGATTGCCGGATGTGACGTAACTTCTGATTTTCAGAGCCGATTTTTCACTAGAAGACTGGGTTCTCTACCCAGTCTCTAGTGAAAAGATTTCTCCCGGGAATCTTACTGCTCCTGACGGGATCTTACTGCTCCTGATTTTGCCGGGGGAACAATAGTAAGCTCCTTCTCACCGGAGAACCGGGTGGGTCAAACACCCATACTGCTAGCCGGCTACAAGGAGTGTGAACAACCATGTTTGCAGCCGAACTGTCCGCCTTGCAGACAGTTCGGCCATCACTATTGCCCATGTCTGATTCGGCCCGCCTTGGTGGTGAATACCACAGTAATCTATATGTCTCCAACAGCATTGTGTTCTCTGTAATTTACCAAGGCCTAAAGAAACACAAAGTCACCAGACGCTTGTTCAACTGTCTAATAAAGTTTAGTTGATGTATTTTAAAATGGGTGAGTATAGCAATGCATGTCTGACAAGGGGTGTGATCACTAGCTATGTAATTGGCTCATCATGGGTTTATCTACAAAGCAATTATACACAAATAAAGACTTCTTGAATAGACGTGAAGGAAATATTGACCACAAGCACATTTAATTAAGGTGTTCTGAAGCAATAGCTTTTTAATCAAGAAGACGAACAGAATGGAATAGCTTGATCATTTGTAAGGGCAGACGTTCAGGGCTTGGAAAGCCCCCTGAGGGGCCAAATCAAAAACTAAGACTGTAATTCTGCTTATTGATGTATGAACAAAATAAACAGGTAAATGTACTTAGTATGGCATCATTTAATATGGCAAAACTGTCAATGTAATTTCAGAAAATAAAAATGTTGGTGAGTTAGAAAAACCAAGTAAACATTAACCTCCCTGGCGTACTACTGAGGTACAGATTTCTGTACCAAAAGCGCACCATAGACTTTAATGGAAAAAAAGTGTTTTACATTGTAGGCCTGTAACTTTCCAAAGTATGTCCATACGGGAGTCTTGTGACATCCTGTATATAAAAACTTGTTCAGATGGCGCTGCAGATGTGCCAGGTTACATAGGAGAGCATTGTTTAGTTCATTGAAGCCAATGCAGCTGCCTCTTCATTAGATCGGAGACAAACGGAGCAGTGAGTTTGCTCTCTTGTGGCTTCGATCTCTGCCTGATGAACCCAGCTCGTCCACTGCAGTTCCGATAGGTCAGAGCTGGACGAGCTGGAACCGCCAGGAACGGCAGGGGGGTTAAACATTCCCATTGCTCTAGGTGACAGAAGGCCAGAAGAGATCTGTTTTCCTGTGTATCACTATTTCCCCTCTTAAGCATGTCAGATCCGAAGTATAAAATGGAAGAGGATCTATTAGAGCTCAGGTTCTCTAATTTACATCTTTGTTTTATCTATAAAGCCAGCCATAGACGGCACGTGTGATGACGTCGTCATGCAAGGACGGCCGTTCGGAGAATCGGCATGCATCCTTTGTGTGCCTGCATATACTTGGATAAGGACGCTGGTCCCAATCCCAAGTAATGCGATCAACCAAAGAAAAATGGACATGTCCGTTCTTTGGTCGATCAATCTTTGGACTCCAGGTCAGCAGCTTCTATCCAAGGCCAAATTTTGCCTGATTGATTGCCGTGAAATTGCCCATGAATCAAAGCGTCTATGGCCAGCTTAAGCAATACTTTATTGGGCAAAAAGGAAAATTCTGCCCCCCATATTACCTATGTAAAATATTATTGTCTTGGATAGAACTGCAGAAGGTATTGTCAGGTGGAGCCACCTTACTAGTGGGAAAAAGTTAGAGTTTTATGGCATTAAAGTTTTACAGAAAAAAAATCCAAAGTTGGTTTGGCATCTTATTTGTTCTAGTTGTTTATTTGTTTCCTACTACCCTAAACACATTTGAACTGGACTGTCTTGAAATGAAAATTTTGATTTTGATTTTGTGACTTGTACTTTGAATTATATTTTAAGGTTTTGAGTCCCATCTGTCAAGAGGCAATTGAGGTCAATTCCAAGTGCAATAACCTGATTTACCTTATTGAGAATCTGGAACAAGAGAAGTGTAATACTATAACACATGGGGCATCAAATGTCCAATAAATGGCACATCTGGTCCGTTCATTTCTTAAATATATCAATCTCGCAGGCCAAATAAAATTATACCCTTGGCCAGATTTGGTCTCCGGCCTGCAGTTTGACACCCTTTCTTTAACCTTCTGGGCGTTACAGGCTTTTTGTGCCATTTGTTGCGTTTGTGCCCGATCCCGGCACGGGCGCAGTTTGATTCATGATCAAACTGCACCCGAACTGGCTTCGGGCATAGCGCCCAGGAGGTTAAGACATCTAATTATGTCTTCTGTATTAATTCATCAAAAGGTCTTTTGGCCAAAATCCAAATTCTTTAATGAGTCTAACTAATCTCTAAACATTTCAAAATCAATACCACCATAAAATGTACTCTAATTATGTTTAATTTTTCTTTCTACCTTACCAATCAACCTATAAAACCGCATGAACTCATTTTATTAGGTATCATCGAGCAACACCTCAGCTTCCCAATATAAAAATGCAAGGCCAGAAAATATTTTTACAATTACGGTAAAGACCCACAACGGATTATTTTGCCGGAGTGTGATTTGTGTAAAGCAAATTACCTAGCAAGACCAGAATGGAATATTGGTTTCCACACTCTCTTGTGAGCTTACACAATAAATTGTTCATATTCTTCATAAGAGTCTATTTTTAGTTCAAGGAACTTAACCTTAAACAATACCACCGCAGTATAATACACGTTCATAAACATTCATCTTCTGGTATCCCTTTGGCACAGTCGGAACGCTACCACTGTGTTACCTTGGAAACTGTAAAAGGTAATTGATAAAAGTATTCCAATTGCTATTGGTGTAACCTTAGCTACCATCTTGTACAATTATCTTCCATTTGTATCTCAAGGAGATCAACAGAAAGTGTCCAGGTATTCTTAATATTTGTAATATTCTTACCAGATAGATAGTATTCTTACCAGATATTCTCAAAAGTTTAAATTCTCAAACTATTTTTGAATATATTTAGTAATTTTACCAAACTTTTTTCCACAAAACTTAAATCCCTGTATTATAAAAAACAGTGATGAAGCTATGAAAAGTAAGAAACAATATGTCAGGATCCGAACTCAGGTAGGCTTCACTGTCAGGCTGCAGCTCTGTCCCCTGAGCCACCGGAATGTTTGCTTTAGTACATTGTCAGATACCTTGTACATAGACACCTTGTTACCTAGTTCTGGTTGAACCCTGAACCCTTGGCCCCTCCTATGTACTTCCTATAAAAGCCATGCTCTTGCTTAGCTTCAATGCCAGATTATTGAGCTTTCAGTCAGTATCTTGCTTCCTGTTCTTCCTTGCTGTGCCTCTATCATCTTCCTTAGTGTACCGACCCTTGGCTTTGAATTCCCGACTACACTTCGTTTTGCTCCCTTGTGATTTGACACCATCGGCTATCAACCTACACTTGTTTTTGACTACGCTCCTGCTTGCTGCCTCTTGCTACCACTGTTGATCCTGCCATCCATTGAGTCGCTGTTTCAGCTACTGGACTCAGCGCCTCACCGCAGATCGTTACACAATATGATGAAGTGGTTTTGGATCCCTCATATGGAGGCACCCATAGTTAAGTTGGTTCCTTTATTAAACAACATGTAGGTAAAAACATGAATTGAATGAAGTTCACTCAGACAGTACTGGATTTGTATATAGGTTTCTTTCATCTTGATGTTCAGGAATTTTAAAGTAAAATGTAAATTAAAAAAAAAGCGGGGTGGGGGGGTGGAAGAACAGCAGGTGAAAGGGATCGAGGGGGAATTTTTCAATGAAAAAGCCTGCAACAGTAACAACCGTGTGTGTGTGTGTTTTTTTTTTACTTTTTCTTATTTCTAGAGATTCCCTTTGATTCCCCGTTGTGTCTTTGTTGCGGTATCAAAAGGAAATACCTCCATTGGGAACACAACAGCAAAATGAGGAAAACTTGACAGGGTTTAACTACTCCATACTATCCAAACTAAACGCATAAAAAAGAAATGAGACTTTAGCTATAATTTAAGCCACGTCATTTACTTCAGTCCGTCTGCATTTTTTTACGCTTATGCTGGTTTCGAAATTTCCTGATGAAGCTAGAGAGCGAAACGTGTTGAGAATGTACCAGCTATGATGACTTGGAATTTGTTACACACCACTGTGAATACATTATGGAAAATTGTGATTCTACAATATTGTTTTATATCTTTTTTAACCTCCCTAGCGCACTGCTGAGGTCCAGATTTCTGTACCAAAAGGGCACCATAGACTTCAATGGTAAATTTTTCTTTATGTTGAAGGCCTGTAACGTCCCAAAATATGTCCGTACAAGGGTCTAATAGACATCCTGACTATAATAATGTTTGAAACAAACAATTATGTAAAATAAGATTATTTTTTTTTCAATAAAATTAATGAGAAAACACAGCTATGCTGCTATGTACTAAATCTCGCCCAAATAAAGTCTCTGGTGCCCCAGATGTGCCCATTTGCAGTTAACCCTCTCTAACCCAGTGTGATGGATGTTGTAAAATCACACCAGGGAAGACCAGGGGCACCAGCGACATTTTATTCTGGCGATATTTAGTACATAAAAGCATATTGAAATCTATTTTCTACAAAGAAAACGGATTTCATGCAATTTACTTTCAAATTTCTTGCCTCCTCCCCAATGTGACGTCATCACCTCACTCGGAGAGGGGCGGAGAAGAGACGGAGGAGCTGGCAGCCTTGTCACATCGGGGACATCGGGACAGCGCAAAACTGTGAGTATGCGCTCCCGGTGCCCCGATGTGTACTGAACGGCACCATCTCATCCAGTGCTATAGTAGCAGTAGCAGCGCTGGACAAAATGGTGCCACCCCGACCGCTAGGGCGGTTAAATGTGTATTTGGGATTGTGTCTGAATTGTGATTCCATTTGGAATTGGAATTGGAATTGTTTAAAACCATTTGGTGTAAATGTGTGCCATTAAAGTCCCCTTGTCCCACTCCCCAGAGGAGTAGGGAAAATTATAGATAGAGTTGTTTTATCATGGAATTTTCTGTAGCACTATTTGCATCATGAAAAAATATAACATTTTATGATTCGTCATCTCTAGTGTTCTGTAAATTATTGTAATCAGTGCTCAGTAACTGTGTTTTTTTCTTGTCTTAAATGTCTTTTCACAACTTGGCAGCTCTTAGAGAACTGATTAGTTTTCTCTCTTTATGACTCAAAGGGAAATGTATTTACACCTAGCTATGAAAAGATGATTTCAGCAGCTACATATTTGTTTCTGATAGATATAAGAAAACACATACCGTTCGGACTATAAGACGCACCAAGTTTTTAGAGCAAAAAAAAACAGAAATTAAATAAGTTTTCACATCAATTGGGTCAATGCAATGGATTAAATTAATGCAATATCAAATTTATCCAGTGGATGTTACTAGCAGCAGTACTATGACAGCACAAGGTCATCTTCCTAACTAACTGGGTGGGGGGGGGGGGCCGCCAGGGGAACGGCTGGAGATCTCCTCTCCCTATCTGGCTCTGCCTGTGGAAGCTGCAGAGTGATTGCAGTTTCCACAGACATGGAGAGAGGGATAGATGGCAGTTCATCTATCTCTCTCTTCATTGCTTATACCAGCAGGGCTCTGTTGGCTATATTCGCAAGAAAAATTAGCGATTAGAACATTTGCGATCAACACTTAATTTTACAACCGCTATGAGGGGTTCAGCATCAGAGAAGAGCTCAATCTACCCTTTAGGGTTTCTGTCCATATTCATTGTCCAAAAAATGCATCCAAACATGGTTACCCTTGCAAGGGTTAATAGGCACAAAACAAGTCCTCTGAAATATTAATCCCTCCTGGCTTTACTTTTCCATTTAGCCTCAGAAAAAGTATATATGGCCTCCCAGTAGTCACAGATCTTACACTGGTATCTGCAGCTCCAGGAGCACACCATCTCCAATTTGGTCAGCAGCCTAGACTGAATGGTGTCAGATCCTTTTGTGGATACACACCTGGCTACTTCATTCACTACAACCAGGTAAAAACCCCAGTGTGTACCTAAGTGGAATAGGAAGGCCCCTATTCCAAAGTCCAAGACCTTGTAACCAAACTAAAAACTGTTGCAATGCCATCCAATATTCCTAACTCCTTTCCTGGATGCACCTGATAGGACACTTTTACTGCTGAGCAAATAAGTGGTCTGTCACACCACTCATTAGGGTGTCCATGTTCACAAGCAGTGGGGCAGAGTCAAGAGTGACTTAAATTTTTAACTATTTATTAAACCAAAATTTAACAAGCTATTTACGAATGTATAAGAATTGTGAGAAAGGAAATTACAAGTTACTTTAGGATCTGGAGGAAGATCATTTTGTGCGGAAAAAAAACCTTGTTCAGTTCCATTTTGTTAAACATAGCTTGGTCTCCATTTAAAGACAATGTTTGCATTTTCTCACAATATAGACTTTTGGATGAATTCTGAACACAATTCAGTGAGCCTAATAAAAGTGATGTGAGGCCCAGGACCTATGCCAATATAGGCAAGGCATCAATTCCCCAATCTCCATCTCACTCTTTGCTTATAGTTGCACCATCCCAGCACTCGGTTGCCCCCAGATATTATATGCACAAGAAATGATATCCAAACAAGGTCTCCAGAGCATTCAGGAAAAAAAAAAGTAAAGTTTAAGCATGGTCAGGGCAGGTAGCATACTGAGAATGGTCAGGTACAAACCAGGGGTCAGATACAAATAAATAGATCTCACCAAGTAGTAATGTATACGCTATCTTTGGGAGTACCATCCATCATCCAGGCTTTTCTAGGGCAGGATGTGCTAAAGGGTGAAGTGGATCACATGGGAAAGCAACAAAGTGCTACCAATAACTGCAGGAAATGAACATGAAAACCTGGCATGGATGGGAAAAACACCTGCCCATTCAGATTCGTCAGTGACATCACACATTGCATTAATACTATTTGCCTAGTTGGGCAGACTCACGGTGATGATGAAAGATGAAATGGGAGTTGGTGCGTTCTTACAAACACAAGCCACGCTGGAGCCTGGTGGGCCTAAAAAGTTGTTATGAAGTTTGGCTCAACAACCCAAAAAAAGTATTTTATTTCAATTCAAAACCAAACATTATCATGAGAGCATTGGGAACTATGGACTCCCTGAGTTCCCAATGCTCCCTGATTGTTGTTGATGTGTTCAAGTGGGGGGACTACATGGTTTAAGGCAGTGATTCCCAAACTGGGGGGGTCGTGCAAAGGTATAAACAGAGGTTATGCTAAAATCTTTCCCATGTTGATCCATACACGGTGGACTACTGATCACAGCGTGGTGATATCACTCACAGTGTGGTTAGTCGCCTGAAAAACGAACAGGGATTGAAGGGTCTATGGCCGGCTTAATGCAGTTCATTAAAACATCATTCAATGCATTTATTTTAAAGGCAATAAGTGTTAATACCAACATTATACTTCTGATACATACTTAGTTCTCTCTGGTCCGAAATATCTGTAAATACATACGAACAAGTAAACATGAAAAAAGTGTTTAATTTTTTTTCCTATTGGCCAGAATGTCTTAGAATTGACCAGGGTTGTTTAATATTAAACAAATCCCGTTGTCCTGTTGTCCGCCTTCCATGGAGGCCAAATAGATATTCAATTGCTTACAATTAAACAAATCATTGTCACACAACTGCTTATTGTGATCTTGCAATATTATACATTTAATGCTCGCCTATGTCCTTTTCATGATCTGATCAGACAATCTCCTTTGCTATGTAATCCTATTTTGTAGAGTGTAGATGAAACAGCCGTGTCATTAAGGCCATACTATGGGTGAGTATTATGTGTTACCAAAGAAAATCCAAACATAAAAGGTTTACTCTATAGTCCATGGCCATGGATAGCTTCACAGAACATATCATTCCTGATTGTCGAGGTCACGTTATCTGCAAGAAGATCATAGGCTTCCAGCTTGATGCAAGATATTCACCATACCCTGTTCTGTTTAATACTGCAAATCTTCAATGTGCTTCATCGAATGTCTTGACTTCTAATAGTTTTTTACCAGAGGCCGCTGCTCTGATGTAGTTTTGACATAAGATACTTTAAACAAACTAATTTGGATAATTTTAGAATCCAGCCTTGTTACCTAACCAGGCCAAACCTGCAAGTCTGTCTTGTTAGAAAGAGATGAAATGGAAGGGTCTGATCACTTTTGGGGTCATTAGACATTGAAGCAAAAACATATGTATAATATACACATCTTTCCCAACATTATAATAAATAATAGACTTATTTTCTTCTTTGTATGATCAGCACTAGAAGGGCAGAAAATAAGCAAAAGGTGTCAAAAACCAAAATAACCCAAAGACTTAAACTGAGAATGTCCCTTGTAGCCCCTACTCTATGTATGTTTAATACATACAAACTCCATATTAGATTTGTTATGTAATAGTCAGTGAATCTATACATATGCACATAAACAGTAATTTTGACTCTGATGCAAAGGAACCAAAAGCACAGAAATCTGAGATAATTGACTTTTCCGTGTACTCTTGAATAGATTAGGCATGAAAAATGTCCTTCTATTGAACTTTTGACGTGTGTGTCCTTGGAAGAGATACAAATGCATTGCAGTGCATATAAAAGTACATTAAAACACACAAAATAAAAACAAAACACACGTACAATATGTGCATTACTAGGCAATTTTCAATACCCAGAGAAATTTAAATAAAACATGATGTATAGTTTCTGCCTGAAGTGTGGCTGATGTGGAAGCAGCAGCTGCATGTTCTCCTCCTTCCAGCACACGGCGGGTTTTTGCAAATATCTCTAACCTTTTCTGCAAATCACAGGAGCACAAGCCCCTCGTCCCTCTTCTTATCTCTGAAAATATTGTTAGGATAATGGAATAAACAGTTAAGCCCCCCTATACACCTTTAGATCACTCCATACAATTTCCTTTAGATCTACCAACAACTATGTAGTGCTGAGTCCTCCCTGATAAAATACACAGTGATTGAAAGGTACATATTACTGCTATGTAGTGCTGGGTCCTCCCTGATATAATACATAGTGATTGGAAGGTATATATCACTGCTATGTAGTGCCGGCTCCTCCCTGATAGAACACATAGGGTATGGAAGGTATATATCACTGCTATGTAGTGCTGGGTCCTCCCTGATAGAATGCATCGTGATTGGAATGTATATATCACTGCTATGTAGTGCAGGATCCTCCCTGATAGAATACATAGTGATTGGAAGGGTTAGGAAGATCCTCATATTACATGGTTTTATAGAAGAAATATTGATTGTACAGATATTGTATTGTAAGATTGTAAGGTGTATGGGGGCCTTAACTTTAATGCTTCACCATTCTAAAGTTTAGGGTTCTAAAGTGCGCTCAGAGGAGTTCCAGAAATAGAATTTTTAGCTTTATCTATGTGATTTTGCAATGTCAATGTCTAGTTTACCTTCTTTAATGGAAAAAAAAAACATTTGAGAGTCAACCATGGCAAAATTTCTTCATTGTCACCGATGACGCATGACTGGAAGTGGTCGACGGACCTGCAGCGATTCCGCCTGATCCCGCCAATGACAGGGTTTGTTTTGTAAACACAGGATTCAGGGCAAACCACCAAGGAGGTTAAAGATATGTAACAAGGGTTTAAGGCTGCCATACACGGGTCGATGCCCGTCACATGGATCAGCCTTTAAACTCAAGGCGATGATGTCATCACGCTGAGTCTCATATCGAAGGAGCTGGAGAGCGCAGCACTGCTCCAAAGCAATGGACATGGACCATGATTTACAGTCATGTCCGATACAGGTGTGGCCGCATGAAATATGCGCTAAATAGATGGCTTTGAGCGTGCATGACTCTCGAATCAGGCATCGATCTAGCACATATCTATGCGTATCATCATATCTATGGCTTATAATTCTACTATCCTCTCAAATCCTTAAAAATTATGCTAGGGTTTATTTTCTGGGCCGTTTTTTGGGGAGATGGTATAGAGGACAAGGGTTGCATCCAATCAAAATTTCCTACAAAGCCATTCCACTATAACTTTTTTTCTGCATTTCTGCAAACTGCACACATACTACATACATTTGTATAGATTTCACCTCCTAAATGATAAGTTTCTCAACAGTTTATACCTACAACTTTTGCAAATTTCCCTTTCTAACACAAGCCAGTGATCAGAGATCCAAAAAAAAAAACCTGTTCTTTGCATTTTACAAAAAGATTCCTTGGAGAGCCAGATGGTTTGTAAAAACTCTGCGTACAAATGTACAAACAGTCTCCAGAAGATTCTCCGGAATATGCATTTCTGAGGTCCCAGTGCTGTATATCATAAGGACAGCTCTCTTGAAGAAGGGAATGCATAGAGTCAAAGGATGAATTGATTGCAACTTTTTTATTTCTGTATATTTTTTTTAAAGCTTTACTTACAGCTTGTTTTATTTCTCTCTTTTTTTCAGATTTGGACGATCCCATTGTGACTGTCCATCAAAGTATAGGAGAAGCAAAAGAACAATTTTATTATGAGCGGACAGTTTTCTTACGATGTATTGCTAACTCCAATCCCCCTGTCCGATACAGCTGGAAACGAGGTGAAGAGATCCTGCTACAGGGGTCGGATAAAGGAGTGGAGATATATGAACCTTTCTTCACCCAGGTAGGAAATAAGGTATCAATCCACTTTTTACATACTACTTCTAATATACCGTTTTATCGTATTCTTTGTTATTGATTAGGTGTTTGAATTATATAAAACAGATGGCCGTATATATCTAATACCAACTTCATTTTTTATTGGCTGATTTGGAAACAAATATGTGTTGACCATACCAGGTTGCAGCTTGGTTGGTATCCTCAGTGAAAGTTGGAGTAGAGATGTAAAGTCAATTACTGAAACATTTCTCACTGCTAATTACCGTTTAGGCAGAGCATAATAAATTGTGAGGTTCACTAAAGGTTAAGAAATCACTATTGAATTGCCACCAATGGGAGTCAGCCCAATGTTTCAAGTCTTTCCTAAGGTGCCTCCATAGTGGATGCTATTGAAATTGTCCATCTCTCTTGATATTGGTTGATTAAATGATTGGTTTGGAAGTTGAAAAGGAAGGGATGTCTAGGTATGACCCAAATTTACCACCAAAACTTCCTCTTGCTCTTTACAGCATTATTCTTTTTTCATTTCGTAATCTAGATACATCATCACCAGAGTGATAAAAGTCTTCGTCTTGGCATCTGGTGGGAGCTCAGTTACTATAAAAGTAGGATTGTCCCTCAGAATTCTGCAAAATGTTTCTTTTAATATTTCTATCCCCCCGGTTGAAACTCATTTCTACCATCATGGCAGAATTTTAATTTAAAGCAAAATATTTCAATTCAAAATTTCTTCTTAAAAAATCTATGTTTATATGTTAAAAATCATGTCTAACAGGTAATTTAAGGGCAGATTGCGATTGAAGTCAGGTACCCGGACAGAGCTGAGCACATTTGTTTCTGCTCAGTCCTGGTCTGGGACCTCTACACCATCCAGCACAGACTTTCAGGAACATCACTTCTGATTGGATTACAGTGGGGAGACATTGTTTGGAAGTATGTTCTTTATTGTATTTTTAAAGATCTTTGTATAAAGTTTTGTGGTTTTCGGTTTTAAGTTTTTGTGGTTGTTCAAAGGATTTAAAGACTCCTGAGAAAAGTTGGATCAATGTTTCAATTCCTAGCGCTGTCCAAAAGAGAGTTGCTGGATCATATTAATCTGGTTGACTGAGGTTGAACCAAAGGGGACAATTGCGATAAAATTGCCAGTCTGCCCTTCCACAAATCTAATGTTCTTTATTTTATTTAATTAAGCAGTATACTCTTTTATTTTAATCGTTTTTTTATTTATTTAATTTATTTGTAATCCACAAGTAAAAGTAAAAGTCCAACTCCTTTTTTGAAATCATAACAAAAACACAGTAATACACCTACTCCCCTGGAGGTCTCTTCTCTGATGTGTGTCACCCCTTTAAAACTGAGCTTTTTAAAAATGTATTATTTTGTATTAATTTATTTTGTAACTGTTTAGGAAAGGGTAAGAAGTCAGGTACCTCTATGAATGGTGTATTATAACATTTTTTAGTCCTTAAGAGGACATTCACATTGGTATCTGTAAATGCTGCTTTTCCAGCGCCTGAACACCCGAAAGGAGCTGAAGCTGGGAAGACTCAACACTTGCCTAAAAGTCAAACAATGGAGGCATTTCAAATGCCCCATGAGCAAGGGGAGGGTTATCCGGAGGTGTCTTTCATAAGCATACATATGAATGCTGTCTTAATGCAAAAATGTATATTTGTAAGTCACAGTTTTCACAGTGATCTATTGTGATACCTATTTAGAGAGGAGAGAAGGCAACTGTGGTCATCAATTCCAAATTTGCACCCGAAAGGTGATATGTTCAACCTTCCTTCAGATTGATAATCCAAGTAGGCTTCATAATCACCATCCTCTTCTGAATGTGCGTAATGCGCCCTGTATTTATATGAGAAATCACTAAGATGTGTCCCACTGCACCCCGGTGAAAATATTGTGCACCCGCCAACAACTTACAAAACAATTTTTCTTTACAGAAACACGTCGTTCTGTGTGTCTGCAATGCCGCTTGCACGATTTATCTTGTGTTCTTACAGTACGGGTTTGTGCCAGTATCGTGTATTCCTCGGTGATGTCTTAATTTATAGAATGTAAGGCTTTGTCAGGAGAAGTGATATGTTGAAATATTAAGTATCTGGGGTGTTAAAACGGATCTCTCTTCAGAGACCTTATACAGGCTGTCAGGTTTCCATGGTAACCTAAGACACCGGAGGTTAAGAAAATCTGATTTTATTTTTCCTTTAGAACAAGACATTTGTTCATGGTAGGTTCTGGCATTACACAGGCAAGCATCAGAGGGTTTCAATAGTCATTTGTATAAGTAAATAAACCCCAGGAGTTCCTGTTTCTGGGATTGTATATATGTATATTGTACTCTTTGCAAGTGCAACGGTATTTAAATTAATTAATTGTTTAGCTTTGATTAGTGATTGACAATTGACAACTATTTACATCAGGTACTGATTTTAAAGCATAATTTATCCTTCAGCACAAGCTGCCCACCTCACATACAGCTCTGACCATCAGGACTGAAGGCAGGGTAGCTTCTCCACCTCTTTAACCTCCTGGGCGTTGCGCACGTAGCGCAGTTTTTTTATAACCGCGCCATGGGCATTCGCGGCAGAGCACAACATGCTCCTCCATGATTACCTGCCTGGCCGGAGGTGCCGTGCATGGAGGGGCGTCACCTTTTTTCAGCATAACTCCGGCATCTCCAGTGACACCAAAGTTATGCTGAAAAAAGGCGACGCCTCTCCATTTACATGGAGGTCTATGGTGCCGCCTACCCCCGCCCCCTTCACGTCACCAGTGACGCGATCGGGGGCAGACCCGGAAGCATCGGCATGTATTTGCGTCAGACAGGTGAGTCTATCACTAGTTAACTCGGGTTGAGTTTCATACATCATGTAAACTCAGGCCAAACACCCAGGAGGTTAAAGGCTTATCCCCACTATAGCGATGTGTCGCGATTCCAGCAGGGAGGAAGGGAGAGCGTGGGAGATAGCTAGCACCCAGTGATCTCCAGTGGTCTCCTGTGGTTAGAATCAGGGCACAGTACCTGCAGGCAGAAAGTGGGGAGGTGGGACAGGCCATCTTGCCCCACCCCGCCTGATCACGCGAATAGAAATTGATTAGGTGTGGTTAAAATGAGACATGGTTTTTAACTGCGCCCATTCATGTCTATGAGCCGCATTTCAGATTGCGGTCCGCACCCGCCCGCAGCCAATTTAATTCTCTCTTCCTGAAAGACAAACATGTTATCTTAATGGCGATTACAAATTTTTGCTTCTGGTAGGCTCGGCTCATATTTACCTTTTGATGAGAACAGCAGGAAAATTATTGGCGTTTCTGATAAATCACACATATTATATAACGATTTTTGATGAGAAGGTGAGGTAAGGGAGACTTGGGAGGTACAGAATGCATTATTAGGATTTTCATTATTTCTTATGGGAAAAATAGACTTACATTAGACTTGACTTACAACTGACCCTTGGGAACCAATTAGGTTTGTAAGTAAAGGGTCAACTGTATTTTTTACATAGGTATGATAAAAGTGTTTAATTGTTTTCCAATGGGCTTCTGTAAATAAAGATTTGTCTGATTTAAACAATTTTAGACCCAATTACATCATTACTGGGTCCCTGTGTTTCTTTATGCAATGAAGGCTCATCACAACTTGTGAAAGGGGCCATCAGGTACTAAAAACATAACTGTACCCTCCCCTGCCAAAAGCCCTTAGCCCTGAGGGAGAAGTTTTACAATGAGCTAAATGCCTTCATGGTAGGAGGAGTGTCCCTGACAAACTTTACTTACATTAGTTTTTGTGGTATCTTTTTTCAGAACACATGGCTGCAAAAATAATTCAATATTAAAGCCTTATAGAAGCCAGGAAAGCTCAGATGTCTTCAGAACAGACCAGAAATCCAAGATACAACCACTTTTATCACTAGTGGTGGCTGAACTATCCGCAAGGTATCCGACAGACAGGCCGTGAACATAACCCCCGGTAAACACTGGGTGTTCGACCCACCCTGTTCACCGTCGGGAAGAAGGTTACTAGGTGGAAAGAAGGCGGGAAGATCCGGCCAGTGGAAAAAAATTTTCACCAGAGACCGGGCAGAGAACCCGGTCTCACATGAAAGAAAACCCACTTAAACTGGAAGTGACACCAAGTCTAGATATCAAATCCGGGAGGCAAATTTTTTTCTATTCAAATTCCCTGCAAACAGGTGGGGAATTTGAATCTTCCCGTGAACAGATTTTTTTTTTAAAAGTCCGATCCGCCTGTTTACGGACTGACCTGGCCGAAGTTCGGCTATCACTATTTATCACAGCTGTCCAGCCATACTGTTATTTATGAGGCACTATTTCTGCTGTGAAAAGCTGAGGAAGGGCAGAATGCTGAGCCCCCGAAACGCGATAGTTACCCCTTCATTTGTATTTATAAATTACTAGAACTGAACTCTAGAACTGAAATTACTAGAACTGAAACACTATAAGCCTTGCGGACTGGCACTTTTGATTTCTGTATCATTGCATGAAGACCACCCATGTATTGTCTGAAATTCATTTTGGCTTAGGATGAAAGGTCTAGAGGATACTGTATGCCCCCCAGACAAAAACATAACAGGCTCTGTTAGATTTGTTGTGGCTTTTAATACACACAGCTCAGTAGTGCACAGTTCTAGTAAAAAAGAGATAAAGAAGACTTTACCTTAAGGATTGCGTTCAGAATTAGGAGAGTTTATAAAATGATTTTGTTAGCGTTGAGTAATATCTCGTTACTGTATGAATTAACTCGTGCCCATGGCTAGCTATCATTACCACATCCCCAAAAGGCTCGGCACTGTACAGACCTTTGTTCAGTGCTTATTGTGACATTGTGCACGTGCAGCGAAAGGTCATTCCTGATGCCTGTAGAAAAGGAAGGAGAAGATCAATTATTGTTTTCACTGGCAATGACTGAATCAAATCTACGATTCATCAATGTTTTTATTTGCATAGATATATATTCAGATGCAACTATCTGATCTGTAGAATAGCAGACAGTAAATCATTGAGTTATTCATGCATATTAATGAGGAACAAAACTGCATTTCACATGCATTGCTTTTTATCACATTCCATCATTTTGGAAAATCCTTACCACAGACCTTGGTCCCATCTTTCATAGCATACAGACTATATTCACAGAATACAAATTGTTCTGTGTATTCTAAAACCATTACATGTAATTTAGTAAGGTGACAATGTAGAAGGGTAGGGACTACTACAAAGAGCACAAAGGTCCCCATATTCACCCACCACATTACTACTCTACGCTACTGTGTAAGTTGTAGAATGTTAATATCTGAGAAAGTTCATGTTGTCTTTATTCGTCAGTCTAGCAATTTGCAACTAAAGCTAGCCATACACGTGTCGGATTCCATGGCCAATTGATCACTCACCCGATCGATTCCGGCGATTCTGCCGGGAATCGCAGGTGTGATCAATCGGGCAATTAAGAGTATCCATCGCTGCATACCACCTTGTCCAACGGATTCCGGGACGATTCCGTGTCCGATTGTCCACCTCACAAATGGTAATTCCCCCTGATCTGGGCAGAATCAATCTGATGGAACCAACATGTTGGTTCTCTGTCGGATCCGATTCTGGGCCCCTGAACGATCGATTGCATGCAATTCCGGCATGATCGTTTGGCGTGCACGCGCCCGGAATCGATCGTGCCGGAATCCGGTGGGAATCCGACACGTGTATGGGGGCCTTTAGACCCAAGCACTGAATCCTGGGAAGTCACACCTTCCCCATACCACAAAAAAAAACAAAAAACAAAACAGGGTTCTGCAGAAGAGGAACAGAGCATACTAATTAGTGATGAGCAACTAGGCAATATTCCAATTCACGTTATTTCGTGAATATCCTCCATAATATTCGATTCCATATTCGTAATCTCAAATATCGGCACTTGTGGACATGAATCATTGACCTAGGTTGCCAGAAGAAATAGCTCATTGGATTATCAGGAATGTCCACCCCAGCAACCTTATACTTAGAGGCAGCAGGATCCAAAATATATATACCTGGCCTGCACTCCTTCTCCTAATACCTCAATTGACCTAGGATGCCAGACCCCTCTGGAGAATCAGGAATGCCCACACTGACAATGTTTTCCTAAAGGGCAGCAAAATGTAAAATGTATATTGCTCGACAGGCCTGCACATCTGTTGCACAAGCCTAAATGGACGTAGCCCCTTCAGAGATGGTATTCTCTGTTTGGTCCTACAAAGGATAGTCATTTGGGAAGAGGGATTTAAAATAATTGAAGTGGATTAAGAAGGTGATGTGCCCAAGCTTGAGAGCTTTTAAGGAGGAGAGAGACCACCACCTTGACATTCATTAGTCCCATTGGTAAGTACAATTGATAAGTATGGAAACCTCTATAGTGGAAAGTCTAGAACTTAGCATGGCTGCTGTAAAACTATTCAAGAAGGGACATTCAAAGTATTTGTGGCTTTACTGGATGTTGCTGCATGACAAGGTTCGTGGCAGATGATGGGCCCAAATGGATTGAGTTGGATTTGTTGGATATTTGTATGCATCCACACACATATTCTGTGAGATCAGCCTGTCGCTGGGTCATATTATCAATCAGTAGTGATGGCCAAACTTCGGCAAGGTCCGCTCGCCGGAAGATTTAAATTCCCTGCCTGTTCGCTGGGAATTTGATTAGAAAAAATTTAAAGTGATGGTTCCCAGTTTTTGATATCCGGACATGACGTCACTTCAGGTTTAAGCCGGTTTTCTTTCACTAGAGACTGGTTCTCTACCCTGTCTCTGGCGAAATAATTATTCCACTGGCCCGATATTTCTGCTCCTGATGCAGGAGAATAGTAACCTTCTTCCTGCTGGTGAACGGGCCGGGTCGAACTCCTGTACTGTTTTCCGTGGGATAAAAAGCAAACAAGTTATGTTCGCGACCGAACTGTCAATCAGAGATTACCAGTTGGTATTAATTCTGCCAGCCTGGTCTTGTTGGGTGGCTCTAGTGATGAGGGGTGGATGTGGATGAATAGCAGCAGGTTAATACTTGGTTGCAGATTCTTCATTCATGCCCAAACAGAGGTTGCTGAGCATGACTAAACAATGAGGTTTAGGTAGGATGAGCTTGCAATAGAGACAAGTTGGGTTGGGACAAGTTGGGTTGGGAAATGTAAGCACACACTAGTGTTTTTACCTACCAAGCTACATTCTGGGAAACCCTACTCCTAGTGGAGTCTGATGAACCTCTGATAGTGGCTGACGGTGTCGACCGTTGTCATTACCTATTGGACAGCCTAGTTCTAATTCCTAAGGGTATGCCAATCAAAGTGCAAGCCTGACAAACACACTGTATATTTTTAAAGCAGGTCAGCTCCCTGCAGTAGCCCACGCATAATTTTTTAATGCAATTGATCTTTGTGACCATAAATGTAAATCTTACTAAATGAGACATAAAAATTATTCATAAAAATGCATCTTTTTTACATAACGCATTCAACACATTACATTAAAAGGAAAAAAAGAAACAAAAAAAGGACAGGGTTCCTTTCTGCGAATAGTAAAAGAAGATTAGATTTCCAAAGAAATATTCATTCAGCCTTGGAAATTATTTTGAGTCATTTGCATATTTTCTGAAGTGCAATTGCATAAATAATACTTTAGAACTCCATGCATCAAGTACAACACGGTTGCTGTATTTCTATATGGAAATTATGCAGATTGTTTATTTACGAAGATGCTTTAATACCGTAAGACTAACTTGGTAGAGATTAGTGTTTTTATACATCAGCATCGTGGTGGTATTTCTTTTCTTAATTAATTTCAACATCTTTCATCTGGAGATTAAATTATTTCAGAAACCATCTTTTTTTCAATGTTTTTTTTAAAACTTATTTGACAAATAGTCGAGAGGCGGTAAACGCTTGCCAGCATTTCTGAATATGGGTTTTATAGGATCGTAGCAAAACACATACTTGGGAGAATCTACATTATCGCCAGTGATGCATGTTTCACTCATTAGTGCCCATGTTCCCAATGTTCTAGACACCTGTCAATCACCCGGCTCCCGTCCTGCTTAGGTTGCCACAAGCAATGTTATGGGAGAAGCTAAGACTGCAGGATTTCATTGTCTTTCTAATCAGAGAACGGGATTGCATTTATAAACTGTCAAAGGGAAGCAGCAACTCAGAAATAAATGTAAACCAATGAGATTCAAAGACTCATTGAAAGATGACAAAACATTTAAATACTCTGATTTTGTTTAAGGATTTTGTTACAAAAAATTGATCTATAAAAGACACTTTTCGGGCTTTGAGAACACCTAAATACATAGTGTACATAGAATACATAGTACCTAGAATACATAGTGATTGGAAGGTGTAGAAAGGTCCTCATATTACATGGTTTTGGTAGAAGAAAAGTTGGTTGTACAGAAGTTGGCTAAAAAAAACCATACCGTATTTTCGCCATATAAGACGCACCGGCATATAAGATGCACCCAGTTTTTAGGGCAAGTAAACCAGAAAAAAAAGATTTAATAAGTTTTCACATCAATTGGGTTAATGCAATATTTTCAGTGAATGCAATATCCAATTAAACCTGCAGGTGTCACTAGCAGCAGTACACTCTCAGCTAACCAATGTCATCTCTACACTGTACACTCTACAGGAGGAGGGGGTGCCGGGCTGTCTCCTCTCCTCTCACTGTGTCCGTGGGGAGTGATTGCTGTTCCCACGGACAGAAGAGAAAAGGCAGATGCAAGTTCATCTATACTTTTCTCTTAATTTCCTAGTTCAGGGCTGGCAGAAAAAATTACACAATTCAGATGGGAGAGTCGTCATTAGCCGGTATCTCACATCTGGCAGCTTCTCCAGCTCCCCCAGCTAATCTCCGTGCCGGCAGAGCCACGTTGTGACCACCGGCAGCCAAATGGCTGCGGGGTCGTGCATTCGGCGTATAAGACGCAGGCACTTTTTGCCCCCCAATTTTGGGGGGTGAAAAAGTGCGTCTTATATGCCAAAAAATACGGTACCATGTATTTCTAAATTGAAGCAGGTTTTGAAGGTGTTATGCTTTTTTAAATTCACTTTTTATTCAATCTTGTCTATTATCAGTAAAGCTGGCCATACACCTTTAGATGTCTCTGTCAGATATCCTTTAGATCTACCAACAACTATGTAGTGCTGGGTCCTCTGCGATTGAACACAGGTAGACTTGATTGTCCCTCATATTAACGTATTTTTTGGACTATAAGACGCACCGGACCATAAGACGCACTCAGTTTTTAGGGCAGGAAAGCCAGGAAAAAAAAGATTTAATACGTTTTTACATCAATTGGGTTAATGCAATTAATTCAATGAAAGCAATATTAAATTCAGCCAGTAGGGGTCACTAGCAGCAGTACATTCTCAACCCAGCGTCCTACTTCTCACTGTTTAGAAGAAGGGGGAGGGGGGGGCAGAAATCTGCAGTCTTTTCTTTCTCCTCTGCTCTGATGAGCTGTTACTCTGTCTGTGGGGACTGCCGAGTTATTGCAGTTCCCACTGAAACTGAGAGAGGGATAGATGGCAGTTCATCTCTCTCTCCATTGCCTATGCCAGCAAAGCTCTGCTGACATAGGCAATTTTACAGTACAGCTGGGAGAGCCGACACCAGCCGGCATCTCTCAACTGACAGCTCCACCAGCTCCCTGGCTTATCTCCGTGCTGGGAAAGCTGGCAGAAAGCAAAGGTGCGACCGAGTGGCCGTGGGGGTCGCACATTCGGACCATAAGACGCAGGCACTTTTTGCCCCCAATTTTGGTCCGAAAAATACGGTACATGGTTTTGGTAAAACAAAAGGAGATCTAAAGGAAATCTGAAGGTGTATGGGGACACTTATACTTAGCTTCTCTTGATCCAGCTGTCATGTCACCACTGCAGTTGCTCCCTTCTCTTCCCTCCATACCTTCCTGGTTCTGTCTTTCTTGTTCCTTGTATTTATTTCACTATTAACACTGCCACCTAGTGTTGTAAATTACTTATTAATCTGCATTGTAGATACAGGGCTGAATGAATTTTTCACAACATTAGGTGACAGTATGAGTCCTTCATAGTGGAATCAGTATATAAAGAGACCAACGCTGGAGCAATAGAGAAAGCGCATTTACTGGATCACAAAAACACTAAATATGTCAGTTAAATCCCCTTTTATTGTAAACTGAACCCCTTTTCTGCTTATACTCATGCAAACCATAAGAAATCTGTGATACTTTTTAGCTAAATGTCAGACAGATATAAAAAGCACAAACAAAAATGTCAGATTTTAAAAAGAAAAAAACTTTCAATTCCTTTATAATCTGTAAATTATACAAATAGTTCAGGACTTTGGCAAATATGGATAAGGTAAGAGTGCAGTTAGTAAAAATTGAAGTGGGCTCAATGTGTTCACTGTCTTGGCAGCTTTGTGAGAAGGTTTTTAAAGCCATAAAAAAACATCCGCAGCCAGGCACTCGGTGTACAGATGCCTGACTGGGGGGAGTTGCCGGGGGGTCCATACGTCACTGGAAGTGACGTGAAGCGGAGACGGCATGGCAACAAAATACGGGGACGGAAGTGATGCGCCCTCTTTCTGAAGATGACATCTCTACCCTCTCTCCCTTTATCTGTTGCTTTTAAAGGATCTAAGATAACCTGAAAGGGAGTTTTGGCTATCAGAGTAATAGACTAAGACTGGGGTTACTGGCCTTATGGTCATTGTGGGGGACGTGAACGCTGGTTTCTATTGTAATGTGTTTACCCTCCCTTTGTTTACTTGTCACTGTGGGGGGCGGGTCCCTGGCAGTGCCTATGATTATATATGGATCAAGGTAATTGGGTGACATGCTGGTGGAGGGGGCAGTCACTGGTAAAGTGTCAACATTGCGCTCTTTTGAGGGTCAATGACCCAAGGTGGAGTTGATGTAGGTGGTGGGAGGAGGCAACAATTTGAGAGTACCCACCGTGCTATGTAGGTGAGGCAGGTGGCTGGTACATAAGGTACTGTGGTTTTATATTTATTGGTGAGGCACTGTCAGTGACATGTTTTTGCACTGGTATTTATTTTGAGCTGTGGCCAAAAATACATTATCTAATTTTTTTTCTTTAAACTGGTGTTGTGTCAATTTTTTCGAAATGATAAGTTATTTTGTTAATTAAGTTACTAGATGTTCAGATGAACAGGTCAACGCTCCCACAGTCATGTATTGCATGGACTTCGTGCTTTGGCCAACAAGCTAAAACAAGCCATTTAGGGGACTTTCAGATAATTAAGACCATTCATAATAGCAGGCACAGCCAAGGTGTCGCTGTAATAGGAAAAACTGAATAAATGCATTGGGAGATTGGAGTCAAAAACCTTTTCTGATTGGTAGCTCTTTAGGGAGTCATCTCCACTAGTTCATTCTTTCTTGGGTCTGTTTTGATATGGTCAGCTGTTGTCCTGACCATAGCAGATTGCTTGGTCAGTTTTTACACTGTGTATCATCTGCAAATCTCATCACATATAGACAGTTGTGCGTCAGCAAGAACAGGAACATCTTCAACAAACTACTGGCCTACCTGCGGACCAAAGCTGGTTTATTACTATCTATCTATCTATCTATCCACATAAACATGCTAAATAAACACATAACATGCACTTTACTTGCTTTGTAAAGCTTCTTGGCTGGTAGTAGTAAGGAAAGGGGGGAACTGACGGCCAGGAAATAGAACTGACGGCCAGCATAGCCAATAGTTAATTCTTCATGGCAGATAGCGTATGCGCCCACACAGAGGGATCCAAATGCCACCTCTGGCACACCTGCCATAGCAGAGCACAGCACTGATTTTAAAAAGCTTTTGTCAACCACATCTTGAACTCTTTGGTCTTAATAAAAAAAGAACGATAGGCGAACCATTGTAGTCATTGAGAAATTCATCCCCAAGGTTTAGGCTGCACTGATACGGTCCGTCAGGGCCGTTTTTACTGATAGGCAGTTGAAGCAATTGCTTAGGGCGCCACCCTAAAGGG
>CM070043.1:30600163-30615217 GCA_036250615.1 Ptychadena robeensis | reverse complement strand
CGATTTCCTTACATTCTATGGCGGCGTGCCTTCCGGACACACGCAATACCATCCATTGGTAGTGGAGGTGGGGCCTGATCAGTTTGCTCCCATGGATGTGGGAAATACTAATCGCCCACACTGGACCCTCCCCCTCCGGACTGCCTGATTGGCTGACTCCCGGCTGCTTTGGCTTTTTCAGTCAGGCGGCCGTGGAGATCGGCTGCAGTCACTCCGGAGAGTGTCTGGCTACAACCAGACTTGGAGTGTCCCTGGCGGGAATCCACCTTGCCGTGCTGGTTCACTTTCTTTTGTAACATAGTGTGCCCATAACCGTACCTCCCCGGCAAGACCCTTTATTGGTATTGTTTATGACCCCGTGAGTACTGCATACTCCTTAGAACAGCATCCATGTCGGCAGATGGCCAAGACACTCTTACAATGTCACTTCACGTCCCAATTATATCCACTTCTACAGGTATTTTATGCTTTGGAACCCCTGCATCCCTTTACACCTAAAAGACCAAGTGTCAGGTATTGGGATAGCTCCTTGCTTCCTTATGCATCCCCTGCATCCCTTTACACCTAAAAGACCAGTTGTCAGGTATTGGGATAGCACCTAGCTACCTCTTTATATATATATCCAGAATGAAGTCCCAGACATATACTTTTGTTAAGATCCACCGGGTAAGTTTATTTGTATTTCATTTTTCTGCACTACAAGTTCTCAATACCTTTTAATTCTTTGTTGGGTCATCAGATTAATCACTATCTTTGTTGTCTTATTTACCATATACTTACTAAAGCTAGCCATACACGTCTAGATTTTCTGTTCAATCAACTAAAAAAGATCAATTTTTTGGGGTCAGGAAAATCTGTGATTGATTGTATGTTTGTTAACTGTAGTAACAGATATTTGATCGACTTTCTGTAGATAGACTGAAAGTGTCATGCATTTCAATACAACCAATTTAAATTTACCAACATGTCCAATCCTTTTTCAATCAATTTTTTTCCCAATTTTAATTGGTTTAGGTTGATCTAACCATGTGGGCTGCCATAGATTTTCAACCAATCAACCAAAAAAATTGATTGGATTGAGTTGATTGGATGAAAAATCTAGTCGTGTATGGGGGGCTTTAGGGTTCTGCCCATTCTGACCAGCACTGTAGTGGTGGCCCCTGCTATGCAGGGGTGCCATATCCTGCCTTCCACTCCTCGCCCGTGATTTTACTTAATCCGATAAGGCATTTTCTTCCCACATTAATCTCAGGTACGCTACCACACTTTTCTAACACCCTACTGACAGTAGGCTGTTACCCTGTATATCCTTTTTATGTTTATATTTATATGTGCCTCTTTCCTACAAATAGATTCGCACATCTTCTGTGGGTGCACAGCCTGAGGAAGCCAAATTCCAACGGCGAAACATGTAGCTGCCATATGCACCCCACAGTGTGGATGCTTTTATAGATAGATTGCAAATAGAGCATGTGTGCACATTTTATTTGATGTTGTAATATGTGGATTAGACCATATCGTCTGTATTTGGATTTGTATGTGCTTTTTGTATAGAATCTACTGTGACATTGCTTATGAAACTTAATAAATTAAATATTTTGAAGATTATGACTATATTCTATATCAACAAGGGAGTCGGTGTTCCAGTTAAAGTCCCATGAGGGTATTTTACTTAGTTCTATCACCTTAAAGAAAAATACACTATAATCTGTGAATGTGGTCAGTGTTGGAGCTTTATGGAGACAACACCTTCATGTCTTGTGGAATCTCTGTCGTAGCAGGGCTCGGAGCCTGCACTTGTAATTAGATGCATCTATTGTATCCAATTTCTGTAAGTGCACAAACATTGACAAACATCACTTAGTCGGCTCCGCAAACATGTACTTTTTGTACACAATTGAACCACATAATCGCTGTTAATGCTTTTGCCTGATAGTTAAGCGTGGATGTATGGAGGACAAAGCTAAACTAATCAAAATAGTACAGTCTGCTCCCACGGAAAGAATGCAGCGCAGTCGGATAATACAATTGCTCAAGGTCATAAACTTTCTACTATACTGCGGAATACTAGAATCGAGAATTAATTTCTTCCACTGCGGTATTTAAACTACATCTAGAGAAATGAATGTGTTAACCATTAGACTGAAAGGAGAGAGCTGGCATTGGGCAAAACTCAGAATTCAGTTGTGAATGGTGTATCGGCCTTGTCGTTATATTTCCTTTTATTTATTTTTATTCAACGAAGCAAACAAGGCGTATGACAGTGAAAAGAAGCAAAACCTCCCATGTATGTGCTGTATTTAGTGTTTATTTGGCATCAGCTGGATGATGTGCCAAAGCAAGAATGAACAATAGGTTCTTCCTCCTAACTCACACATCTTAATGAAGCATTTTTTTCTTTAATCTTCTCTTACTCTGTAAAGCTAGCCATACATGGTTCAACTGACATCAAATCGATCATCAATTCGATCGAAGTTTTCGATCATTAAAGCGTATGTCGATTGTAATTGAATCGAAGTACACACCACATTGAGTATGCAATCAAAGCCCGACTTCGATTGAATTTAATCGTTTTTAAACGTAGAGTAATCAAAAAGCGATTGTCACAGAGTGATCAAAAAGGGACCAATGATGGTCACAGAGTGATCAAAAACCCATAGGTCATATCTATGCATTTTAATCCAGTACATTATAATCGTGGCAAAAGGACACTGGGGGACACATATTACATTAGGAGATGAATTCACAGAGATCGCCATTTGCATGCTTGTGTGTCAGTGAACAGACACACAAGCCATTACAATGCATGCTTGTTTGGTTTAAATGACTGTATTGCATTTCCCTCCTCCCAGAAGTTACAGTATGCTAATTGATTGAATCGAATCTCAATTGGACAGGTCAAACAACAGTACAAAAAATTAGACAATCAAAAATTCGACCGACTAAAAAAATTGATCGAATTACATTGATTGTACAGTCAATTGAACCATGTGTGGCTAGCTCAAGTGTTTTGTTTTCATCCCCTCTTCTATTTTCATAGACAGTCAGCCATTGGATGGATACAGAACAAAATACTACAGCCCATTGAGAGCTTCCTATATATGGTTCCTAATTAAAAGTGATGACCGAACTGTCCGCAAGGCACTACTTTTTAATAATTAAGTATTGTGTATTTCAGACCAAAAGACGCACTCCCCCCTTTAAAGTGGGGTGGGGGGGGGGGTGAGGGTGCCGGGACTATGTCTAAGCCACTCAGTGCCCTGAAAGGCAGGCAAGTAGTCCTTCATGTCGGAGTAGTCCTTCATGCAGGAGAGACACACATAGTCAGGGCATTACATACTTAAATGTTCATTAGATTGCGCATCTGGAGATTCTTGCATGCAGCCATAGAGGGGAGAGATGCATGCAGCGTCAACCTCTTTCCCAATGTGTGAGAAGGAGGCTGGTGATGTCATCTGTATGCTGACGGCAAGTGTTCACTAGTGCCATCTAGTGCCTGATCTTGCATTGGGGATTTTTCCACCATTGAGATTAATGCTCAAAATTTCAAATATTTTTTTTCTTGTTTTCCTTCACTAAAAACTGGGTGCGTCTTATGTTTAGAAAAACATGTTAGTATTGAATTAACTATTAGCTGCTGGTTATTCCTGGCCATAGGAATAATGGGAAGCTTCTGTTTCTCTAAAATGTCATTCAGAGGGTCATCATGGCCTTTCTCTTGACATAATACAATAATAGCGGAAGTGTCCCTGACATCACTTCCGGTGTTTGGAAAGTGGCTCTTTCGCGCTCTAAATACACTTGCATTTCTTAAAACATGAAGGCATCTCATCCCATACTTAATCCATAGACTTAAGTTTGGCGTTGGCTCAACCTTTCCTGCTATGACAGCTTTTACTCTTCTGGAAGACTTCCACAAGATTTAATGTTTTACTATTTGTCCTGAAAAGCATTTGTAAGGTCAGTCACTTATCCTAAGCAAATACAACAGAGACAGTCCGCACTCCTGATGCACACAGGCATCCTCCACTGGTACAGATCAAATCTCGATCCTGGTGCTGGGGCTCCACTCTTCATCCTTGGTCAGCTACACAATTCATCACAAAAAAAACTCCACACTGGGATAATTAAGCATCCAGTAAACTTTAATTCACATATCCATTTTATAAAATCCATTAGTCACACAATCCGAGTCCTTTTCCCCCTCCTACGCATTTCACTTATTACAGAACTTATTCATAGAGATCGTATCTATAATATTCATAGAGATGGCTTTAGGCAATTTTGTTGGATGAGAAGGCCTGGCTTGCAGTCTAAACTCTAATTCATTATTCTATGAGATCAGGGCTCTATGCAGGTCATAAGGTTCCATTAAATTGTCAGAAATCTCTTGGTATCATGAAGCATTCTGGGTTATTTCCACTGGAACCAATGGGCCAAGCCCAACCTCTTAAAAACATTTCCACTCCGACCCACTAAATATTATGGTACAATGCAGTCAGAGAAGTAACGCTCTCCTGGCATTTGTCAACCCAAGACTTGACCGTCAGATTGCCAGACAGAAGTATGATTGTCACTCCAGCGAACAGTCTCTTTTGCTCCAGTGGTCCAGTCCAGTGGTGGTTACATCACTGCATCTGAGGCTTTGCATCACACATAACATCTACAAAATTTGAGCCTGCAACCCTTATAAATTCTTATTGTAACATAAATATGTTGGGTCATCATGATCATATCATGTTGGTAGTCAACATGATAATTGGTGTCACTTTGTTAAAGAACTTAAATAAGTTCCCACTCCTGCCAACCATCGGGGAACCCAGAGCTTCCACATAAACCCCTCAAGCTAGAGGATCCTCTCTAAGAGCATTTCAGTGGTATTCAGTATACTATTTGTATACAAGGTACTGAAGCACCTGGGACAACTTTCCACACTGAGCTCTCCCAACTTCTGCTGGTTCCTGCCAAGACTAAATGTAGATCTATATTTTAAAATCTCTGCAGTAATTATAGAGTTTTCAAGACACTGCATCAAAGCCATGACATCCAAAGTGTGACCACTGATGAATTATTTTTACAATCTGTGCTTCTATTTTGATGTTTCATCTGCTCTATAAATCAGTACACTGGGAAGACAGATGGGGAGTAAAGAAGGATTTTATTAGAATATTTAAGCTCGTTCTAATTCTAGGCCAAAGGAAAACAAGTTATTAAAGTTTAGCACTTTATTATGAATCATACTAAACCTTTCAGACTCTCAATACCTAAGAAATATGGACAAGCAGAATGTCATGACGTTTGAAGGCATAAAAACCGCCTAGCAACCGCAAATGAACAAAATCGGTCACCTTCCATAATTATAACTGTTAGTCCTTTTTTATCTCTTTATAATGTTCTATATTTTAGAGACATCGATCAACTGCTAAAGTATAAATATTGGTAAATATAACTCTTTTCAGTTCTACAAAACTCCTCCCTAGTAAGTATCTCTAGCGGCTGAACAGGTCTGTGAAAACATTTGACTGTGAGTTCAGAATATGGGTTAAGTAACAGACATGATTAACTAGAAATTTGCATTAGAAGACATAATCTTACAGGAACGTCTAGACGGAGTTTACAGAGTTTTGCCAGTTTTAGGGCACAGGACAGATGTGCTATCTTTTAAGACAACACAAGAGTCAAAGTCACAGCAATTGACATATAAAGTAAAATTACAGCATGTACCAGCAAAGCTGGCAGAGCTGGACCATGCAGTATTCACTCTATATCCCTCCGGCCAAGCCAAAAGGCAAGTGCTTCTCTGCCTTTTGGCTAAGATCAAGTGTAGTATCTGTTCTTATCAGTCTGGCCGGAACGTTGTGAATAGCGTAGCTAGTATGATAAGTCCAGTTAATTATGGAATGGCTAAAGTCTAGTATGGAGCTGATAAGGCTGTGCTGCCTTGGTCTGGTCAGGGGTCATGATGCACCCTCGATGTTCATGCCCCTATGTGTGGCAGACATAGCGGTGCCTTCCTATGTTTTTGGGGAACACCACTCACTAGTAAGGCACTGAAATGCTTCGGCACCGTAGCACTGGCTTTTATGGTCACCTGCTTCCAGGGGGTGGCCTTTTGGCCATGACTGGAGGAATTTTTACAGCTGGCCTGCAGGCCCATTCAGTGATTCTTCACAGAGCACTTTTTTATTATTCTTTATGTGACGCCATCCCCTCACACCCTAATTCCCGTTTGTCTTACTAGTACGGTGTTTTGTCTTCAAGGGCTTAAGCTCAAAAAGTGGTGGGGAGGGACTGCCTATGGCTCTGGCCTGGCACTCCCTCCAACAAGGGGACCTCCTAGGAGGACCCCATCTGTCCCTAGTACTTGGGAGACTGGACTCCAGTCGTGGTCCCCTGGGGGAATGGACATTTGGGTCAAGGGGCTTCAGCTCCTTGGACAAAGTAATGTAACCCCTTTTTGGGGAACGAGCCCTTAGCTCCTAGAGGAGCCGGGAAGCAAAGACACCTGTGTTTTTCGTATGGTTCACTTTTGTGTACTCACTTTTTCGCACCGGATGTTATAGGAACACGATAAGTGTGACACACACCGAGGGCTCTTTAATTTAAAAAAAAAAAAGTTCCAGGAGGGAGGTTTTTTCAGCTTAGTTCAGAGTGTGCAGGGATAAAATTTTGGCAAGTGTCTATACACTAGCAGTACCCATTCTCTGAATCCTCTGACCAACTTATGGAGAGACACATTTTACAATCTTACACTAACAATGTACCCATCTATCTATGGGAGGATGGATAAGTCTCTGTCACATATTTTTTTTTTTATTGCAATGCAGCATGGTAAGGTTAACACACAACTCGTGCTATCTAAATTGCCACAATTTAGCCAGCTATTACACAGCTATTTCCATATGGGAGAAGTCTCATTATATATTCACAGAGACAGACTGAGTTCAAACAGTAATAGCTGAGTGAGTCCATTTCATTTTTATAGCATGAGTTGTGTATTAACATTCTGCATTGCAGTAAAAATATTTTATGAAACAGACCCGCCTCCTCCCATAAATAGCTGCTTATGGGTATATTTTTAATACCAGATTGTAAAATGTGTCTCTGCATAAGTTGGTCAGTGTGTTCAGAGAATGGGTACTGCTAGTGCTACTGCAGTTAAGTTCTCCTTTTGGCAGTGGCTTGTCTGAAGGGAATTCCAGTCTCCTTGGATGCAGAGCTATTGGAACTAAAGAAGATGCACACACATTTTTTCAATTGATTTTATTGGGAAAAAAGTGCCTCTTATCGAAAAATATAATAAATTGTACCTGAACTCAGAAACAATGTTTTTCAAGCAAAGCCTATGGGTAAAGTTCTTTCACAAAGACAATTCCATGCACTATGTTTGGCTAAATATAAAGCTGTTTATGGGAGATAATGACTGTTCTCCTTATTGATTTAATTTCATATGACTCTGTGATACTGATTTATTACATTTAGAATGTCACAACAAGGTTAAGTGAACATTTTTATCTCAGAGAAAAAAAAAGTAATAATTTAGAGCCTTAAATAAAAAGTCATGTAGGGTTCATGAGCTATGCTGAAAAAGTCATTTGAGAATTTTCAAAATGGCCGCCCCTATGAAACAGGCAGCTCTGTGCAACTAGATAAGGTAGAACATAACAGAGAGAAGATCAAAGCAAAATTTAGTTCAGGTTTGTTACTTTTGTTTTAGCGATATTATACAAATCATATATCTGGTGTATACAAAGGAGTAGATATAATAAAATCTGTGGGGCAGATATAAAATAAAGTACGTCCAAAAGTTATTTTTTGTTTTAATTTTAACAAAATGTTTTAATGTATAAAGCAAAAAAAAAGAAAAATACTTGAAACAGCAACAGTGGTCAGAACAAATTGTTTGCACAAAGAACAATTTACAAAAAAAAACAACCCACATACATTAAATAGATACAATACTCACCTGTCAGTAGTTCACATCTAGGAAAACTGCTACACAAAAAAAACATACTGGCCTTCCTCATTTTCATTCCTGATGCCAGCATCTTAGATCCTGGAACTGAAGCCACTTTAATCTCTCATCACTGCCCCTCCTCCACTCCACCTCCTACAGAGACTAGGCTGTCTGTCTCCTCTTTCGGAGGACTCTGTGGGGTGGGGGGAATTTGGCTTCAGAGATAAGAGGTGTCTCTGGAGAGAGAAGGCTCTCATCACTGCTAATCACCCACGTTTTATAGATGTGACACTGATATCACAAATAATCCCGCGAGGCTTCCTACAGCCGCAAGAGGAACATGGGACAGATGTCCCAAATCCCATTGCTGCTGTATGACGTGGCGCAGAGGCGATACCTCAGACAGTGGGGAGCGCTCTGGAGGAAAGAAACACCCCACCTGTGGTCAGACAGTTTTTTTTTTTCATTTTCACTTGTGGATCTTCGTGCCTAAGTCCTGCAACACATAGAACTGGTTTCCCTGATTAGACCAAATAAAAATATTTGATTTCTGTATTAGTTCCTATTACTTCCTTTCTACATAGGATAAACATATTAGTACTTCCTATCTGCTCTAGCCCTCACTGTATCCCTCTAGTGTCATTGATGCGGGAACATGAGATGACAATGTATTACAAAAGCTGGCAGACCACGTATGGCTTGGGGTACATTTTTATTTGTGATGACTACTAATATTTGATTCAAAATTCGGTACTGGTAAATAGGAAATTTTCACGTCTGCCCATGTTTTAATTAAATTGAATGGTCACATTTACTATGGCAATGCACGGCGATCATGTTGAATGATGAAAAGTTGAATATCTGAAATTGCAAATATCCGCTGCCATAATCAAGATATTCACAAATTCTTGTATTGCCAATATTCACAAAAAATATTCGCTATTCGAATATTCAAGATCAACACTAATATTCTTGAGCTATGAGCCTCAGATGCAACATGTAGGAAACTCCACACTCCAAGTAAAAGGTCTTTATTGATAGAAATTATCCAAAACACAGAACACCTCCGACTCCCCTGGGGCTCGCCTTCTCTCTCTGGCTGGTTTTTCCCTGACTCTGGGGCTTACTCGTATTCCTGGATACAGAGTCTCCTGCTGAACTTAACTAATAATGCAACTACTAATGAACTAACTAATGAATGAATTAACTAATGAATCGTATTAATTCAACATTTAAATGGTATTTGGCCTTGGAAATCCATATTATGTTTGTGTATATTTAGAGGGTTGCAATGTTAGCTCTTAACATTAGCCAAATGTTTAGAATTTGTATAGAGTAGGTAGGTAGTTGTTGAGAAACTCTTCCAATTTATTATTTCTTGGAGCTCCCATTGGGATGACATTTCTTTAATCAGACAGAACAGGAAATTCTTCCAAAGGGACATAAACAGAATTGAAAACAACAGTGGGGCTGGAGGGAGAATCGGTGCTACAAAATTCCATTTAGATGACTATTCTCTAGGGTTACCCCCTGAGTAGGTGTTTTGCAGTATAAAAATTTTTCCTGAGAGTCTGCCACATTCCAAAATATTAACCTCCTGGGCGTTACGCCTGGGGCCTGATCGTGAATCAAACTGCGCCCGTGCCGGGATCGGGTGCAACCGCCGGCTCTCCATGAGCCTGCAGCATTTCTATAGAGCCCTTCCAGCTCCATGGCTTCGGCATCATCGGTGAAGCCGAAGGGGGCAGTGCCATATACCTCTATGTTAATGTAGGGGGTGTCGCTTCTCTCCTCACACACTGCCTGGTGTCTTATTGACATCGGTGTGTAGTGAGCCGGGGGGAGAGCCGGCAATCACGGTGGAGTACAGTGTACTCGGTCATGTTTGCCTGGGCAATGGCTTTTCGTGCCATAAAAATGGCAGGAAAAGCCCATAACGCCCAGGAGATTAAAGTCTTGAAAAGCAAACAACAAAAAGGTTGCACCAAGTCACTCATGGAACAAAGTCTGGTGACTATACTAATGGGATTTTAAACGGCAGGAAAACCTATTCTCAACGTAAGGATAAACTTTTATTAACAAATAGCACTGTTCTCAATGTGTTTCGCAACATCCATCACTTCCTCAGAAGAAGGCAAAACAGGCTTTTTCCTGTTAGTACTGTCTGTCTTGCCTTCTCCTGAGGAAGCGACAGATGTTGTGAAATGCATTGAGAACAGTGCTAAAGACCAGATTGTATTAAAAAAAAAATTATGTTATGTCATTAACTATTTGTTTCCCTTCCCATTGGTATAGTCACCAGACTTTGTTTCCCTTCCCATTGGTATAGTCACCAGACTTTGTTTCCCTTCCCATTGGTATAGTTACCAGACTTTGTTTCCCTTCCCATTGGTATAGTCACCAGACTTTGTTCCATGAGTGACTTTTTTGTTCTTTGGTTTTCAAGTTTTTTGCATGATGTTTCATGTGTTAGGGGTGGCCGCTCAATTCCGCGCCATACACCCAATCTCTGAGCTACTATTGAAAAAAAAAAACATGTATACTAGTACAGTAAAAAGGCTACACTGTGGAACTTGTCCAAATAAAGTTTTTGAGGGTGTACAAATATCCCATCATCTTGCAAGATATACTATGCAGAAGGGATATTGGTGGAAAATCTTCCTCCTGAAATATCGTTTTGGTTGTCTGGCAGCCTTTTACTTCAGGTTGAAATTGAACTTCAGATTCAGCACAAATCCCGCCTGGAAGTGCGTGGGCAGCATAATGAGATTTGTGCTGATCCTGGAGTTCAGCTCTAACTGCCCTTCCTTAGAATGTGTAGGAAGTCTATTAAAATTCCTGTCTCTAATATACTGATACAATATTTAAATTTAAAGACTTTCTTTTTTAATAACCGTTCCTTCTTTTCTCACTTTTCAGCATCGCCATCTATTAAGCTGCTGGTGGACGATCCCATTGTTGTGAATCCAGGGGAAGCAATAACGCTAGTGTGTGTCACGACAGGTGGGGAACCCACGCCGACACTAACTTGGGTGAGATCTGTTGGGAATCTCCCAGAAAAGGCAATCCTTAACAGCGGGACGCTCACTATACCGTCCATCACGTCGGAGGATGCCGGGACCTACAGTTGCGTCGCCAACAACAATGTTGGCAATCCAGCAAAAAAGTCCACCAGTATTATTGTAAGAGGTAAGTGCTGAACACAGCTACAACTTAAAGTGAATATTACAACTAAACTCCCATTAGCTCTTGTGTAATTTGTGTAATAATGGAGGCACTATTTTTATTAGCAATGTCAATTCAAGAATGCTTTTGGACTGAACAAATCAAACTCCAGGAATATACACTGCTCAAAAAATAAAGGGAACACAAAAATAAGACAAGTTCTGAATGAATGAAATATTCTTATTGCGGTAAATACTTCTCTACTCTGTGATTTTGTTGTACATTCAACTATCAATGTAAATCAAATTTATCAACCCATGAAGGTCTCCAGAGGGATCTCCTCCCACACCTGCACTTAAGCATCCCCCAAGTCCTGTTGTGCAACATGGCTTTGGTGGATGGGGACATGATGTTCCAGATGTGCTCAATTGGATTCAGGTCTGGGGAACGGGTGGCCAGTCCATAGCATCATTGCCTTGGTCTTGCAGGAACTGCTGGCACACTCCAACCACATGAGGTCTAGCATTGTCTTGCATTAAGAGGAACCCAGGGCCAACTACACCAGCATATGGCAGTCAGGCTACCTCTGGCGAGCACATGGAGGGCTGTACGGCCTCCCAAAGAAATGCCACCCCACACCATTACTGACCCACTGCCAAACCGGTCATGCTGGAGGATGATGCAGGGGGGCAGAACGTTCTCCACAGAATCTCCAGACTCTGTCATGTCTGTCGCATGTTCGGGCCCTCATACCACCCTCATGGAGTCTGTTTCTGACCGTTTGAGCAGACACATGCACATTTGTGGCCTGCTGAAGGTCAATTTGCAGGACTCTAGCAGTGCTCCTGTTCCTCCTTTCACAAAGGCAGAGCCCTGATGCTGGAATGTTGCCCTCCTATGGCCTCCTGATGTACTGGCCTGTCTCCTGGTAGTGCCTCCATGATCTGGACACTACGCTGACAGACACAGCAAACCTTCTTTGTTTTAGTCCAGGTGTGGGTGGAGATCCCTCAGGAGACCACCCACCACTTCATCAGGAGCATGCCCAGGCAATGTAGGGAAGTCATACAGACATGTGGAGGCCACACACACTACTGAGCCTCATTGTGACTTATTTTAAGGAGATTACATCAAAGTTGGATCAGTCTGTAGTGTCTGGTCAGTCTGGTCACTCCTCTTTTATTTTGAGTGTGACTCCAAATCCAGACCTCCATGGGGTGATATATCTGATTTCCTTTGAAAATGTTTCTGTGATTTTGTTGTTAGCACATTCAATGTAAAGAATAAGAATATTTCATTGATTCAGATTAATTTTTTGAGCAGTGTACTTCCTAGTTGATGGGACAAGAGGGGACGTTTTAAGCAGTAAGGCATTGATGTAGTACAAGGTGATTAAATTAAGACATTTATTTTAAAAAGTGCCTGCATTGTCTTATTCACCCCATTCAATACATTAAATGTGGTTACATGGAATTTTATACAGTTCCCACAGTTTCACATTATTAATCAGATCCGGCTCATTCCTTAAACGTTTCGCTGATTCATCAAGGGTATTTGTGCTCTAGAACATTTTGTAAAGTTTGTTCTTCATTTTCTGAATTTTATCCTGTGTTTGCATTTGGAGCTTCTGGACCGCATTCTAAGCTGGCTTAGACATTCGCAAAGAGGCGAACTGCAAAACGTTTGGTTACGTATTTCAGTTACCTTCATCGAATTGGCGATAAGACCATCTATTGGCAATAAGACCACCTCACTATTAGGTACCTTGTGCGTTAAGTCCTCCTGGGGGCAACCATAGTTGGGTATCCCCAAAAAAATAAAGTTTTTCATACGACAAATTATTAAACCGATCGCTTTTGGTCTGATCCTGTCACTATGAGGCAATAGCATTTCATCTGGGGTGTGCCAACATGGCCCAACACACTCAATTGAAGGGTGATCGATTGGCATGTTGTGCATACGCCAAGCCCTCTCACCACGACAAGGTAGCGTGGGTAGCGATCACGAAGGGGGGTGAGTGGCACATGTATGTTGCCTTCTTTTTTTAATTATGAGTTGTATTTGAACATTTTGTAGGGTTTACAAGAACTAAACAACAACAACACATTACAGCATCTATCTAGCAGGGGCAAATACAGGGGGTGGTGGAAAGGAGGGGGGGCCGGGGGGTGTGGACGGGCGCTAGCAGTAGGAGAAGGGGGGTGGGGGTAGTCAGGTTGTGGTGCATCAGAGTATCGAGGTTGTGTGGAGGCCAGGGCTGGTTAACATGATGGGTGGTGACGGGTTGGCGGCAAGATGTACTGAGTTCGGGCGGGTTGGTAAGTTTTGTCCGCCCCAGACTACACCTATAGCTCGGAGTGGTCACCTCAGGGCCACAAGCAGTGCTGGTCGGGAATACCTCCTTGATGTTATTGAGTCCGTTCTGGAAGGGAGTGGGGGGGGCAGGGGGACCATGGGGCGGGGGGTCAGGAGCAGGCAAGCAGAGTACACTGGCGTAGACGAAGACAGGGAGTGACGACGAGAGGGGGAGGAGGATGGGAGATAAAGAGGAGGGTAGAGTGAAGGGGGGGGGAGGGAAGCAGAAGAGAGAGGGGGGGGGAAGGAGAGGGAGGGGAATGGTTAGGGAGGTGAGGAGATAAGGGGAAGGAAGAAAGAGAATAAAGGATCAGAGGGGAATAAGTAGAGAAACGAATGGAGAAAAAAGGGGGGGGAGGGGAAAGGCACCCCTCTCGGGGCTATGGGCAGTCTGTACTACACTAGTTACGACGGCCACATAGCTGCTGTTGCACTCGCCGAGGTAGGAATGTAGACCAAGCTGACAGGTATCACGGGAATTGGCGCAACCGTTTGTCTTTTCAGGGAACTGGTAAAGATCCTCCATGCGGTGACGTTCACCAATCCTGGTCAGCCCTGTTCCTGTGGGGGGGGGGGGGGCGGTGTGATTCCAGGGACAGGGATACAGGCCCTGGAAGCATTGACCAAAAATATCAGGAGCATGGTCATGGGTGGTATCTTGATAGATGTAAAAGGAAGAAGTCGGAGGGGTGTGAGGGGGAAAGGTAGGTCAGACACTTGTGGCAATTACGATACTGCCGCCCAAAACGTTGGAGTTTAGGAAAGGACCAGAAGATATGGAGATGTAGCTGAGGGGGAGTACACGCCAGCAGGGTCGGATACTTCCGGGAAAATAGTGTGTAAGCGGGCTGGGGTCCGGAGTGGGGGTACCACCGAGATAGAACCTGGATCCCATCTCTTGGTACTGTTGGAGATTGAGCCCTCATGGACCATGAGACGACGTATTCAGTTCTTTTTTGGGGGTAAAGGTGTTTGTCCTAGGTCTTTTTTCCCATTAGCAGGAATGAGGGGGGGGGGGGGGGGGGGGTGGGGGGGGGTAGCGGAGAGGGGTAGGGTTCAGCGGAGAATGACTGTATGAGAAGGCCCGTACAATGAAAGAAGGCGTGTGGCAGGACCTTGCAATCAGCAAAAACTTTCTCAAGGGAGTGAGGGGCGCTGGTCTGCGATTGTGGGGCCAGTGAGGTAGTTTAGGGGCGGGCAGTTGCTGCGTTCGCCAGGGGCAAAGGGGGCCAACTCAGGGAACGACCATGTCTGTGGAGATCATCCATCGACCCCTCAGGTTGTGAGGTGGTGAGGGTATATCCACCTGCTCGTCCAAGGAGCGGACGATCAGGGTCGGGGTATAGGCAGGGGGGAAGGCAGGAAGGGTCCAGTAGCAGGGGATGAGAGGCGGTGAGGAGCGGGGGATATAAGTCCTAGAGAAAAAACGACTTTTAATCCCGCAACGTAGCGAGCGATCAGGGGAATGATGGCGCGCCGGTGGGAGGGGAGGAGAGAGGAGCCACGGGGGTTTGAGTGAATTAGGTACTACTGCGTCGTCATCTGAACAAACAGGTTGTGTAGCCGCCTTGTGAGAG
>CM070043.1:30583673-30600138 GCA_036250615.1 Ptychadena robeensis | reverse complement strand
GGGGGGGGGTTTCCCACCCCACACGAAAGTTTGGAAGAGGGATCTGAGCGTGCGGAAAAATGCCTCTGGGATGGCTACCGGTAGAGCTTGGAGGAGGAATAGGATACGGGGGAGCAGGTTTTGCTTTATGACATTACACCTGCCTGTCCAAGAGAAGTTTAGATGTTTCCATTTGTCAAGATCCCACCTAATTTTCGTCAGACGGGGGGGAAAATTCAGGGCGTATGTTTGGGAGATATCTGAGGGGATTTGAGCTCCTAGGTATTTAATGGAGGAGTCAGACCATTTGAAGGGGAAATTGGCCTTCAGGGAGGATACAGTGCGGGAGGGGAGGGTAAGGTTGAGAGCCACCGACTTCTGGCAGTTTATAAGAAAATTGGATAGATCCCCGAAGCGGTGAAATTCTTTCATCAGGTTTGGTAGAGAGGTAAGAGGGGAGGTCAGTAGGAAGAGGAGGTCGTCTGCATACGCCGACACCTTGTGGACATCCCCCGCCAGCTTCAGGCCCTTAACATCTGGGTTGGCCCTGACCGTTCGTAAAAATGGTTTCAGAGTCAGAGCAAAAATAGGAGGGGACAAGGGGCACCCCTGTCTCGTCCCGTTAGTAATGTGGAAGGAAGTGGAGAATGTCCCATTCACCATGACCCTGGCAGAGGGTTTTGAATATAAAGCCATAATCCAGGCCAACATGTTCGGACCTAGACCGATCTGAGAGAGGGTCGCGTGAATGAATCCCCAGTCCACTCTATCGAAGGCCTTTTCTGCGTCCGTAGACAGCAGAAAGGCCAGGGTGTTATTCTGACGTATTGTGTGGATTGCATTCAAGACTCTGACCGTCCTGTCACGCGCCTCCCTATGTGGCATAAATCCCACCTGGTCCAGGTGTACCACGTCCTGCAGACAGGGGTGGAGGCGACTGGCCAGGATCTTCGCGAATAACTTCAGGTCTACATTCAGGAGGCTGATGGGGCGGTAACTGGCGCAGGCGAGGGGGTCTTTCCCTTCCTTCGGGATGATCACAATGTTTGCCACGAGGGCTTCAGGAGGGGGGGAAGGGCAGGAGACGAGGAAATTGAAGGCCTGTAGGAAGTGAGGGGTCAGGGACTCTTGGAAGGTTTTGAAGTATGGGAGGGTGAAGCCGTCTGGGCCTGGTGCCTTCCCCGCTTTAGAGGAGGAGATCGCCTCACTTAGTTCGTCCGCATGAAGAGGGGCTTCCAACCTGGCGATAGCCGCTGGGTCAAGAGGGGGGAGGCCCGACGCGGTCAAATACTGGGAGATCGAGGCCGCTCTGTCCGTGGTATCGGACGTCTGAGAAGTTAGGTTATATAAGGAGGCATAGTAGTCCTTGAAAGCATTCGCGATCCGAGCCGAGAGGTGGTGTTTAGTTCCCGATCGGTCATGGATAGCTGGGATCAGGGCTTTCACCCTTTTCTCACGGAGACCATGGGCCATGGATTTGCTGCATTTATTCGCGAATTCATAAAAATTTTGTTTACAACGCAGGATGGAGTACTTAGCTTTAGAGAGCAGCAAGGATTTGAGTTCCAATCGCTTTTGAGTTAATTCCGCTAGCTGGGCCTTATCGGGGGTACGTTTGTGGGACAGCTCCAGGCTCGAGACGGCCGTAACAAGATCCTCAATCTCTTGCATGCGGCGTTTTTTCCTCATCGAGCCCAGTTTAATAAATGTGCCTCTAATAAAGGCCTTATGGGCCTCCCATATTGTGGATGGGGAGCAGTCTGGGGTAGAATTTGTGTCGAATTAGAGGTCCAGGTCCCGTTGGACTGAAGTCAGTACGTCAGGGTCGGACAAGAGTGAGTCGTTCAGACGCCAATTCCATGGTGTAGAGGAGCGGGGGGAGAGGGCGAGAGAGACCGAGACTGGGGCATGATCGGAGAGTGCGATGTTGCCTATATCTGAGCCTTCGAAGAGGGGGAGGGATCCGTGGGGTGTCAAGAAAAAGTTGAGTCGAGAGTATGACTGGTGGGGGGGGGGGGGGGGGGGGGGAGTAGTAAGTAAAATCCCTGTCCGTCGGATAGTGGATCCTCCATATATCTTGAAGCTGGAGTAAGGCTAGGGCACGTCTGATCCTACAGTGGGCCGAGAAAGGGAGGGAGGATGTTCCCTTAGAATTATCCAAGGAGGGGTCTAGAGTGAGGTTAAAATCCCCTCCCACTATCAGAGTGCCCTCCGCGAGGTTGCCGATAGAATCAAGAGTCCTTTCTAGGAAGGTTATCTGGTGAGAATTCGGTAGATACACATTCGCTATAGTGAAGACCTGTGAGCCAATCGAGCCCTTGACACAAAGCCAGCGGCCCTCGTCGTCAGTCAGCATGCCCAAGGACGTCCAAGGGACCCCCCTGGAGATCAAGGTCGTAACACCCCTGGATTTTTTGTCAGGCGAAGGGGAATGAAAGATTTGGGAGTAGTGTATGTGCCTTTTTTAATGCAGCCACAGCCAGAGGCCAGAAAAATTAGGCAAGTACACTTGCCATAAAAATTTGTCATTTACATTTGGCAGAAAAATTAGGTATGGTAGCAGCCGCTGTTGTAGCAGCGGCCAGAAAAATTGATGTTTTCCAGGCAGAATGGAATAAGAAAACATTGCGGCTTGAGCCCTAGTTGATGGCAGAGGATTCATGAAAGTCGGTATGCAGCGTGGCATGTAATCAGGCCTTTTGCTAGGCAAACGTATCCCCCACTGTCAGTCCCTTCGGGATCCATGCCTCGTTCATCTTGAGGAAGGTAATAGCCCTTAAAATAGGGTGAAAAATCCCCTGGGGTTACAAAGTGCCACCAGACAATTATGGGCACTGGGCAGTGTGGGCGCACACACAGTTGGCACAAGGCTGTAAGTGGTGAAAAGCAGTGCAATAGCCCTTAAAATAGGGTGAAAAATCCCCTGGGGTTACAAAGTGCCACCAAATAGGATCACTGGCAGTAGGCACTGTGTGAGATGAGGCTTGAAAAATCACTGCCAGCAGCCCACAGCAGTCAACAGGGTAGTGGAAAAATAGCCCTAATAAGGGCTTTTGGGGTCTTTTCAGGACTCTGTCCTGACAGCAGTTTGAGAATCACTGTAGAGGAGTAGACTGCAGATGACACTGAACTAGCTAATCGTTCCCTATATATATATGTGAAATGGCGTCTCTCCTGTGCTGTAGGGGGTGGTCCGTGAGGTGGTGGGTGCTGATTGGCTGTATTGTGCCTGCTGACTGCTCCAGGGTCAAAGTTTATCCAATAAAAAAAATATTTGGGGGCGGGTCAAACTCGCCGTATGTTCGCGAACGCGCGGCGAACGCCAACACCCGATGTTCGCCGCGAACAGTTCTCCGGCGAACAGTTCGGGCCATCACTATTGATGAAGCCAATAATCCGCGAAACGCATCAGGACTGTGCCAAACCTGACTAATAATGTGAAATACTTGACTACGTATGTACTGTGGAAAATTCCATGTAATTGCATATCTTGTATTGAATGAAGTGAATAAGAACATGTAGATCAGTGGTTCCCAAACTTTCTTTGCAGGACCCCCCTTTTCTCTTTAGGAACATGATCGAGCCCCCATCCTTATTCAAACACTGGTTAAGAATAAGGGCCTGCGCCCCCCTGGAATTCCCCATAGTTTGGGAACCACTGGTGTAGATACATTGTTTTTAATAAATGTCTTTAATTTAATCACCTAAAATTTGATCAAAAGTCCTCTCTTGCCCATCACCTGGGAAGTATACACCTGGAGTTTGATTTGTTCAGTCTCCAAAAACATTCTGTATTTAATCTAACTGGCATGTTGGCATAGATATATGAAATTTGGTACAAACCATCCTTTCTTAATTTATTCGTAATGTGACATTCACTTGTTACCAGGCACATGATGTTGCATGGGTTCCAAGGTTTTGGGTATTGCATATATGATCACAGGAGGTGAACAATTATTGTCAAGTAGATCTTCCAAGCAAATCTTTCACTTTGCCAAGTCCTTTAAAAAGCAAGTTCCATATATACCTTAAATTCACCTCTGTTTTTAACATGAGGCTGTGCAAATCCTTTTACTATAGAAGAAAACAATATATTGTGGATGCAAACTACGCCGATGTAGAGGTGAAGATTAAATCAAGAATTCTCATTTTAGAAGATTCAGAAGAGGTTTAAAGGCATACATTGGATTCTAGATACCCTGTATATACTTTTCTAGATTCTTAGGCTCTTTTATGTTTTAGATTTCAGCAGATTGTTTTTGCGTGTGTTGCCTAGTAGGACTGCAACATCTTGAGTATAGAGGTGTATGTCATTGCCTAAATTCCAACATCTCTACTCTTAGTAACTGGTGTTCCCAGATTTCTGGCAACAAAAGAGATTTATGATGGATGTTTCCCTCCTTTGCCTAGTAGTAATCATAAGGCTATGTTCCCACCTGGTGATTCGAATTGGGGCGCAGAGCTGCGGGAGATTGCTAGCACCCGATAAGAATAGTGGCTGTGAGCTTGCAGCCAGGAAGTGGGGGGTGGGACATCTTGCCCCACCCCGCCTGATCAAGCCCATGGACAGTGAATAGGCTCTGTTAAAATGACATGATTTTTAACCGTGCCCATTCAGGTCTATGGTCACAGTCAGGGGCGATTACTAGCCCATTCAACTAAATGGAGGCAATCAGCCGAGATCCTCGCCGGCCCCATGGCTGATCGCTTATGTGGGAAAAAAAACATTACTGAGTATAGCAATTAGAAAGGGAGGAGCTAGGTTTAGCACTAGTGTATATGTACAATTGTATGACATATGAATGTATGACCCTATATGGTTAACAATTGGCCAACCATTGTGGCATCTTACAATAATCTTACAATTATCCAATGCACTGCATGTATTGTGTATTCATTACATTGACGTTATGGTTTCAGTGCTTGGTAGCTAAAAAGTCCCAATCCCTTTCAAACAGGAAGGACTGACATTATATTTAAAGGGACCTTTACCACTACCCTATGGTTTCATTCTAACTTTTTATATACTATTTTATAGTAGTAAACAGGATATACGTACCGTACATGTTTCCAGTGACCAGACACCCAAAACCTGGTCAATTTTGTAGCATTAACCCATAAAGATAACAAGGCCAAGCACACAGTGTGTGAATTAAGGTTGGTCATACAAGGGTCAATATTTCCATTCGATAGACCACAAAATCGATCTTTTAAAGTCATTTTGAATGGGAATCGATCCAACCACAAGTCAACCACAAGTGATCGAAATCAAACATTAAATCGTTTGAGCAGTGACCGGACATGTCAATAACGATTGATATTTCACATTCTGGGGGTTCAGCTCAAACGGCATCTGTAAATAAAGTAAATCCACAAGAACAGGATTCTTTTTAGGGCTCCTGCCCGTATTTATTCGCAGCACTCCACAGTCCCAACACAAAATCACCCTCACAGGGGTTAACATAAGCCAAACAAAAGCCCTGAAAATGCCAAGCCTCCTGGCTTGGCACCAACCAAACAACACCCTCTCTCAGGAGTCCTGACTGAGTGGTCCCAGCTCCTTTTGTGGAGACACACCCGGCCATCTCGTTAGGGTCCAGCAGGTGTATCTTGGTGGAGTGGGAAGGCCCACCCCTTCACTGCCACACATGGACCACTTACCCTATGACAGACCACCGGTCTGTCACAACATATACATGTCGCTTTTTGGTTTCCTGTTGCCCTCTTGTGGCAGAAAGCGGTAACCGTGTATGTGAATCTGTAACACTGTGTGGTGGTATGTTGTACTGGCGGTTGATTTTTTATTACACAACGTGATCGAATCACAAAATAATTGACCTGTCAATGGTTACCTTTACTCGTAGGCTGGTAGGCCATTCACCTAAAGTCCATATCAGTATGAATTCTTCTACTGGATACAAGGACTTAGTAGTTTTTACACAAAGTATGCTTTTCCTAAATTATAATCATAAATTATAAAAAAAAAAGGAGAAGGGGGGGGGGGGTTGATTGGGAACATAATTTAGGCAGCTGGAATTGAAAGAACTGGAGAGAATGAAATAGTGGTAAACAAAGCTGATTTAATTCTGACTCATTCAGCAAGGAAGTGCGGGGTCATTGTGGCTATTCTCCCAGGAACAGGCATGTGCCAGCCTGGTAAGGTTTCAAATTCAAACTGTAATCATGTTTAAATTGTATGAATACTAACAATGTGGCTTTTGGTATTTCTCATCCCCGACCGAAAATAAATATATAACGCTTCGGAGAAATGTAGAAATCACAGAAATACATAATTCATCCGACTGAAGATGAGAAGATCTCCTTTGTTCATATGGTTGAATCGATATCCATACATTAGTTAAAGCCTTCGCAATCCCAACCCTCCGTTGGGGGAGGTGAGGACGTTCTTTGCTGCTTTCTAATTCTTGTACGTTATGCGCACATGTAGATTTTTCTACCTGTGCTCTCTGTGACTACATTTATTTATTTATTAAGAGAGATTCAGCGGTATGTGGAAAAGAAATCTCTCACTGCATATATCAAACATTAAGTGGATTTCCTAGATCAAGATCAATAGTCAAGGGAAATCATGGGACCCTCTTCAAACTTCCTCCAAAGCTGAAACACTGAGCACTTGGCCATTTCAGCTCTTTCTTATTTTACATAGAAACAGAGCAAGTCAAAAAGTGATAAAGAACTCGAAGCACTGGATTGTGTTCATAAAATCTCTCTTCTTTATTTTTGTATTTTATTTCACAAATAGGTACGCAATAGGTACACAAATAGGTACGTAACAAACTCAAGCTGAAACAACATTGCTTGCATTATATGTGTCTAAAAATATGTTTATATATTTGGAAGGCTAAGTTAGAAGGAAAATGCCTTAGGCAAGGAGATCTACATAGACTCCACTATCCACGTATTAATAACATTTTAGATAACATGTGGATATAGAAACAGCAGGAAGGGAGTGCTTTGTTCTATGCAAAGAGAATTACATTCCAGGTAAAAAAACAAACAAACTTCTATTGTAGTGTAATGGATTTGGCCATTAAATTATGGTAAATGTGTTTCTTATACTGTAGATGCCTTGCTCCAAGTGACAAATACATTTGATACATAGGAGGGGCTAGTCCGTTCCTGCCCTGGATGTGAACCTGGATGTGTCTGCAGTAGCTGTCTGCCAGGATCCCGCATGGGACAGGTCTCTGGCCTGGGGATTTGCATGACCTTCCGTTAAACAATGTGAGTTGATCATCTTCCTCAAAGGGCTTAAGGTAGTTTTGGACAGACCCCCGTTACACAAAGTGCTCTGGGAAGCTATCTCGTCCCTCTTGGATTACATGGGCCCTTCTCCGGACTGGGACTAAAGGTATAGACTGTTTGCAACTGTGTGATAACCGTAATGCTGGGCATACACGGGTCAATTCCTGTGCAATTCGAGGAGCCGTCGAACTCCGCTTTCTTGATATCGAGACGCAGCATTTCGGCGTCATTGTTACCGACTGATACTATTAATGAAAATTAAACAGGAAGAGATACCCTAACGGTAGGTACTTAGTACCTTAGGAAAATTAAACTATTGGTATTGCAGGCACAAGAGATCAGCATTAAAAGTTTTAAAAAAGTCTTTATTAAATTTTGACTAGATAGAAAAAAACTTTAACATGGAAAATTTTAAAAAATGTATTCTCTCATGATTATGATACAAAATTATCTCATGATTCTAATACATCAAGTGAAAATAAACAGTTCCAGTTTGTGGCGTTGCTACCACTTGAGTAGCTAAACTGGAGCTGTTTTCACAATAATTTGCATCCTTAAATACAGTACTCAAATATGAAAACTAAATACCATCGGCTTAGATAACAAATTTATAATACATTCAAGTGACTTCTCCAATCTACAACACGCTTCGCCCACTTGGGCTTCCTCAGGGATATATATACGGTAAGGTGAGTATAGAATGTATCTAGATATGCATATCAAAGAAAGATCACAATTAAAATATGATTCTAACATAACGGTAGGTACATAATACATCATTCATATGAAACCACTGTTCATTACTCACATGTACGTGGGATAAAAATCAATACCCTGTATGGGTGGTTCCAGTTGCGTATATGTTTATCACTGGACAGATGCAGAGATGGTAACCAGGTACACTGGCTGTGCCCAATAGTGGCCACCAGGGGAGGGCAGACCCTCAACCCCCACACTCCTAAGCCCTCGATTGGAAAGGGCAGCTCCAGGGTCAGGGGGAAGCCCAAAGCGTGTGGCTGGGGAACAGGAAAAGGAAATCAACGACCACAAAGCGATATCCAAAACACCTCCAAGAGCCACTGAAGTTATAAACAGGGACCTACCCCACAGATCAAGCAGTCAGAAGTTAGAAAGCAAGAAGCAAGGAATTGGCTGATAAATGGTTATGTCCAAGATGGGGAACCACCTAGGAGGCTGGTATTGCTCAAACACCTGCACTGCCCTTATCCATCTAGAAACATATCTTTGTCTCCCTTACTTACTTTACCCTATCTTCCTCTTTAGCAATACCTTGATTTTTATCCCATGTACATGTGAGTAATGAACAGTGGTTTCATATGAATGTTGTAATATGTACCTACCGTTATGTTAGAATCGTATTTTAATTGTGATCTTTTTTTGATGCACATCAAGATAGATCTATTTCGTATTTTTTGGCTAGGGCACGCCTATTGACATTATGTGATTGTGTCTCACCTTAGATATCTCACTACTTAAGTTGAAAATCAAACAGGGTTGATAGTCTTATGAGTTTGGAAGTGATATATGGTGATGTCACTACCCTACTTCCCAATGTATTCCTTTCTGGAGCTATGAAAAGGTCAAACCCCATCTCTACAGTGCCTTAAGCACTCTACACCTCCAGTCCCACTTACACTTCCAACCTTGTACATAAATATGCCCCTAACCCCCCCCTGCACTGGACTATTATTAGGTCACTCCTCATAACATCATCATAGTCGAACTGGAGCTTTCTTAATCTCGGGATGCAGCACTTGTGTGTCATTGATCCTGACCGATACTAGTAATGAAATTCAAACAGGGTTTAGTCCCTGTTTGACTAAGCTATTTTCAAGTGGGATCGATTGATGGCCCTCAATTGTGCTTACATCTAGAGATGGGCGAACATCGCCATTTACTGTCCGGGAACGGGCGGGTCGGACTTTTAAATAAGTCCGCCGTCCGCCCTGTTCGCGGACACATTCAAATAGAGGCGGGGAATTTGAATCGGAAAAACCGGATGTGACGTCACTGGTCCTTGGACCGCAACCTGGAACGCATAGTTCCTGGTTACGGGCGCAGGATGTGACGTCACTGACGTCACTTCCTGCTCCAAGCCGGATTTTTCACTACAAGACCGGCTGCATGCCCGGTCTTGTAGTGAAAAGATTCTTCCTCTGGCACGATCTCGCAGGTTCTGATCCTGCTGGAGGAAGAATTTAGATCTTCTTCTCGTCGGCGAACGGGGCGGGTCGAACACCCGTACTGTCCGCCGGCGAGAGGATGGGCGAACATGCTCGTTCGCCGCCGAACTGTTCTCCGGCGAACAGTTCGGTCCATCCCTACTTACATCTATTAAAAATAAAGCCGTATATGCTTAGCTTTAGACTGTACCTTATCTCTGGGACCATAGTGCCAAGTGTGTACATATGTCTATGACTAGTAAAGAGAGAACCCAGTTTACAACATACAAGTTTGTGGACATTACTATTTCTTTACTTTTTTCCTACCTGCAAACTGGATCACAACGAATCTGTGCGTCCCACCTACGCAACGCTTCAGTTCTCCCTCGCATCTCCCAAGGGTAATAGGGAAGAGGAATAATGCTCCAAAGAAGACAGAGGTCCTATTGCACCTGGTGTCCCAAGTTACGTACTTCAGGGTCCCACTCCTGGCAGGCTTAACTAAGATCACCCCCCAACCTATCTACACAATTTTTTTGCTTTATAAGTTAAAGAATAAGTAGAAAAACATTTGTTACATAGTGGCCAAGTTTTTGGTGCGGCAATTGATCCCATCCTGTTCAAATTAATCAAATGGGTTGTATCCGCTGAATCTTTTTTGCAGTGGGCAGGATCCCTTACATTCTAGAGCAGGGGTGTCCAAAGTGTGCAAAAAGGGCCAGGTTTGGTGAGTTAAAAATGCGTGTGTATGTGGTGGGGTGTTGGTGACCATTTAGCCTGACGTTCTTTGGACCATTAACTTCCTTCACACATACTTGATATTATTATTGTAAAGCGTGAGCAATTCACTACTGTAACCCTGAGAAAGACTGCCCCTAGGCATACTTGTAGTCCTCCCAGCTGTACAGCCACAACTCTAGAAGTCCTGACCATTCCCCTGGCTAGGACATATCAAGAATCAGTGCTCATCATGGTTCCACAGCACTGTTGCATCCTGATAGTAGATACATAAGGCTCCCTTTCCCCACTCCAGATTACCACACCAAGCGGTAAAAGAAGGGTGACAACTGCAGCAAACCTTGTGTTATTTAGATCTGAATAAGCAAAGTACAGCTTTGCTTAAAAAATGAGCAATTGAGTACATAAAATATTATATATATATATATATCAAAAAGAAAGAAACATTTATTTCCCATTTTTCCAAACCACAAATGGAAACGCGGAAAACTGAGCGCAAACCATTAAAAATATTTGCATTTAAATTGAAAATGTGTATGCATCAGCTCTCATAACCCAAAAATAATTACTTGATATTGAAATGTTGTGTATATCGTGAATGAATATACATTGGCAATCTAATTATTATGATGTGTTTAAAAGATAGAACTTTTAAGGTTGACGGTTTCTCCAGCTGCTTTTTATTGGTGGCAAAACATTGATGATGTTCCACACAGGACTTTGCAGGTTCTTCGGATTATATTGGAGTCTGGTCCTGGTTGTTATCAAGTGCCTAGGACCTTCAAGTCTAGTAGAGGCCAATTCTTTAGAGCGTCTTTGTGAATTTTGGTGATAACTTTTAATGATAAAATTTCCCTTCAATTAAGTAACTTCTGTACATGAATATAGCCTTAACCACCGCCTACACTCCTGCACTGGCCTTTTATTACGTCCCCTCTCATAACATCATCACATGCTCAAATTCAAGACTTCTCTAGGGCTGTCCTCTCTGGAACTCTCTTCCTTACCTCTTTAGACTTGCTCCCACGAAACTGTTTCATAAAAGCCTCAACATCCCCCCCCCCCTTCATTCTGGTCTACCCATCTTTTCATTCCTAACATGCCAATCCCATCCCCCCTATCTGATACATACTTTGTTCCCCAACTTATTAGATTGTAAGATTGATTGGCCAGGATGCTCTTCTACTCCTGTGCCATAGTGGTGTACCTGTGATGTCAGCTTGTGTTGCATCTTCACTCTTATTTATGCTTCCTGGCAGTTTGCTCGAACCCAGCTTGGGGTAAGTTTGTTTTTACAAAACAAACTCACTCAGAGCTACACTCAGGCATACTTACCTATCATTGGCGAGCCTGCAGCAATTCTGAATTGTGTCAGACTCTACAATCGCTTCTGGCACTGCCTCTACTGTGTCACCGTTGATCCCAAAGAGGCGGGGGGGGGGGGCAGTGCCATTGACTTCCATGTTAAGAAGGTGGGATCTGTTTCCCGCCCCACATGTGTAGAGGGGAAGGTACTTTGTACACTGCTTTAAAAGCCTGTACTGTGTCTGCGAAAGCAGGGAGGTTAATGTACTGTGACGCGTAATATGTATACTGAATTTGAATATTTGAATTGCGAATATAGTTGACGAATATCGGCTATTAGGAGGATTCAAACATTTTGTGAATATAAATACCACATGTGACTATTCATTTTGAATATATTTACGCAATGCATGGTCATACACGCAAATATCGAATATTGCCTATGCCGCTCATCACTAGTTGAGGCTATTTAAAAAATAAAATAATAATAAATATGAATAATACGAAGATAACCTCCTTTTTAAAAGAGACAGTGCAGAACATGGCATGGTGAACATGGCAGAACATGGCATTGTCATTGCAGGGACACTCATGAATTAGATTTGCCCTGGGCTTGCGCACAGCTTCGAAAGTTCAGATTAAAGAGTAATGGTCAGGCTGGGGTGCCTCAGAAGGTTCTCCTTATATGATAAACACTGAGTAAACCTGTAATGGGGAACGTTGTAATGTGTCCACATCTGATGGTTCTTGAATGTCATAATCAAAGCTTTGCAGTAACTGAAAGCTATAAACATGTCCATGTGGAAGCTTTACAGGCTTTATTTCTTGGCCTTACAGAAAACCAACACAATCATCAGGCTGCGTTTCACACATGTATTTATTGTACTTCATATAGACCGTGGCAGTTTTATAACATAAAGAAGAATCCACCAGGCAGTGTAGAAAATCGTGTTCTTCTGTTTTGTAGTTTGTTTCATTATCAAGCATAGTGGATACCTGAGATAAAGGTTCCTCACAGCCGGTAATTTGTACCTAACTGAGGGATGATTGCTTTAGTAGATCAGTCAGTAACGTGTGCAATAGCTAATCAGTATTGCGCTCACAGATGGCGAACTGGTGCAAGCCCACTTTATTTATCAGCACTGAAGGGTATATCCAAAATTGGGAACATGCACAGTATTCATGCTTGCCAAATTCTCCAGTATTGGTCCTGAGTCTACAATTATTCCATTACAACAGCTCAGGCTAAGAACAGCAGAAAAACACCAAATGGTCCATCGTGTCTGTTCTCTTTTATTTAAAATTTTTTGTCTTCGTAAATCTCTATGCCTGTCCCATGCATGTTCAAATGCATTTGCTATTGACTGTCCTACTACCTTTTCTAGAGGTCTGTTAACCCCATTAGCATTCCTGATGGCACCATCTCATCCAGCGCTGTCCTGTCAGTACTGCTCTAGACAAAATGGTGCATTCTGGCGAAGAACAGAGCCGCGGCAGCGCATACTTACAGTTTTACGCTGTCCCCATGGTTTCGATCATATAAACTGGCTTCTGCACTGAAACTGATGTCCCATCCCCCCGAGCGACTACATTACCATAAACCGGGGGGGGGGGGGGGGCGGGAGATTCAAAAGTTAATCGCACAAGACCAGTTTTCTATGGAGAAGACTGTTCTCAGTGTGATTCCCCAGATGTGCCCTCTAAAGTTAACCCTCCCCTGGTGTGTCATACAATAGAATCGTACAAAAGAAGAATTGTAGATATTTAATCATTCAGATGATACCTTTTATTCATTTTTTAGATCTAAACATTATTAGATTCAGGATGTCTACTAGACCCTCGTACGGACAGATTTTGGGAAATCACAGGCCTGCAACATAAAAAAAAATCCATTATAGTCTATTGTGCGCTTTTGGTACAGAAATCTGGAATGAAGATCCTGTGAGTTGTTTATTTGTATAAGGCTCTCTCTAAAAGACAGTTACAATGGGGATATCATTTAATAAAGCATCTGAACCCTATCATTCTATCCCTATGGGACAGTTTTGGCTTCCAATTGTTTAGGAGCGGCAGACCAGTCATTCCCATCTGATCCACCAGACGCAAACCTAGAGCTGGCCATACACCTTTATATCTCTCTGTCAGATATCCTTCAGATCTACCAACAACTATGTAGTGCCGGGTCGTCTGTGATTGAACACAGGTAGACTTGATGGTTTAGAAAGTCCCTCATATTACATGGTTTTGGTAAAACATAAGGAGATCTAAAGGAAATCTGACAGAGAAATCTGAAGGTGTATGGGGACCCATAGAGACTAAAGGTAACCATACGCGGTTCAATATATCTGTTCAATCGTTCAATTCTCATATTCAGCAAAATGCTTCAGAACTCATTGGACGGCACTTCACAGTGCAGAGGGACAATGACCCAAAGCTTACTGCAAAAGCAACCAAAGAGTTTTTAAAGGGAAAGAAGTGGAATGTTATGCAATGACCTGAATCCAATTGAGCATACATTTCAATTGCTGAAGACAAAACTGAAGGGACAATGTCCCAAGAACAAGCAGGAACTGACGACAGTTGCAGTAGAGGCCTGGCACAGCATCACCAGGGAGGAAACCCAGCGTCTGCTGATGTCTATGCGTTCCAGAGCCAAAAAGAATAGAGTTAGAATTGTGTTGATGTCCCAATATTTATGGACCTGACTGTATGTACTATGGCCTAGTGTCCTGGCATTGTATGGCCTCATCATTTGGCCTTGGAGAGGAGAAGTTCTGTAGACCATCATTTGCTCTGGCTGCAGAAAGCCATTTTCTTAAGAGCGGAGGCCTTTCCTCAACACTGTGTACATGAAGGTCCTGAAATCTCTATTGATACGTTTTATTTGTAAGATTGTATCTATACATACTTTATAGAATGCTTGTATATACAGAGGTGCTACGCCTAATATATATATATATTTAGTTTGCGTGTGCATATACCTTTTGAAATAACATTGCCTGCAGGTGAAAGCAATTTTCCATTTAATAACTGTAGATAATGCTAATATGTTTATAAAATTCAATCATTAAATCAATGATTTTTGCAATTCCAATCGCTGGAGAAATGTATTCTATAATGTGAAAAAAGGACATAAAGCGTTGGTGGGATTTTTATCTAGTCGCAACACATGTTCATGTCATTTTAACTTCAAAGACAGAATTATAAGGATGTTCACAAGCCACACATCCCTTTCATATGGGCCCAGGGTCTGACTCCTTCTCATACATATCAGAAGATCAAAGTATTGTGTTCTACTTATTTAATGGTAAGCTTTTTTATGATGACACGAGCATATTAGAAACTTTCCGTTCTAATGTGTCGGAATTTCGGGTTTGTTGCTATAATGATTTGTTAGAATTTATTGAAATGTTCTTGAAGGTTAAATGTAATGAAGCAGTCGGGTCAGCTGTCTGCATCTGTGGGGCTTTGTAATCTGCATTGTTTACAGATCCTTCTAACATGGTCCCTATGGATGAGAACCTGTTAATTAAAAAAAAAATTGTTAGTCGATTCTGAGGACCTGGATTCCGAGGGTAGGTGGTGAATAGGCAACATTAACCTTAATCTGGCATTTCAGTTTGGCTTAGCTACAAAACCTTTTTTACGCAAAGATGGGTTTTTTTTATGTCTAAAAGTCAGAAATCACATTTAGATGGGTAATTATAATTTTTTTTTAATTTAATAAAAAATGGGTGCATTGTACACTGGTTTCAGGCTGAAAACCGAGTTGTAAGTCAAACTTTGGTCGTATGTAAAAATGAATATTCTGGTCGCATCTGAGTATATATGGGTTATCACATGACTGTGGGAGTGTTGACCCTTTATCCGTTACCATACTTAAAGTGTTAATTAACTTAACTATAAAATAACGACACAGGACAACGTTATTCAGAAGAAAATGTAAAATATATTAAAGGCCACAGCCTAAACAGATTTGAAATTTACAACTTTTACAACTTGTCCCTAACAGTGCCCCCAACTAAACTAACTACACCTATACCTCTACCGCATGTACCTGCCACCTGCCACACCTTCACCAGCACGATGGGTACTCTAAAACGCTGCCTCCTCCCACCACCTTTTCCACACCACCTTGGGTCATTGACCCTTAAGAGAGCGCAATGTTACCTTTTCTGGTGACTGCCCCCTCCCACCAGCACGTCGCCCAAGCCCGTCTATATCTTGTTCGACACTGCCAGGGACCCGCCACCACACTCAGTGATTGCCTGCAACAGAGTGCCCGCCACACAGAAAAGGCAGCGTCCAGCCCTTCACGAAGCCCACAGTTGAAAACGTCAATCCCGACATCACTCAAATGGACCCCGTCACTCCTGAAGTTCCCCGCAGCAATTTCAAGCAGCTTGTGCTGAACCCCCACACCCCCAATTTTCGAACAAACTTGGTAACCGCCATGTTAACTTTAATCCTGGTCCTGTCGATCACCTTATACGGGATCACTGAACGCCACCTTAAACGTGGAACAACCTCGGGCCACAGGCACACCAAATTTGGAAAATTTTCAATGACACGGACAAAGAATATTTTAATGTCTCGTATCAAAACGTGCATCGGTATTGTCCCAATGTCATTCCTACCCGCATGGATCACAAGAATGTCCGGCGGACCCCACAACTGGACCAAATCAGGGAACCGGGAAACTAGCAGGGACCATCGAAGCCCTCGAACTCCAAGCCAATAAAACTCGAACAGCCTCTCCAGAAAGCCAAAACGTTTCCCTGTCGGCCGAACCTCCGCATGCTGCTCTGCCCAAAAAACAAACGAGTGACTGAGTATCCACACGATACAAGGTCTCTGACCTGAAAGAGGAACAGCAGACACCCAACATTAGCTAACACCACACCCCCCCATAACTAACAAGATAAGCACACATCCCCAAACACAACGCCCATACTCCACCCCCCTCACTTAAACCAAGTGAGGTCGCACATAAC
>CM070043.1:30564761-30575730 GCA_036250615.1 Ptychadena robeensis | reverse complement strand
CACATTTTTTAACCATCTGTTGTACTAGGTTGTGCGCCTCTGTCCTTGTTCTTATTGGTCCTACCACTTCAGCCTGGAGGGTACTTAATTGACATTGACTCCTTCTAATTTTTCAAAATTCCCAAACTGAGTGGGTCATTGACCCCTGCAAGAGCTCAATGTCTAAGTTCCCCTTGGTGACTGCCTACACCCAGCATGTCGCCCTGGAGAAATTCTCCAACAAAATTCTTTTTGGACAATGTCTAAGGACCTGCCTGCTGCAACATATGCGAAATCTCACCCAAGCCAACCCACTAAAGGCGACAACCAAAAGCCAAAGACGGTCCCACTAAGAACCAAAAACAACACAAAGGGAGGGAGGACAGGTGGGAGTATTCCTCCAATAAAAAAAGAGGCAGCATCACTTCCGCCACCGTGTTTTCTTCCCATGTGGCTTCACCTCCACTGATGTCACTTCCAGTCTGGTGTTTTCTCTTCCATCCCGCACACCTTCGCGCACAGTGCCCTGGCTGGGGGTGGGAATGTAAAGCCTTCCAAATAAATGTGACGGCATTCAGCTGGATTGAGCAGACAATATGTCGCGGGTGAAGATCGCCTGATCAAAAACCCCCGAGCAATCGTGCCAGATCGCCGGCGATCTTCGCACATGATTAAAATCGTGGCTGGTTGCCTATGTGGGAACATAGCCTAACACTCAGGAGGTTAAGGATGGCTTGTTTCCCCTCCATGGAGAACCCCCTTGCATGATTTCTGTTCCTAACCAAACTGTATGTAAATTGGGAGTGGAAGGAGTGTAATGGCATCTTTTCTAATCTGCATACAATAAAATATGGAACTGCGAATGAGTAAAAAGTCACATCAAATAAAAATTTTAGATAAATCTTGGAATAACTCACAATGGGTTCTCCACAAAGAGTACACTATCACTCTCAAAGTAGGATTTGACATTTGAAAGAGACAACATTTTTCATCTTGTATCTGCGGCACTGTGGAGGCAAAACAAGCAAATGTTGCAGTGCTGTATAAATATTCCGGTGGTGTTCCTGAAGTAAGCATCGAGGCCGCTTGTAATCAAGCAATTGTGTAAATCTGCGTATTAAACATTGGAATTAATAAATTATTCAGGAATATACTGGCTCGCGTACTTGAGAGGAATCTAAAAATACTCTTTACATCAGAGCAGAAGAGACTCCGTATTAAGCTCAGTAATGGTTATTAAAATTTGAAATGTTTACAGAGACAAAAGTATAGAGATGTCTCCCCGTTATGGAATGAACGCCATACGAGCAATTAAATTAAGGAAAATGCAAGGTCAGCATTTACTCTGCTCATCTCCTCAATAACTTTGTTACTTAACTGGCTGATGCATTTAATAGATTTTGTTCTGTTTTATTCTTAAGTGTTTTAGATATATTTGAATGTGATTGGCTTCAATTATAAATGCGATTTTATCTGTATAATTATCATTGAAATGTTCAGTTCACCAAACACTTTGTAAAGGAACCAGTTTAGGAAACCACAATAGGCTAGTAGACCTCTTTTCTGAAGTCCAGATTGTCTGGGTCTGATTTTTAGAGTCCACCTACATTTGCATATTTTACAATGTCAACTGTGAAAGAATACGGGAAAATACAGGAAGTGACGTCTCAGATGTCAATTCCGGTATATGGAACATGGCTCTTCCACCTTCCTAAAAGCAGAAAGTGATGTCACTAACCGGTATTGGATTAAGTTGTCGGCTGATTAAGGTACATATTACGGGTGACCAGGTTCTGTGGGGGAAATATTAACTTAGTATGCAGAATAGCATATTTGAGTAATAAGGAATAGTCTGACATTCCCTCCTCTTCTCCATCTGCCCAGGTTATGATTATGGGTCTGAAACGCTTAAACCTTTGTATGGAGATTTTACTGCATTAAATAAAGATGTCACAGTTGGATGGAGACAGAGTGCCCCTCCTCTCTTACATCTCTCCATTTGCCCCATGTATGATGCCAGCTTTATCAGTCACATATTAGTTGATGTAGAAAGTCATGACCACAAATAAATCTCACACGTATACATCCCATTACTGCAGTGGTTCCCAAACTTTCCCTGCAGGCCCCCCTTTTTCTTATTACAAACATTATTGAGCCCCCCATACAAACTACACAAGTTCAGAGGACCATTTCACACTAGGCATGTTTTGCTTTGCAAATATTTATACATATAGTCACAGATACGCACTATATTTGCACTCTACATACAGCTTGCTCCCCCATCGTTGTCTTCCTGCTTGTCCCTCCCCCAGGATTCTGAGGTAGGGGAATGTGGGTGGACTGTGTGCAATCAACAGAGGGAGATGAGCACTGACAGTGAGGAGAGCCATTAGGCAACTGAGTTCTAAAGATCTCTCCCTGATTGACAGGGCTCTGAATGCCACCTAGGCTGCCCCCTTAGCTAAACCCCCCTGGGGAGACCTCTGCCATCACCCCAGGAGAAATAATACCAATATAGGTGGTGCCTGTACCAAAAGAAACATCAAATCTTATGTGCCACACCCTAAATATATGTAGTTAGAACATAAAACTGAAGAGAATCACCTCAATGAAACTGAGGTCTCATACAGTCTAGAAAAGATGGGTTTTAAGGCACAAATAACTCAAATATGATTTTTTTTTTTACATATTTTATTGATACATCACTAAAATAAACAATTAAGAATAAAAAAGGAAATTCAAATCCATTGTAAGTCCATCATATTGCACATTCAGTGGTTATAAGCCACTCTTCGGATTGGATTGGATGTGTTCCAAAGAAGGGCTTATAACCACTGAATGTGCAATATGATATATAAGTGATGTATTAATAAAATGTGTAAAAATAATTATTCATATTCGTGTTGTTGGTGCCTTACACCCCATCTTTTCTGAACTGTATGAGACCTCAGTTTCATCGAGGGGATTCTCTTCAGTTAGATCTTCAAACGTACCCCTAGGAGGCCCACCCCCCAGTTTGGGAACCACTGCATAACTGAAAGGTGCTACAAATCTTCGAGGCACTAGTGCTACCTGAACAAAGTTAAATGTTTAATCCCTCCTGCTGCTGCCATGAAGCAAGAACATTCACATATATTCACTACTTCTCCACCCATTGGAACCAATAGGCGTAATTTCTTCATCCCTGCCCATCAACCTTCACCCTTGTTGGTTTTCTGTCCTCTAAAGTCTTTGCTTAGCATTTGTTTGTCAACCTTTTGCAGTTTAGCGAGGTGACTTTGTCTTAAATAATGTGTAAATGCCCTTAAGGTACAGTACATGAACTGTTTGACTATTTTAATTGACATTACATTTTCTCTATGTATTCTATTGCAGCTTTAAAAAAAGGCCGTTATTGGATAACCCCAGACCCCTACCACAAGGATGACAACATCCAGATTGGTCGAGAAGTTAAAATATCGTGTCAAGTGGAAGCGGTTCCATCTGAAGAGCTGACATTCAGTTGGTTTAAGAATGGCCGGCCACTAAGAAGCTCTGAAAGGATGGTCATCACTCACACGGACCCCGACGTTTCTCCGGGCACCACTAACCTGGATATCATTGACTTAAAATTTACAGACTTTGGAACCTACACATGCGTGGCGTCACTTAAAGGAGGAGGAGTTCCAGACATCAGCAATGATGTCAACATTTCAAGCAGTACAGGTAGGCCTTTTCACTGTGTTTAAACTTGTGTTAAACATTTCTATCTAACCGGGTTCAAAACTGTGACACGGCTGTGAGAGTTTTGTCAACATTTGTTTTCAGTTATACAGTTATCTCTACTTTTGCACCTCCTGTTATCGGCAGTAGAAGCCAAAAATTTGGTAGAATGCAGGAAAAAACAAACCCTCACTGGTAATGACTAAAACCCAAATGTCCCTGTCGTCTCCTCTGTGATGATGCAGCACTGGGGCAGGGGTGCTGCAGTGGTAGCCCAGAAAGTACCTGATCATGCTGTGTGTTAAGGTCCCCATACACGGAAATGTGGATGCGGATCGAACGAACAGGAATATCCCTGGGTATGGGACCCTTAAACACTACACATTTTCTCATTGAAAACAGTTAAACAAATGGTGCCCCCAGTAACCATTTGCAATATTGCACTAGATCAGTGATGGCGAACCTTTTAGAGACAGAGTGCCCAAACTGAAAGCCAAGGCCCATTGTTTTACCTCATAGTCATTTACACTAACAGACACACACTAAATACAGTGAGGTAAATAAGTGTTAGATCCCGTGCTGATGTTGTAAGAGAGGGTGAGGGTATGGGAGGGTGAGGGTACTGTGTGCATTTGGAAGAGGGAGAAGAAAACAGACAGCCCAGGGAGCCAATAAGCAGAGATCTGCAGTTCTCCACCCTTATCTGCCTCTGTGCTGACTGACAGCTCGGTTGCCCACAGAGAGGGCTATAGGTTCGCCACCACTGCACTAGATTAACCCCTAGAAGCCTGACAGAAAAATATGCAATCTACTGGTATATAACTTTAAGAACACCACCATTTTGCCAGCTCAGAGGCAATTCAAGGTTTATTTATATATATTTATTTTAATTTGAGTATACATCCACTGTTATAGGAACAATATGCTACAAAAATATGGAAAGGACAGATGGTTTAGAGTGGACCTCAACTGTATTGTACTGTAATTTGAATACAATAATTATATTTATGACTGTATAAATATATATTTGCATACTTGTATACCCTCTAGTGCCAGCGTTCTGCCCGCTCCCTACTGGACCCACCTCCCTGACGTCTTTAACTACACCAGGGACGTAAGAGGGTTCTCTCCATATGCCTGTATTGTATTACAGGCATACCAAAAACTTATCACCGGGAAAGTGAGCCTTGGCTTACCAGCCCAGATCAAAGTTCCCCCGAAGATAATCAGGGGCCAGGGGACTTTAAGGGCTCCAAATAAATATCTGAGTAACAGGGTACATATGTAAATTTTTTCATTTATTACAACAATAAAACCATCCATGGGCCACAGGCCCTGGAAGTAAATGATAGCTCAACCAGTGGTTACAAACATCTTACATTGAAAGGAAGAAACCGGGTGGTGGTCCTACAGATTGGTAGATGATATAACTCCCAACCCATTATTACAGGCATAGGCATTCTGGGTCCTCATAACCCCGGGTCATTGATGTGAATGTACAGGGGGGCTGAGAGGAGGTGAGAAATGCATTGTAATCCAGCTCTGTTACATTACTTATGCCGATTGACCCATTTAAATAAGAATCCAGCAGGACGGTCCACAATTACTGCACGCGTATAATTTTATTATTACTGCTCACAGATCCAGTTTCTCTGCTCATTACGCTTTTTAGATGATGACTGCGAAACTTTCCTCTGTGCCTTTGCAGAGCTTTCTGTTTTGAGGTCCTTTTAAAGCGCATTCACCATGAGTCAGAAGATAAAAGTCTTGTGTATTATTTATTTTCCATTCCCCTGGATGTGGAAGCTATTACTTCAGCATTATTTTGGCTAACACGAGAACTGCTTCTTGTAAATCATATCTGGATTTTCATTAAAGATGGTATGGCTGCAGGGGTATTTATACAGCTTTCTCTGTTACTGCGAAACAGAGTTCAATCAGTAGCATCAAATTAAAGACACACATCGCATCAGAGGCGCAGATTGCTTCTCCCCGTTACAAAGTGCTTTCTGCATTCCAAGCTTTTTACTATGAACACCCACTACACGGTGTTAGTTTTGTTCGACGTTAGTCGCTGGAAGGCGAATGAAACAGGTTGTATAAGCTATAAATCAATATATCATCCATCGACTTACTCTGCCTTCAGCAATAAACCATTACTCTGCTTCCCTTGATATCCAAGAAATGTGTTCCTATGTTATTACAAATTGCTCCACATTGCTGGTTTAAAGACCAGCCAGGAGCAGGCTTACAGATAAAGTGATTATGATCATCGTCATAAATAGATAGTTTTTTTTTCAATGTGAATGGAGTTGAATAGGTTAGTTGAATAACATGGTCATTGCCAGTTTGTCCTCGTTTCCTCAAATCTGCATCATGTGACACAGTTCATTTTAGGTGATTTGATTTTGAGAGTTTTTCTCTGCACAGAAAGATGAAGCTTCACAATTCTAATACTTACTGTATGTGTTGACATGACAATTCAAGGGAAGACTGCACATGTAAGAGATTATCGTTAACTTTTATTTAAATCTTGCCAACACATTTCTATTATTACTATTAACCTCCCTAGTGCTCGAGACGAACCCAGTTTGTCAGCTGTTAAGGTCCGTCCTACGCCGCGCTAGACGAACAGGGATCAGGAGAACCCAATATACCCCCAGTCTGGCGCTACCCCTGTGACATCATCAGTGACGCCGAAGAGGCTGCGACGAGGCAAAGACCTCCATGTTAATGAAGGGGTGTCGTTTCCCAGCCCACAGGGGCGAGGGAGGGTGGGGATTTCAAGCCGAGTACATTGTTCTCTGCTGCAATCGCCCATACTGCGCAGTTAGAAATGCTAGGGAGGTTACTGGTTATTAAGGGTTGAAAGAACACACAAGCTAACATACAAGTACGAACTATGACAGTGGAGGATCCAGCTTTCAGTCTTATAATTTGTGCAGTCTCCCTGATTTGTGAGTTAATTGTATAGCCCCTGAACATGGTACCATCATCAAAATAGCTTGAGCGCTGAAGGGGCACTGCTAGAATTGATCTGCGGGTCCGCCACAATTCAGAATCGCCTCAGGCTTGCCAAGTATTGTGTATGTAAGTATATGTGCGAGATCCCAGTTGGGTTCCTCTCAATCCCTAGGTTGGCTACAGCAACGACAATTTTACAGAGAAAGGATGGGTTTTCAGGAATAACTCCAAACAAGTAAGGATTTGTTATCTTTTTTTTCCCCAGATTGTTTCAATAATAGGTAGTTTGCCAGTGAGGGACACAGTACATCTGGTGAGTAGAGATGGTCGAATTTTTCTACTTGCTAACTTTGTGAGCTGATTGCAAAGCCCCTGAACATGGTATCATCACTAAAATTGCTGGAGATGTAGAGAAGGGTTGTGGGAACATTTCAAAAAAAGAAGTGTTGCTCTAGCACATGGAGTTTTTGCATAAATTAAGTTCAAAGTTAAAGTCGAAATTCCGATTTTCGAAATTTTGACTTGACTTTAAACTTAATTTGTGCAAAAACTATTTGTGTTAGAGACATACTTTCTTTTTTGTAGTATACCCCCATCCCATCTCTACATCGCCAGCAAGTTTGGTGATAATACCATGTTCAGGGGCTTTGCAATTAACTCGAAATCGGCGAAATGGTCGAATTTTTGAAAAAAAATTCGACCATCTCTACTGGTGAGTTCAGGTGTGCTTTAGGTTTTAATTCAAGTCAACATATTACATTTAAGGAGAAACTACATGTGCGAGAGCAATGCTTATTTTTGGAATCCACAATCTGTGACAACTTTAATAATGATATAATGTTCAATGTTGCAATTAACAATTTTTTTTAGAAGGGATTACACTTGTTAAAGTTTGTGGTAGGTTCTCTTTAAAGCATCAAATTCATTAAAATGTCTCTTTACCCACCACCAAGCAGTGAATCTAAAGGTAGCCATACACAGGCCAATTCCAGCCCAATTTTTTGGACGATTGACAGCCGTGCGCGTTCCCGCCAATTGTCCGGCGGTAGCTCGACCTCAAATCAGGTGCGCCCACCTGGTCAGATCGACCAGGATCCTCCCACGTATTGGATTGCACAGTGATCCAACATGTTAGTAAATTCCTGGATGATCCAAAAAATTTGGACTTGCAAAACTCCTGAAGGTGGTATCATCACCAAAATTTGAAGGGTTGTGGGAACATTACAAAAAAAACATTCCAACTTGAACTTTACAATGACATGTACCAGAGAAAAACTTTTTTTTGTGCTCTACACATCCATCCAATGTTGGTGATGATGCAATGTTCAGGGTCATTGCAATTATCTCACAGAGTCAGCTAGACGTAATAAAATAAAAAAAGTGACCACCTCTAGTTAAAATATGAGTTTACATCCATGTCAAATCGGCTATTTGTCCTCCTATATTGATCAAAAAAGTTTCTGTTGCTGTAGATTGCTGTATTACCAGTTCAACTTTATTTGCCGCAGTACATGGAGAAATGACAATGTCTGCCGGTATTGCTCACTGTTTAGAAGAAAAAACAAAAGTGCATAAAATGACTATTTTTCAGCTAGATTGCAATGTTCAATACCTGAGAGATGTTTCCAGACACAAATTCACATAGCGCACCACTCTCCCATTCCCTATTGGAATTTCTTCTACCATTGTATATTTCCACTTGTCTCGAACTGTCCAGAGATTGAAAGCTTGGTGGAATCCAAGGCTCCTGATTGGCTCTTCCCACCTTGAAAATATGGTTTGCTTCTCAGCAAAGATAGAAGACGCCTGACAATTGTTTGACATCATTTTAGATGATGAGGGACTGTCCCAGCTCTGGAATATTTAATAGCTCTCGGTGTATGATTGATCTTTCGACAGCATCATATGCATAGTTTAGAATGACAGAGAGGCACAGGGTTATTGAAAATACTCAGAGAAAATAATGTTGTATTCCGCTCTCATTTTTCATGGAGACGAAAACAATCACTCAAGAAAAGAAAAAAAAAAGCGTCTAAACCACACATGCAAGTCAATCTAAAAAGAAAAGAGCGCTCAGAGTATAGATGTCATATACGGAGTATATCTCTATCCTTCCTACAGCAATTGTTGCTGTAGTGGAAGCCATTGCATAAAGGGTTAACACCTTGCAATATTAAATGGTGACCTGAAAATATTGTGCAGGAATGGCAAGGAAGAGGTAGACTCCAACTGGATTCCCTTAGAAGTTTTAAACTGATGTCAATTACTCTCTATACTTGTAGTTACTTGGAGCTGAAAAACTGATGGACGCTGTAATTGTTGTCTTCTGTATTTCATTTAAAATGACTTCACCATGAGTTGTATTAGAAAAACGTTTTTAGAAGATTATACACATTCCCCATGCCTGAGGACCTCCCCTGGGGACCTGATGGAGAACTGTGGGCGACAATACACAGACCACTAGGCCCACTCCCACCCGGTCTCCCCGGCATCGGAGATAGTTAGCTCAGACATTCAGTCTGTAATACAATCAACAAAACTGTAACACCCCATTGTCTGTAAGCTCTTTCAGACAGTACACACAATGCCCCACAGTCTGGGAGAGGATTAGGCCGGAGGTAGTCTGTACATTACACATCTCTCCAGGTGGACAGAGTGGTTCTGTTACAGCCAGAATCTGGTTTGGCAAGGTCATGTGCTTGGTTCACAAAGTGCGCCTTCAAGGTTCTGCATTGGTTAACGGCAGTGGTTCATATCATAGCAATTTGGTCATTTATGATTCCCAGGTTGTGAGTAGTGATGATTGCGAATATTCGGATTCCGAATATTAATCGCGAATATCGTCAATTCGGAAATTCGCGAAGATAGTGAATATATTGCAGAATATTCGCAATTCCGGATATTCTGTATTTTTTATCCATTACACATGCCTCTCCATGCAAATGGACGAATGGAAAGGCTGCAACAAGAGCTTAGCAACACCATCAAAGTTTTTTAAATGAATATTGGGGTGATGTGAATATTGCCAAAATCGTCACTTTAAAAATTCGCGCCATGTTAAACATATATTGCGCACACGAAATTCGCAATAAAAACTGCCGATATTCGCAATAAAAAAAACCCTGAATATTGCCGTATGCGAATATTTTCCAAATGTTTTCCATAAAATTTGCGGCATGCCGCGAATAAGAATGTTGCCTACGCCGCTCATCACTAGTTGTGAGGTCATCCATGAACCAAGGGCCAGCTCCCGGACGGGTGGCTTTCTGTCGCACCAAGGTGGAGAACTAGGTGCCAAGGAAGGTTGATGGTGGGTAGACCTAACTCTGGGACCCTCTTACATGGCTTGTTGAAAACCAACAAGAAGGAATCCACAGAAGATATGGAAGAGTTATACCACATGGTAATCCGCTAACACAGTGTCATTGAGTTATGTCAATTGTGGCACAGTTCAGGTGAATACAAATATTTAAATTAGAATTAATATTGTTAAATACGATGTGTGTGTGTGAAGCTGGCCATATACCTTTAGATCGCTCTGTCAGATTTCCTTGAGATCTCCTTTTGTTTTACCAAAACCATGTAATATGAGTGACTTTCTAAACCATCAAGTCTACCTGTGTTCAATCGCAGAGGACCCGGCACTACATAGTTGTTGGTAGATCTAAAGGATGTCTGACAGAGAGATCTAAATGTGTATGGCCAGCTTTAGCATTATTTTCCACTGTGTTAACCTTCTGGGTGTTTAGCCCGAGTTAATTCGGGCTAAATAAAGTTGCTTAAATGGTTTAGCCCGAATTAACTCGGGCTGCTGTTACCTACATTGAGATGGCTTGCAGGCAGCCCAGGAGACATGCTGCTTCTCTCCCCGTGTCCCCGATGTCTAAACATCAGATCCTGGTGTCCGTAATCCCGCCGGCGGGAGCGCGATGACGTCATCGGGAGGGGGAGGGGCGGGAAGTTCAAAATGTGAAAAAAAATAAAAATTGTATTTTTTTTTTGTCCTGTATGGTTCTCCTTTCATTCTGACATTGATTGGAGCGATTCTTTTCGCTCCAATTCAATGCAAAATGAAAAAAACACATAAAAAATAAAAAAGCATTATTTGCTTATTATGAGTTTCCTTTCATGTTGGATTTGATTGGATTGATTTTTCTGTATCCAATCAAGTTCAAAATAAAGGAAAAGGCATACAAAGTAAATACTTTGTACGGGTGCGCGTCCACAGCGTTTTTTCCCCTGCGGTGGACGTATGGAAGTGATGCTACACTTCCCATTCAAATGATAGCGCAGATTAGACACTGTGCCAATTTGAGTGGTGCGT
>CM070043.1:30553481-30564661 GCA_036250615.1 Ptychadena robeensis | reverse complement strand
AGCGTAACGCTTTTGGTACAGAAATCTGGACCTCGGCGAAACGCTCAGGAGGTTAAGGTATGCATTGCGTTAACGTATCTGCCTTAACGCGGGGGTCCCATTTCTGAAGCAGCGAGTTTGCCTAATACAATCCCTACATTAACGCACTCGTACTTGTGTTAGGTTCCATTGCATTACAACGGATCGCAAACTCACTGCAGGAACAAAACAATTTACTAGCAATGGATGCATTTACGGTGTTTTAAAAAAAACCTTACGCCACGCAGGCATGCGGACGAAGATCTGGCCATGTGTTTCAGGGCGTTGCTCTCCACCGGCAGCTGCGTACTCTCAGGGATAGGAAGACCTTTGGGGCTTCAAACTTTGGGTGCAGGTATATTTTTGTATCTTTGTTTTATGCGCTGTATGTTCGCCATATCCAATATCTTTAGGCAGGGGAGGGGCTGTCTTTATATCTTCATGCTGGATACGTGGTTGTTTTGTTTTCTCTTCTGTATTTGCAAGATGTTATAAAATTCTAATCAACTTGAAATGTTTCAAAAAAAAAAAAAAACCTTACATGTACTGCAAAGCACCTTACACTAAGTTACATTACTTACCATCTGTTTGACCTTCCCAATGTTGGGAAAAATATTGAATCTGGCCCTGAGAATAAAAGACTAATGATTTAAATCTTGTTCAAGTTGGAAATCTAGTAACTGAAGAGAAATGGCGGGACAATGACCCCTTTAACAATTTTTTATGAATTTATGTTAACACATACTGTTTTGTCACATCTTACGTCTACATACTGTTAACATTTTCAACCATCTAGTCTCTAAAAATAAAACTTTTTTATATATATATATTTATGGTTTTATTATCTAGTTTGAACAGTTAGACCCTCTACTTATATCCATGTCTGTATGTTCCTGCCCTCTTATAATTCTTTTGTAGTGTTGTATTTGTGTTTGTAGTATATTTGAGTTTGCGTAATTTCGCGAATATTGAAAGGAACATTCAAAACTCGTAATATTCACAAAGATTCGTAAACCATCTTTACAACTTCTCTTCTTCATTCTGTGATGTCAGCCAGTACGAGCACTGTGCGTATTGCGCGAATCCATTCGCAATGCGCACAAATATGCGTGATGTATGCTGGTAGACAATGTTGAAGCATAATATGACAAATATCCGCCATTTCGAATGTATTCTCGCTCTACACTATTCTTTTGCAAGAAATTCCTCAATGCCAGATTTCACAGTGTATCAGCAATTGGTCTACATAGAGGTGCCGACATTACTAACAGAAGAAATCTCCAACAATAGAAATGTTTGTGCTTTATACAACAAAAAAACACATCTGCACATCATTACACTATCACCCAGGAACTTAATTCTGTACAATCTCATTAATATATATTTATCAATGTCATCTAAAAATAAACATATTTCCAGCACCGCGAACCAAAGCCACGTGTGGGAACAGTAAGTAAAGACATTGAAGTCTATTGTTAACGTATTCCCATCAGAATATTGATGCGGGTTAAAGCAGCTTCTTAATGTAACCGGCGGTTAGATCTGGCAGCAGACTATCTGAAAGCATTGATTTTGTTTCCTGTTTCAGTTTGGTCTACAGACAAAAGGGACAAAATAGCAACAACCCCAAAACATTGTATGTTTTGATTTGTTAATTATAACTAATCTATATCTTCTTACAAGCGCTCCCAGAATGGTATTAAGAGAGATCTATTTAAAGGAAGATAGATAGATTTTGAGTTCAAGTGATCCCTTTTATGGCTAACTGAAATCATAAAAAAGCAAGCTTCCACAATGTCTCAGAACGTCAAAATGTCCATAAACTTTGTGAGCAAAGCTTCTTTACTCTTACAAACTGTGATCATACTTCTACAATACCTACAACTATAGATAAGTGTGTTATATGTGGATGTTTACATGTTCATTGACTGGTCATATGTTTATTTAAGTTTTACACTTGTCTACATGATAAGTTTCAAAGCCTTTGTCCCTGATCATTGCTAAAAAGAGATGGACAAGTTTTATTTGGTAAATTCAAAGTCAAATCGCTAATTTTCCAGATTTCCATATTTCAACTTAACGTTCAACTTCTTTTTCTTACGTTCCCACAACCCATTCTCTACATCTCCAACAATTGTGTAATGATAACATGTGCAGGGGCTTTGTAATCAACTCACAATCAACAACTAATAAAAAAAAAGTCAGAATTGCTGGACCTTTGGGTGTTCTGACCAAGTCACATACTTTTAAAAATATGGGCAAGCAAAGAGAGCAATCTAAATGTCCTGCCCCCTTCAAATTTGGAGGGTGCACCATGGACCTGCTAACAAATGCAGGCAATGTCACTGTTGGTCCTAACATACCATAGGGTCTATGAGGACCAAGACTGATATTGCCTGCATGCATTCAGGTCAATAGTGCAACCCCTACCTATCCAGCATTAATTATGAGGGGATGCTGACATGCTCCATTCTGACAGGTAAGATGCCTTAAAGTAAGCTTGGGGTGATTTATGTTTGTAAACAAACTCACCTCGAACTAACTCGGAGCAAATGCTCAGAAGGTTTACCTCCTTGGCGGTATGCCCGAAAACAAACTCAGCCGAAGCCTCGATTGAGCATACTTGCCTATGCTCAGTGAGTAAAGGCTTCTGGCGCCCCATCTGAGGTGTAGGGGGCATCGTTTTCCTGGCTTACATGTGTAGAGGGGAGGAGGGAGGGAGAAATCCGCCATACCATACCGCTAGGGAGGTTTAAGAGTCACATTCACATCAACCAGTCACCAACTATGGATTTAATTTTCATAGTATTGGTCTCTGCAAAACTTTGTGGAACAGCATGAAGAGTGATGATGAACTATGACTTATTCCAAAATTTGTAGGTGGTTTGCTTTTTTGCTTATCATCATCAGTTTTGTGCACTGCAAGATTCTTAATATCTTGTGTACTTCAAATATCTTGTGTAGGAGACTATTGTGTAGCAGATATTAAAGTGTATTTGCTATCCCTTTACTGGAGTGCAATCATGCTTTGTTCTGCATTTCTATACTCTGTTCTGTATCTGTGATACAACAATAGCTTTAATGCAGGTATGAATTTTTAATGCTCTACCAAGTTTATAGGCTGTGCCCACCTTGTATGCCCTATCTGGCTAATATTCTATTCAGGTACCAGTAGACTCTGAATATAGTCCAGCATCAAATACAAAGGCCAAAACAGCCAACTGAGAAAATGTATATTTAATGTATTCCCTTCTATGTAGTGCAGTTGTGGTTTTGATGATACAGCACAGAGACCTCCTTTGTAAGTAGAAATCGTTTGTTATGAGTTGAACTTGGGGGCACATAGTTTTGCTCTTTTTATGATGCATAATGTACATTAAAAGGAGTCTGTCAGAATGTAACAGTAAGGAGTTTGGGTAAGATTATGTTTATAAGAAGGATAAAGTTTTTCACTTTTCTTTTTGTTTAATGGAATCACTGCCACCAGTAACTCTCTAACCGAGCCTCGAACAGCTGTTAAACCTGGTGGATGCAAATTTAAGTACTAAACTTAATTCACTAAAGGGGTGGCTAGCCCCCGGGGCTCTGGATGAATGACTCTAGAGAAAATCTTGTGACATAAAATACACCTTTTAGTATGATCAAAACTGGTACATCTATCACAAAATCAAGCCTTCCTAGGAGGAATACGATTGAAAGATAATGCAATGATGACAGACCCATATTTCCAAAAGGAGGCATACAATCAATATAAAAAGCCTCAATAGTGACCCGAGCACCACTCTGATTTCCAAAGAGGCACGAACTGGAGAGGAGGCTAGTAATTGCACCAACGCATTTCGCCCATTCTTGAGCCTCATGAGGGAGGAGAAAGAGAGTTCAGTGTTCCAATTGGAGCGCCCAAGGCAAAGTAAGTGGTAACCCAGGTCACTGTATTAACTTTAGCACTTAATTTTGAATCCAAAATATACATATAGTGATGAAACTTACCTAGTTGTGACATTTATTTACCATTGTGTGTGCTCACCCACCCATTACTTGGGTATGGGTTAATAATTTCTCTCACTATTCCTAAAGCTTGCCATACACCTTTAGATCTCTCTGTCAGATATTCTTTAGATCTAAAAACAACTATGTAGGGCAGAGTCCTCTGTGATTGAACACAGGTACACTTGGTAGTTTAGAAAGTCCCTCATATTACATGGTTTTGGTAAAACAAAAGGAGAACTAAAGGAAATCTGACGATGTATAGGGGCCCTTACCAAGAGTACTTTGGCCTGCCATTAAGATTATTAATATCAATGGTTTTGCATTTTTTAATTTTTGGGACCAAAATCCCTCCCATGGCTATAAGGCATGATGCTCAGGTCTTTTGGCTTTTTGAAGGAGAGAGGAAACTAAAGGTGTGTGCTTGGTTAGAATAACTGTAGAAGGGGTTCTTATCCACAGAATACAAACAAGGGACAAGAATTGTCGTGCTGTACACCAGAAATAAGTATTGTGAATTATTAGACAGCTAGGTTGTGCTCGGTACCGTACAATAAGCTACAGAAATAACACTTCCCCAGCCTCTGATTTGGGAATCAGCAGAGCTGAATATCTTTATATATATATATATATATATATATATATATATATATATATATATATATATATATATATATATATATATATATATATATGTAATATAAATGTAATGATAAAGATAAGTTCCATAAAAATTTTTACATTAAATATTGTCCAATCATTTTTATAAAAATGTGTTTCATATACACACAGCTAGTTTTGACTGCTGAGTAAATGTTTCTGCTTTGGTCTCATTATACAGTCTGTTTGAATGGCATTCATGGATGACCTTGTAGTCTGCAAATGACCCAGTGATACCGTTTTTGGAGATCTCTGTTTTTATACCAATGGAGAATAATAACTGTTAAATGGGGAGAGATATTCTCATATGGATATAGCATCAAATGTTCTTATGCTAAATAACCTCTAAATACAAACCAGTTGAGGATAGGTTGGGTTTGATGGGATGGGTTCCAGTTCCATCAAGCGTGAGACAATATGCAGTATATGCAGATGACTGGCTGGATTGAGCCGTATCCCGGCATATCAAAGGTGCTTTTAATTGTGATAAAACTGCACTCGGCAGTGTCTCTGTGACGTTATTGGTTTTATTTTATCTTCTTCTTCAGTAGTGTTTTGCCACTGGGCGAGTCCCAACTGCGGAGCAACTTCAGAAGCAGTCAGATGGCTGTAAAGAATTAATGTGATGCGAGCGCTCCAGGACAAGATAGGTCATTTGTAGAATTCTGCGTGCATGCTCAGTGAAATGCCCAGCACGAGAGTCTGAACTTACTGCCTGGGAAAAGACAACTTGCTATTTAAAAAAGAAAAGAATAAATAAAAGAAAAATAAACTTTCTGGGATGTAGGGAGTTATTCTTACTATTCTTAAATAAGCAAACTTCAGTGTGCACTGGGAAGGCGTTTCATCTTCTTTAGAGAGAAAAACTGTAAGTGTATTATTACCATTGAATTTGTGGTATTCAATTAAATGTTTACATTTACAACACAACATTTTCCGGGTTCACATTTTACCTTCTTCCAAAATGGCCCCGTAAGTTCTATTCTTTTATCTCTCAATTTTGTCTGTTTGGAAAATGGTCCCAGTTTTCAAGCAGAAATGAACACCAGAGCCAAGCAAAGCTTTAGGCAGAGAATGGTGTAGGGACTGGTGCTGGTGCAAAAGGGTAAAGGTGGTTTGGAAAGGTTGGGGGTGGACATAGGCAAAGCAAGGGCGGAGGGATCTCGCATGAAATGGGGGAGGAACAAGCTAGTGAAAAGCGAAGTTTGCCTGACCCGACTCTTCCCTATGTTAGGGTTTTATTATTTTTATTTTATGCTTGATCTCTGCTTTCCTTGTAATTTTAATGTTTAATTTACTTTGCCACAGCATGGTGGGTCCTTTTGCAGTGCCCATAAAGAGAGATGCCCAATGTCACGGTTGGTTGAAAAGTATTGGTTAAAGTTACAATGGCTCAGAGTCATGAATATTAATAGAGGGTTCAGCCCAACTTTGCTGGTGATTTAATGATTGTTAAAGCTAGCCATACACAGGTCGACATTTGCTCGAACGATTACTAATTTGATCGCCTTGTGCCATTGATCAACCGTACTAACACACAGTGTAATCGATTTGTTAACGTCCTATGGAGCACATGCTTATTAAGATAGTTCATATTACTCATGCGCTCCATAGTACGATTGTAGAATCAATCAAGATACCTAGAAAACCCATCATATACTTGTACAATTGACAAAAATTTACCGACATGCTCAATAATTTTTCAATCGCTTTTGGACAATCATACCAGGTGGACAGGAATAGATTTCTGTTCGATCACCTTAAGACGATCCATTTTTAAGTCGATCGAACCAGCTTAAGATTAAAACAACTTGGAGATTAAAAAGAAGATTTACCAAGCTGGTTCATGATCTTTGTTCGGTGTATGTATGTGTTGTATGCGTCACTTACCTTAGAACGGTTTGCTTTTCTCAGTCTGGTTGACTTTGATGGGACAAAAGGACAATTTGCATTCTATGTGATCAAGCTAGTAAATGTTATAGCTCCGTCATCAGTCAACAATCCCAAAACACAGCTATGTAAGTGTACAATATTTCCTTTTTTCTAAGGATAGGGTGATGGGATCTGTGTGGTCATTTGTACAATGAACATAAATTTTTCTACTCCATGGTCACTTTGTTTTTGCTTAGCTTTGGTCTGCTTGGCTGGTGCAGGTCTAAAGTATATACATTCTTATATCTAACTTCCTTAAAATTGTATCAGGCATACTATTACACATATGTAAGTTACTATTACACTTATGTAAGGTAATGTTTACAATGTTTGTAAGCTAATTCTTAAACTGTGATCTAATGAGAAAATATTACAGCTCCTGAGTGAGTTGAGCTAGCCATACACGTTTATATTCTCCCTTGATAGATGAGGGATGATGTCATCACGCTGCAGCCAGCCCCTGAGAGGATCGGCCGGCACCCTTTAAAGAGTAATGGGATTGGCCAGGAATTCACCAACATGTCGGATGACCATGCAATCCGACATGCTGGATGATCCTGGTCGATCTGACCAGGTGGGCGCACCCGATTTGCGGCCAAACGGCACGTGTATGGCTACCTTTAGGGGTATCTGATCCAGGAATAAAAAAAAATGTTAGGGGGCTTTGATTTAGGGCAGGAAAAAAAGTGCAGCTTATATTCCAAACATTATGGTATATTGTAAATGGGGGGGGGGGGGCAGAGAGAGAAGGGAGGCTTGGCAAGCAATTACTCATGGTTTCTATTCCCTCCTGGGAAAGTGCAGATAAGTTGTGATAATGAGAGAGTTGTATACCAAGAGGTGTGCAGTCTACTTCAATCTGCAGGGGTATCATGAAGGAAAGAAATGACACATTTTAAGATGTCTTATTGGCGTGTAAGCTGAGCTTTAGGGCATAGGCTTAATCACTGGTGTTGAGCGAGAATATTTGAAGTTCGAATATATTCAATGAGAATCCGAATTCGAGAATTCGCAATATATCGCAAATGTGCTCTTGAATATTTGCAATGGCGGATATTCGTCATATTATGCTTCAACATTGTTTACCGACATACATTGTGAATAATTGCTAACGGCCACGTCCGATGGAAGGCAATAGAATGCAGTCCAATGGAATTTTGTCAAATTATGCGAACTCAAATATACCATATGCCGCTCAACACTATTAATCACATCTAGTTTTTTCACTGTATGCACTTATTATATTTTGTTCTTGGTAGGAACTATTATCTTGTGATAATACGGGTTGTGTTGTGATTATATTATTTCCCTGACTGTATGCACACTTGTTTTAGTGTCACCATATCTTGTTCTTGGGAGCGGCCCTTGTCTTGTTATAAATAACGCCATATGGTGTGTGTTGTGATTTTATTTCCCTGTATGGAATGGATATTTTGGTCTGTGAGGGTGTAGAGCAGCAAACTTTCTATTCCTCTGCCCATTTGAAATAAACAAGTATTATCGTTTTATAAACTATTGTGATGTGACGAGTGCATTCTGTACCTATATGTCACCATTGTGTAAGCCACTGGTTGATCTACAATAATAATTTGTGAATTAGACAGGAAGGAAATGCTAACGACCTCATTCATTGCTCCATTAACTTGTGAGGGTGTAATTAGCGGTGAGGGGCATAAAACAAAATACCTGATATTTCTAGATTGTCAATAACTAGATTATTATCCTGCTGAAATCATTATTATTCCGAAGGCTTGTAGTCTGCTCTCTACCTTCTGTTACCTGTCCCTGTACAGCTTGACCCCTTGTCCTTGTGCAGAGCTCTTCAAAAAAATATTCTTCTCATCTGCAGGGGCCATGGATCATTTGATTTAAATATAAAGCTTCTGTCATTTGTAACTGCCTCCGCCCTCTTCTGCAAACGGTTCATATTAAAATCCATTAACCCCGGCTGACCTTAGCAGTAATGGTGTACGTGTGCAATATTTTACATCTATGTGTTATCCGTAATGCATTAATAGATGGGTCCATTATTATTAATTATGCTACCTTCAAAGTTTTTTGCAGTCGGCACAGCTAATAAGGGCAACAACTGTTCCTAGCCTTGTCTTCTGTGGATGGATCAACTTAAGAACATTCATGTATCTATTCAGAAGTCTAAAGCAGGGTACAGACGTGAAGATATGGGTCAGATCAATGGCCATTTCGAGCGCCATGCATGCTCACGGCCACCTATCTGACCCATATAATCTGCCCCCACCGCAGTTTTTGAGCGGGACAAATCAAACTGCTCGAAAACAGCCTTATCTGACATGACCGTTAAGCAGGGTACAGACGGCTCGATATTCCAGCCGTCCGATGAGAGATGGCTCTGCTCTCTCCCCAGCAGCTGAAGCTTTGCTTGGAGACCAGCACTGTCTAAAGGTACCCATACACGTTGCGATTTTTCGGGGACCGATTCGATATTCGATGCCCGATATTTGCTTTAGTGCTATTTTTAAAAGGCGGTCGGATGCCCGATTTTTCGCCCGATTATTCGGCCGATTATTCGGCCGATTATTCAACCGATCGGCTGGTTGGATTGGGAATCTTTTAAGAGTGGCCAACCGTCCAAAAATTACAGGCATCCTCATTCGGGACCCGACCGACTTTTCGGCCGATTTTTCTAAAAACCGCATCGGTCGGACTACATTTGCATGTTAGGAATCCCGAACGATCGACCTACCCGACCGACCGGATCGGTCGGAAGGGCTAAAATCGCACGAAAAATCGCAACGTGTATGGGTACCTTTAGAAAAGCATCGGACATTGGCCGTTATTACGGTCATGTCCGATAAAGCTGTTTTCGAGCGGGATTGATTTGTCCCGTTCCAAAACAGCATTTGGCGCAGATTATATGGGTCAGATAGATGGCTGTGAGCATGCACGGTGCTCGAAACGGTCATCGATTTGACCCATATCCCCGCCTCTGTACCCTGCTTTAATACGGTGATGTCCAATGCTTTGCCAGGCAAAGCTCGGCTGAGGAGGAGGATATCAACGATATCTGACAGCAGCTTGATGACGCTGCTACAGGGTACATAGGACGGCTCGAATATCCCTGCTTAAGAAGATTAAGGATTAAAGTTCCTTACCTGGTCATTGCACCTTCAGGAACATTTGAAGTGATAAGCTATATGTATTAACAGCATAAGTCCTCTGGGGAGGCCTACCCAAAATTTTGGAATGTGCCTGAACGTTTATTGATCCAGATAGAACAGCATATTATAAGGCACTGATATAGGAGACAATGGTATGTTCTATGGGGACAAGGTCAGGACTGTAGGAGCTAGTCAAGGTCTTCCACTGCAAACTCACCCCGGTATATTTGTTGACTTATGTTCATGATAGCAAATGCACATTTGCCCAGTTAAGCGTATCTAAATCGTTGTCGTACTGATTCTACCATAGCAATTTAACTCTAATGAATTAAACATATATCCTGACCAATCATGCTCTTGCTGTCTATCGCCACTAAGGAAAAAAAACACTCTTCTGCCTAATGATAGTGTGCCATAGCTGGATCTCAGCCATTGTAACCTAACACTGGATTCATATACAAAAAATGTTTGCCAAAACATTCCTATAACCTTCAAAGGCATCCAATGTTACAGAATAATTGTATTTATTCTTAAACAAGTGTAAAGCTAGCCATACATGTTCCGATTCAGCCTGTCCCTACCACCCTGGGCCACCGATTCCTGGACGATTCCGTGCCCGATCGATCACTTCACACATGGCAACTCCCCCTGATGTGTGCTGAATTGGATCAGAAAGACCAACATGTTGGTTCTCTGGCAATTCCAAGACGATCGATTAGCGTGCACGTGCCCGGAATCGATCGTCACGGAATCCCTTGGGAATCGGACCCGTGTATGGGGACCTTAACAATACAACTTGTTATAAAATACCAATACAAAGCAATTTCATTTGTAAAAGCATTACAGATCCTTTATGATAGTGTTATTTGATATCATCACATGGATAAACTGGTATTCTCAACTCATTTTACGTCAAATTGTCATTCCCTACGTGTAACTTTTTTAAAAGAAGGGTAACTTATGTTTCAGAAAAGGTCTTTACTAGATGAGCATATATACACCTTCCAAAAATAAGTCCGTATGAATATATACTTACCCAGGTCAAAGGGTCCAAACCCATCAACTGGGGTACAGTCCCATCAACGTGTGGTATGACCTCCTAATCTCAATGGTCAGTTATAAAATACTGGACTATGATTAGGAAAAACATTGAATTTATCATACCAGTTGTCCACGTGTGGCTTTTCATGGAATGATGCTCACATGAGGAACTATAAAGGCCATTCTCTGAATTTAGAGAACTTCTTGCTCTAAACATCCACCTCTGGTGGGATGGGCATGTGGGTATATGATGACCCAGGCTCAGAAGAAATGAGTTGAAGAAGTTGGGCTATCCTTTAACCTGAAAAACCTATGACCCTCTAGTGCAGTGGTTCCCAAACTGGGGGCCGGGCCCTCCGGGGAGGGGGGGGGGGCGGAGGTTTTTAAAGGGGGGTACGCAGCTAG
>CM070043.1:30508979-30526581 GCA_036250615.1 Ptychadena robeensis | reverse complement strand
GTCTTAGTTCGCTGATATATGTGATTATAGACAGTTGGGTGCTTTATGCTAGATATTCCACTGGTTATTTATTTATTTGTACTTCTTACAACTTCTTAAAATGCAATGTTATCTTTTAGGTTGTGGGGAGGGGGTTCTTCAGTTGCATGTACTGTTCAGCTCTCTAAATGACAACTTGCGCAGTCCTAATTCATCTTAATTGAATGCATCTGCCGGCATTATTAAGAAAACGGCAGACTGAATGGCATCACTTAAAGGGCGAAGGAAGGGTGCAGTGATGCAGGCCATCTGGGATGATTTTAATTTAGAATTTCATATGGCTTTTATATGAAATCTCTGGATTATTAGTGACAGTCAGTCGTATTGCAGGGAAGTGCAGATGTGAGCTGAGCTAAAAATCAGAAATCTGGGCAAAGGAAGGCTACAGCTCGTGTGTCCATCTGGATGGATCTGAAGCTCCAGATATAAGATTTACATCGAGTTTATCATGCAGTCTGACTTCTTTTTGTCTTTACAGTTTATTTACATTGTGTTATATTAGTTCGCCAATACAGGAATATACAATAACTCCAATTATAACAGTTAGAGTAGATAGGTCTTGCCAATGTCCAAATCATCCTAAACGTGATAGCATATCTTGCAGGTAAATAAGCTGCGCCCTTCAAACTGTACATTCATTCTGATACAATCCCAATATTAGGTCTAACCCTATGAATGTGATAATTATATAGTTGGGGTATCCATTTCTATATTTTCTCTGTCTCCTGTAGTCATTCATAGTCTGTTCTTCTAAAAAAAGAACCGCCAGGTAAACAACCCATAAACATAACTGACCGGCGGACGCAACATTAGACGTCCGCCAGACAGTTTTTGGGCGTTAGCCAGATATGTCCTCCATGGGGTCCTTGTCTTGATGTCCTATGTGCATTATTTTGTGGCTGCGGGAGTGCACGGTCATTCCACAAGCTGCTGTGGGCTGAAAACAGCTCGGGAAACCACAGTGTAAATTAAGCCTAAGGTTGGCCAGTGACTTTAGATAGGCATACACGATTCAATTTTAGTAAGATCGGTTTGATTTTAGATCATGCTCTTTTTATCGAACACCGATTGTAAGTGAATCCAAAGTAGTACCACGTGAAAGGTCTGATCACAATATGACCAAAATTTTAGTTTGGATCACAAAACACAGGAAAGAGTCATATATAAATGTCTCAATACAATCGCCCGACCAAGAAACACAATTCTACAATTTTAGTTTCATTGTTGTACAATTGATGAAAAATTTCCAACATGTCCGATCACTTTTCGATCGATGTTTTGATTGGTATCGAACTATTTTCGCCTATCGAACCATGTGTGCAGTATACGTTTTAAGTTCAATCGATGTTAAGTTCAATCGATGTAACCTTTGATTGTTTTAGGTTAATTGAACGCTAAAATCAAAATGTGTATGCCTAGCTTTAGTCCACTCTTTTTCTAAGTTTGACCCCTCAGCCCCTAGGCCTTTTATTAATAAGGTTGAAAGTTAAGTTTGTGCTATGGTTAAGGCAGGCAGTTGCAAAGAACTCATTATGGCCGCCCCATAAGCTCTCTGTGTAAACTGTGGCTGAGGGAATATAATACGGAAGAACAACCATGAAGGTTATACTACAATAAAGTGTCCGTTACAGTGGATGACTAAACTTTAATGGACGCCAATTACTTGCTTTTATGGTGATAATGTGTATACTGTGTACAACTCTTCCAGTATGTTTTATATATATTGAATAAAGGTTTCATTTTATTATATTTAAAATGTAAAGACAAAACCGTCTTTATTTACATAGTGACACTACTCCTAGTGTCCCCTATTATTGGATTAGTTGACCTTAGTTTGGGATGTGGTTTGGGTGACTTTTTAGCATTTCAAATTTGACTTTAACATCTGACCAGTACTTTGTCCAGTACGTAATGCTTACAATGCATGCACTGTTGTACTGACTTTGATTGCAAGAAGTGATGGCCGAACTGTCCGCAAGGCAGCGGTATAGGGCGCAGAAAAATCCAGCCGCAGGAAGAAATCTTTCACTAAAGACCGGGTCTGGAAGCCGGAAGTGATGTAAATGACATCATGTCCAGTTTTTCCGATTCAAATTCCCTGCGAACAGGCAGGAAATTTGAATCTTCCCGCGAACAAAGTCCAATCCGCCTCTTCGCAAAGAGACCTGGCTGATGTTCATGCCATCACTTGCAAGTCAGAAACATCTGAAGGGCTTATATGTGCTTTCTATAGACCATACCTTTCAACCCTCCCGTTTTGGCTGTAAAAGTCACAAATCACCGATTTCAATAAACCCTGTGTTTTTCCCAGGATTTCGAAATCATGTTTTACTGAGGATTGAGGGGAAGTTCCAACTCTGCTTGTGCAGACGATGTGGGGGGTAGGACATAAGTAGTGAGTAGTGATGGCCGAACTGCCCGCAAGGCTGACAGTTCGGCGGCGAACATGGATGTTCGCCCTCCTTCTCGTCGGCGAGCAGTACGGGTGTTCGACCCGCCCCATTCGCCGGTGAGAAGAAGATCTCTATTCTTACTCCGGCAGGATCAGAAACAGCGAGATCGTGCCGGAGGAAGAATCTTTTTCACTGGAAGACCGGACATGAAGCCGGTCTACTAGTGAAAACCGGCTTGAGAACAGGAAGTGACGTCAGTGACGTCACGTCCGGCTACCTTAACCAGGAACTATGCTTTCCAGGTACCAGATGTGAGGTCACTGATGTCACATCCGTTTTTTCCGATTCAAATTCCCCGCCTAGAGGCAGGGAATTTGAATCTGTCCCCGAACAGGCGGATGGCGGATTTCTTTAAAAGTCCGATCCACCCGTTGGTGGACAGATCTGGCCGATGTTCGGCCATCACTAGTAGTGAGGGTAATACCCCCTCCCTTCTTAGTTAGGCAGCTACGAATCAGAAGGGAGGGTATTTGGAACCCGGAAGAGCTGAAAGAAATTACAGGAAACGATGTCACATATGTCACTTCTTTTTAATTTCCTCTTATTCTGAGGCTTTAAGGTTGACAGGTATGATTCAGAGCCAAAAGTAAAAAAAAAAAAAAGTCAAGTCAGTGGCAACACAAGTATTGTACCTCAGCTCCTAAACACATTACAGAGGATGACATATGCAGCTCTGACAATTTTATAGATGCTGCATGTTTATTTCTTCTTTTTACAAACTGACGCCAATGTTGTAAGGAGAACAACGTTTGGGTTCTCACTTCTGTCAGATTGGACAGGCAGCATTTTCAGATTCAAGCAGGTAATTTTTTATACCCTTCAGATACATTAAAAAGGCTTGAGTAGCAGTTAGGGTCATTAACTTTTCATGACGTGCCTACGAATGCCTTCTACTTGTCTGCAAACCTACATTCTATTATTTCCATGGAACGCGACTAGATGGGTGTACTGATGCATAGCTTATACCATTATAAATAGAATTCTGGGAATTGTGTTTACATGGTGTACGCAATTAATAATTTAGTGTTTTTAAATGTTTAGGAATTTGTAAAAAGTAGGTTAAAAGCTCCATTGATGATTGGCAGTGTTACTGTGAACACAGCATATTGTGTGTTTGCTATCAGTCTGCAGTGTGGTGTAGATTTATTCATCTTATCTGTCTCCATATCCAGAATGAACTTAAAGGGAGATCCCACCTTGCCAATTTCCAGCACTAGGCACTAATACTGTTTATGTAGTTATCAGGGGAGGAGGGTAGCAAATGCTTCTTTGCTTTGTATGAAGGGGTAGCGTGCTGTACTTCAGGAAATAGAATCTATTATTACTTTAGTGATAATGATTGCCCCTTGTATCCTAGATATGTTCCTGGTTGTAATCCATTAGATAACTATAATGTATATATGCAATACTAGAATGTACGTATTCTCCAACATTTTAGGCTTCTGAAAGTCTCTACTAAAGAGATTAAAGCTCCCATACACATTTAGATCACTCCATACAATTTCCTTTAGATCTATCAACAATAATGTTGTATAGCAACCTCCCTGATAGAATACATAGTGATGGGAAGGTTTAGAATGATCCTCATATTACATGGTTTTGGTAGGACTAAACTTGATTGTACAGAAATTGCATGGTAAGATTGTAAGGTGTATGGGGGGGAGGGCCTTGGGTATGTTTCTACATCTGTCTGGACCCCCTACGCTAAGAGCATTGCTTGGCGGGAAGTCCCGGCGGAGCACATGCACTTACCTGCTCGGCTGAGCCGAGCCATTCCACCGATACACAGGTTAATGTAGTCGAGTACATTAACCCTGGACAGCTAAAGTGTATGTGATCTGTAGGGATCCCTATAATGCACTGTGCTTAACGTAGGGGTCCCGACGGATCACACAATGCTGTGGAAACCCCCCCCCCCCTAATAGTGATGAGCATCATAGGCAATATTTGAATTTGACATATTTCACGAATTATTCTCCAAATATTGAAAGTAAATTAGAACATTTGAGATCTCCTATTTACTTTTTGTGAATATGGGCACTTGTACATGCAAATATTGTGATCAAAATGTAATTTCCACTTCTGGTGACACAGGAGACAACACCAAGAAGTTATTCTTTGCGAAAATCGGCATAAGTTGTCACAGTGACATCCGGTGGCAGAATGTGAAATAGCAGCTGCATTTCATTGCGAAAATCGCCACTTGCACGTGCAAATTTTGTGAACGCAATGCATGGTACTTTCCCCAGAAAAAAAGATATATATATATATATATATGTGTGTGTGCTCCTCTACTCCTCTGGTGTCATAACCTGTACCTGTGTGTTATCTCATCGCCACTCTAATGTACTGTACAGCACTGCGTAATATGTTGGTGCTATATAAATGATAATAATAATAGTCCCTGTTATAAGAACTTTCAGACTCCTACTGATGCACGTATTAACTTTGTAAAAAAAAAGTTATTTTATATGCATCAATTATTTTTAATAGTCAGACATTCCCCTTTTAATATTAATCAATTTAAATGCGAAGGCCTTTTCATGAACCTGGATTCCAGCAGTGCTTAAGGCATAGAACATTTCCATAGTTAGGAGAGTCTTATAAGATGTATAAATTCATAAATCATACTTTTCACTTGTTCTGATATCCATCTCACTGTGTGTGTGTGTTTGAATAAGGGTCCCCACACACTCTCACTGTCTGTTAATCCCTGGCCGATGTCATTAGTTTCAATGGGGACTAGCGTCCCCATTCAAAATAACAGCCGGCACACAATACTCTCTGAGCGATGGAGAGCATTGTGATGACGTCATCACGCTGCTCCCCACAGCTCATCTGTCTGTCCCCACTCAATACGTGTGTGGGTACCTTAAGTCCTCAGGGACAATGGCGGTCAGCTAGGGCACAATGCCCAGGTGCCGTCCTGTGTTTTATGAACATGTCGGCCGGTGAATAGGGTGTCACGTATTGCTTGGAGGAAAGGACTGCGCCTTGGTTTGCTAGTTAATCACATTTATTGCTGTTTGAGGGTTTCAACCTTTTTCACATGAAGATTTCATTGACAAGCATTAGACCATCAGCATGTCCATGAACAACACAGTTAATTTTCACTTTTCTGTACTTGGAGTTGGACTGCTAATGGTGGAACTCTGTAATTATGATTACTGCATTAGCAGATGTAAACATGTTCATATTTACTGTATTTGCTGACATGTACTGAACCGTACTGAGACGTATAGGTTTAGTGTGACCCCCCACACTTCCCATCTCAGTTGTGTTATGTCTGGCGCGTAGGATGTTAATTTTAAGCTTTATATGTTTTTACATTTTCTGAAGTAACACTTTATTTACATGTGAAAAGTCTGTTCTCACATGGGCTATATGTGTGGATATCTTGGGGTTGGGGGGGGCGGCTATCACTTTCTCTATACATGAGAATTTGGTAGAGTCATAATATTACAGACTAGATTTTATAAACATTTGTAATGATTTATAAACATGTTATAATGAGACTTATCACATTATATTGTAGACATGTGACTGTGGAACAATGAGACCACGGAAACCACTTCTAGCCAGCAGGTCACAGCTTGTTGGTTAGATGTTATAGAGATATTTTTAGCAAAATTTAGACAAGATGAATTTGTGAGTTAATTGCAAAACCCCTGAACATGGAATCATCACCAACATGGACATCTAGAGAATGGTTATGGGATAATTACAGAATAAAGTAGTACTCCAGCACATGTAGTTGTTGCATAATTTAAGTTCGAAGTCAAGTTGACTTCTTCAAGTTGAAATTTTAACTTAACCTTGAACTTAGTTTGGGGAGGATACTGTGTTCAGCTGCTTTGCAATTAACTGCCGTATTTTTAGGACCATATGAGGGACTTTTTCACCCCCAAAATCGGGGGGGGGGGGGGGGGGGGTTTGGGGAGTGGGATAGTGCCTGCATCTTATGGTCCGAATGCACCTTGGCTTCCCGCCAGCTCTCCCGAGCTGTCAGATGAGATGCGGCCACATCCCTCATCTGCACTGTACTGCTTCTACCAGAAGAGCGCTGCTGAAGCAGTACATCAGAGAGACATACATGGAAGCTGCCAGGCAGCAGCTTCCATGTATGTCTGCCTGTCAGCTCCGATCACCGTGCAGCTCACAGCTGACAAGAAGAGAGAGAAGAGTGAAGAATCCCTCTCTCCCCCCCCCCCCTTTCTGCCTGAAGTGTGCTCTCTAGTGACACCATTGTTGTGGCTGAAATAAGTTACTGCAGGGAAAAAGAAATTTCCAACTTCACATTCACATTCTTTTTCATTTTTTTCTGCTCTTAAAACAGGGTGCGTCTTATGGTCTGGTGCGTCTTATAGTCCAAAATGTTTATTTTTTTTTTTGAACCATCTCTATCAGATCAGGAAGTGTCAGATAGAGCATGCCATCTCCAGAAGAGAATGAACTTAACCATCAGAGGGGTCTTTATGTATTATGGTCTTTTCTTTTAAACTTTTAGTTATTTACATTTCCTTCAGACTAGTCAGCTTTAAATTTTGGAAAAAAAAAGTTTAGTGTACATATATGGTGCCGAGTGATAGTAGCAGGAAAAAGTGGAGCTGATAAGAAAAATGGAGAAATAGTGTCGACGCTGTACTAATATACCTCTGGCTGGTCGGTATAGAAAACGGTGTTCTTAGTTCCTGAGAATACATCTTCTGACATACATCTGATCTTCTGATTCTTTTCTAATTAAGCTCCTGTTTTTCTTCCACCATCTTAGGGCTCATTTACATGAGCTGTTATTAGCCCCCCGGTAAATGCTTAATAGGTGCAGATATTGCCCTATAGACTTGTCATAGGGGTGTTATCTAAACCCCCCTGAATGCCTACACAAGTGTTAAAATCCCTGGCGACGGCGCTTACAAATACCGGAAGTGACATGTCACTTATGGTACAATCAGGTTATTATTTCCCGCTTATGTAGAGGATGTGCAGGGTGGGAAGTTAGTTTAGGAGGGAGGGGCGTTACTCTCCCTTCTAACAGCACAGTGAACCCAGCGACCAATGAAATGGTAATTCAACCCCCCAAGGGGGTTGTAACCCAAAGGTTGAGAACCACTGCATTATCTGAAAGTCAAAGTGTAATATTGGATCGTCTGTAGAGGAAGAATGTCCGAGTGAAGGGGGAATAGTTCACAATCACCTCTGCCCTATAAAAATGCCATAGTCTTACAATAGATGTACATTTGTAGTGTCTGTTCACTTTAATTTCACTAAACTACAAGGATCCACCACCCTCCGACAGGCCTACAGTTCCCTCTTTTCATATCTGGCCCTCTGGGAGCCATACAACCTCTTGTTTACAGAACATTTCAGTTATTGGGCAATTTGTTTTCTCTTGTTCCTTTTTTGTTAGAGTTGTTCTTTAAATCATAACATTTTATGATAATCCGTTGATGATTTGATGTTCCTTATTTATTTAACCTTCCTGGCAAAAGTGGTGCAAAAAGCCGTCACAGTTCAGGCATAAAACCAGGGAGGTTAATCAAAATGTCTACAGAGTTTCCTTCTCACCAGGTATAACGATGAAACTTTTTTTAACCAACTGAAGTTCTACTTTAACATTAAATCTGGAAAAAGCAAAGTTTAATACTATTACACGTGACATCAAATGTCAGATAAAAAAATTATTGGCACAGTTGTGTCTTAAGAAAAATTTAAACTACAATCTAGTGGGCAAAATAAAATTACACTCTGGGCCAGATTTGGCCCCTGGGCCATAGTTTGACACCCCTGATTGAACCCTTGAGCACAATATTGTTTTTGCAGTGTATTTTAGAATGAGTAGATGGAATGGCGTATAGCCAGATATATAGTTTGACTTGGGTATAGCTATTGTAGGGGAACATTTAAGGCTTTCCTTTACCTTTAATATCCAGATATGGCTTGATGTATGATTGGAGTTATTGATTTGGAAAATGATCCTCTATTTCAATGGTTCCCGAACTTTCCTTGCAGGGCCCCCCTTTTCTATTAAGGGACATTATCGAGCCCCCTCCCTATTCAAACACAGGTTAAGAATGAGGGCCAGTGCCCCCCCTGGAATACCTTTGTGCCCCCCCAGTTGGGGAACAACTGCTCTATTTCTTGGGTTTTTTTAATCAGAGGACAAAATTGCAAGTTCTTCAGGATTCTGTCGTGCTTTATTCTGGATGGGCAGTATTTACAATGTGCTGGCGGATGGAGTTTTTATAACTTTGTCCTATTACTACATTTTCCAACTTTTATTTTCCTTTAAAAATAAATAAATAAAAGGAAATTTTCCCCGGCTATCCAGCATCTCTCCAGCACAATATTTTGCTAAAAACAGATAATATGGTTGTAAAACAAATTGGATATTATACATCCCCATCATCTCAGGGTTCTTTACAAACATCCTGCCCATTTCATGGACCTTTTTATGACGGAATTTTCCTGATGCCGTAATTCTCCGCTTTCCATTTCTCAGCTGTCATTGTATACGACGCGAAAAGCATTGCAGTGCCAAATTGCATTGTTATATATTTATTTATTTTATCTGGTGTCCGTCCAACCACCGTGGATGGAAAAGCCATTCCCTAATGTGTTACTGCCGGTACCAAGAGCACACAAACTTGTATACTTTATGCCTCTTCAGGCGCATTAACCTGCGCTTGAACTTCTCGGCTTCCTTTTTTTGGCCTGGAAAAGAAGATAAAGAAAGTCATTTTCGAATAGTCTGGATGGCCTCTCCTGTCTTCCTAGAGGAGAACACATTGCCAGGCAGAGATTAATGACCTGCAAAGTGTAAGCTTTTTAAATTAATGTTACTTATTACAAGCATGGCTTCCAGACAAAAGAAAAGTCATCAGCTGGTACACTACCACCCTCTAATTGATTTCAGAAGTTTCGTTTAGAAGTATAAGCACTTTCTGAGTGCCCTCTGGAAGTCTGTGACAGGGGTGACCAGGAGTTGAGTCCCAGAGCATCTGCTGGGTTTTACTACAAGGAAATTGCTGTGTATTGTTTGGAAAACCATCAACAGGGTGCTGATGGGATGTTAGCTAACTTTCAGAGATATCTTAAATAAAATACAATAAAGTGGTTATTAATTAAAAGCAGCTCTGAATTGGTACACTGTATGTTTAATTTAAGACAAACTGCTACTGCCAAGTACAATGACAGTAGATCATTATAGGCCGCCCACATATTTCTCATTGCAGTTCTAGGTTCCCAGACCCTTATAGAGTCTATGGAGCAGCCTATGGGCTTGGACCTTTCAGTATAGCCCAATGACCATCTTAAGATCTTCTCTCCCTCTCCATATTACACTTATGATTGTTTTCCTAGATTGACTTTAATCCCAATATAAAGCCATTTTTTGGCTGCTTGTAGTTGTATTTGACTCTTCACCTATTTGCCTCACAGTCCACAGAAAACCTAAAATCTAAAAATGTTGTTAATGTTGTGTAGAGCGACAAGTGAGGAGATAAATTGACCCATAGAATATAACTCCTGTTTAACCCACCTGACAGTCAGACCTAACGCCAAAGAGGTGGGACTCCATGGGATCACTAGAACAATTAGCAATCGACATAGAGAATAGAGATGGTCGACTTTTTCGATTAGCTGACTTTGTGAGCTGATTGCAAAGCCCCTGAACATGGTATCATCACTAAATTTCTGGAGATGTAGAGAAGGGTTGGGGGAACATTTGAAAAAAAGTGTTTGCTCTAGCACTTGTAGTTTTTGCATTAAGTTCAACTAAGTCAAATTAAGTTCAAAATTAAAGTCGAAATTTCGATTTTTGAAATTTTGACTTGACTTTGAACTTCATTTGTGCAAAAACTATTTGTGTTAGAGACATACTTCTTTTCCTTCTCTACATCTTCAGCAAGTTTGGTCATGATACCATTTCAGGGGCTTTATAATTAACTCAAAATCGTCGAAATCTTAAAATTTTTGAAAATAAATTTGACCATCTCTAATAGAGAATCGCTGCAGATATTTAGGCCTCCACTCTTTGAGCCTACCAGGACTTTTATGACTCAATTACATGCTCAGTTTCAGGATAGTTGTCAGCTGCCCTGAAACAGCAGCACCCAGTGTGTGCAACACCCCTCGCAGTTGTCAAATACTGACAACCAACCCCATGTCATCTAACTTTGCCAATTGCCCAAAAAGTGAAGACTTGGTCCCCAGGCTGTGGTGGTTTTTAGGCGATTGATCGGTGCAAAACATGGCGTTTCCTACCGACCCTGTTAATTAGCTCTAAATGTATGAAAAAGTGCTATACATAGGAAAACAGCTGCAGCGTCCACAGTGCTATGTCATTCATAATGAACTTGTCTAGCACTGTTAAAAGAAGAAGTCTAGGTTTGCTTTCAATCACCCCCTCACCCCCCAGGATATGATATCCAACTTGCTGTGTTGGACCACTAAAATAATTTGATGTACTATACGTAATGTGTATATCTAAGTTATGTATACATTTTATCCATGAAGTAGAGTTGTTTCATCTTGTAAAGTGTGAAATTATTGTAACATAGACCTGAGAAATGTACCTTTTGTTCAATAAACAAAACTCATCAGCCTTCAAATTACGGCATCTAATAAGACGAGTCATACGATGTATTGTTTTGAGGTCTTCTGTGCTTTCTTTCTACTGCCGTACATTATAGTATTGTTACTACAATTATAATTTGGTTTAAGCTACATTCCAATGTCCGTGGTTCATATTGATTTAGAAAATAAAAAAAATGGTCTAATCTTATATATGAGTCATATATTTACGACAGAGCTTTTAATATTTTATTTCTTTTACAGATCCACCAGCTGTGGAGCCCACCTTCCAAGAAATCCGGAAAGGCCTTGGGGCCAGTGTCACCATGAACTGCAGAGTCCTGAGGGCATATCCAAACAAAGTCCTTATGTATGAGTGGAGGCTGGGGAACAAACTTCTAGAGAAGGGACAGTTTGACTCTCAAGATTACACAGAGTTGACCGTCACCATTCACGCCAAGGAGCATTACGGCATATACAACTGTAGTATAATTAACGAAGCTGGATCAGGACGATGCAGTTTCCTCATAACAGGTAGGAATTCATATTTTGCATATGTATTGTGATTTCCGGGCCCTGAACATGAAGGTTTTAAAATATAGACTTGCATGGAGAACTCATGTGTGGCTCTAACTGACATTCACAACTCCGAAATGTGGTTTAGTTAAAGTAGGGTGCAGAATGTTGTATACATTGTTTGTTCTATATCACAATGGACCCTTGACTTACAAACCTAATTTGATTATTGATTAAGTACATAAAGTAAAAACATCAATAAATGTGTTTAAAACTGACGGTCTGACATGGAAAACTCAAGCTGGCCATACACCTGTATATCTGTCAGATATCCTTTAGATATACCAATGCAGATATACCAAATCGATGTGCGCACTCACGGCCATCTATCTGACCCATAAAATCTGCTCCTATAGCTGTTTTTCGAGCTGGACAAATCAATCCCACTCAAAAACAGCCTTATCGGACATGACCGTTCATACGGCGATGTCTGATGTTTTGCCTGGTTCTCCAGGCAAAGCTCGGCTGAGGAGGAGGAGCCGGGGAGAGACAGTTCTGCTCTCCTTGAAAACAGGGATGGCCGCATATCATATGGGCCAGATAGATGGCCATGAGCGTGCACATCGCTTAAAGCAGCCATCGATCTGGCCCATATCTACACGTGTGTTACCTGCTTTACATTCTAGAACAGGGGTTCTCAACCTGAGAGTAGGGACCCTCTTGGGGGTCAAACGACCATCTCGGGGTCGCCGTGTTCACTGAAAGCATCAGAGCTTCTACTAATAATCAGCAACTCTGCCCACAAGCGGGATTGAAAGTTAAGAGGGAATACCCCCACCCCCTCCCGTCTAACTTAGGTGTAACTCTCCCTCCTAACTTCCCACCCACACATATATTACACAAGCGAGGTGCGAAAATAGGAGGGGGATATTATATTTACCTGATTTTGCCGGAAGTGGCGTTGTGTTACTTCGGTGTGTATAGTCCAAAAGTGACACTCCGCACTGACACTCCCATGTAATAAGAAGGAAACATTGAAGTTAATAAAATATAAAACCACCGAATGAACCTTGTGAAATGGCGGAGCTTCTTGGCCAAGTTTATGCTTTCGCATGATGTCTTAAGTATGTTTGAAGGTTTCGATAGCAGCAAAAAACAAAAGAGAGAGAGAGAGAGAGGGAGCATAGCAGTGGCCTTAAAAGACTGCACTGTAAAAAGGTGCCTTTAGTCTGGAGGATTCATCATGAATGATGGAACTGGGTAGAGATGGGGCTTTGAATTGTATTCTAAATGTATTTGCCAGTCAATCGTGCAGCATATGAAGGAAAGTAAGCAGCAGATTATTGGGCACTCTGTGTTACTGAGAAACAATGGGCTGCGCTATGATGATGTGGTGACCTGCTTCTTGGGATAGTTGGGAAAGTGTGCAAACTTCATGAACACTAGAGCTGAATGAAAGAAACTCTGGAGCTGAGCCAATCAAGTACAGAAGCTGCAGTCTGTATGTAATTTACAAGAGACATAAGCAGAAAATGTCTAATTGCAGATGGCAGAAGGTGATTGATGTTGCGGGTTCAGGGTCTCATGGATTAATGTCCATTCTGAAACCTCTCTTTATTATTTCTCAGCTGCCAATTAAATAATAACTTCTCTTTTCAAAGTGACGTGTAAAGTCTGCATGGCGCCTGCGAGGAACAAACCAGGTGTAGACACTCCAGACATATATACAGTTGTTGTTTTAAGGGTCAGATGGACAAAATTGTTGAGTGACAAAAAATAGGATGGACATTTTGTTTTGGGAATCTCAGTGCATCCTTACACATTGGGAAACCACCCTGTGCACATTCTAAACCCTAAAGGTAGCCATACACACTGCGATCCCCGGCCAATTCACTAGCGGCTGATTGCAGCCTGATGATGTCATCAAACTGCAGCTGGTCGTTCAGAGGATCAGAGTGCACCCTTTGTGCTCTTGACATTACTTTGTATCCAAAGTAATGCGATTGGCCAGGAATTTACCAAGTCGTATCACCATGCGTTCTAACTGGCGGTACGATCATGGTCGATCTGTCCAGGTGGACGCATCCGATTTGTGGCCAAGTGACTGCAGAGCAATCCGCTGGAGCTCGCACGGCAGTCGGTTGGCTACAGATACACGTAGCGTGTATGGTTACCTTTATACCTATTGAGTATAGTATAGGTCAGAGGTGCCCAAACTTTACTTGCAAGCCCCCCCCCCCCCATTTCTATATAGGGACATAATTATAAAGTGTGGTTGTTTGTACAGATCTGTTTTTTTTCTGTATTTTTTTCTAACTATACACTTTTTCTATCCCCAGTATGTGGGAGGCATTTGCTTCTCCACTTTTAGGCTCATGTTCCCACTTAGGGCGATTAATCGCCTACACTAGTTTCAATGGGCTTGTCCCCATTGATATGTTCGGTTGCTATTGGGGCCGCAATCAAATTGCGTTCTGACCACCGGCGGCCAAGATTATTTTCCTCTGACCACGCCCATAGACATGAATGGAGGGGATTTGTGATCGTGAAGGAGACGATCAAAAATCGCGTCCATCCATTCATTATTTTTTTTTAAATAATTGCCTAAGTGGGAACATAGCCTTTGATAACATTTTGGATATGTGATGAGTGGCCTCCATTTTCTTTCCTCAAGAGAAGCGTTGAGCATCCAACCTTTTTTTAAGGGACACAGAATTGTATATTTTAGCATGTAAAAGGTATAAAAGAAACCGCCATAAGGATACAAGCAGAACATTGTGAAGAATAGACAGAAATATAATTTTTATTACCGACAGTAAAAGCTAAACTACAACATCAGGCGAAAAAAATACTGCTGGAGACATTATCCTTCTCTGAAAATTGGATTTTTTTAGGGTCACTCTTAAATTATATCTAATATATAACATTATTTGGAGTCATTTGTTCCACTTGTAATTTGCGACCTAGCATGAAGGCAGAATATCTGGAGGGATGTTTAGCATGATAAGCAATAAATTGAGAGCAATTAGGAGATAAATTGATGTTACATGTGGATAACGGCAGACATTGCTGAAATGTATTAGCTGTGTAAAGGAAATTAATGACCGGCTGCAGCCGCTGTATTTGGAATGTTGGTGAACTTGGGAAAATGCTCCGAGATTTGTGGTTTGGGAAACACGCAGCGAATGGTTTTAGAGAAAATTAAATTGTTTTTAGAGAATTTAAGTATCACAAGCCTAAAACATATATTTTATAAAGCTGGGTAGTTTAACTGCAATGTAAGGAAATAAAAAGACTGAGCAAATCTGAGATGGGAAAAGGGTGATTGAGGAAAGGACAAGAACGTCAGCTGTTAAGGCAAGTGGAGAGAATCCAATTGATAAAAACATATATAGGGGACCACTGGTAGCCGAATTCACCACATCCAATCTTACAATTTTTGGAGGGGGGAGGGGGGAACCAACCCTCAGGGGTGGCCAATCCCACTTTTACGGACTTTTAAGGTGAATGGATTAAAAAAGGTTCCAAGGGATTGACGTTTTCCTGTCTTTTATTAATACAACTTACACAATATGTAGCATTAATGCTTCAGGATATCTCTATCCACGATACAATATCTGTTTACACAAGTCTCATATACAAAGAGTGTTTGGGTACACCATACCATACATTAAACAATTAAAATTCCTTAGACATCTCAATGATACTATATTTTCATTATTAAGAGTATCCTCCAGTATGCTCCAATGCGTTTCGTCCCCGTTCTCTTTGGGACTTCATCAGGGATTTTTGGAGGTTTGTTTCTGAAAACCATCAAGATGTTCACATGTCAGTAACTTATAGCACTTCATAAATGTACGGGTTATACCCTTACTCATTGCATATCTCTTTCTCATTATGTGATTTGGTCTTAGGCTTTCTATTGTGGTTCGTGTTATATCTCAAGAAACATATATCCACCTATTGTTATGTCTTATGCTGCATTATAACTTTTGGGTCAATATTACCAATCCCTGATTATTTCTACCACAGAGGTAGATTTTCAAACTTCATAATTCAAATATTTTGGCTAACCAGTCTGTTGCTTTTATCCTTGCTGTGGATGGGTAGGTAGGCGTCCGGCCGATGTACCCCAAGCGACCACTCCACGGCCCCAAGGGCCGCACCAATATGTCCAGCACCTGGTGTGTGGCCTTTCCAAGGGAAACACTATCGTGGGGGAAGGGCAGCCGTATATTTGTTATAAGTGTCATGGTCCCTATGTACCGTCACCGTCTTTTCAATATCACCAGTGTCGATGGTGGATTATGTGTAAGTGTGTCCACATAGTACCTTCATTTATATTTATCTCCTGTGCCACGAAAGCCTCTTTTCAGAGACCAAAATTATGTTTTTTGGTTGTCACCCACCTTGTTAGAAGTAATCGGAGGCAAGTATATCATTCTTGTTGGTCTTTGTCTGTCCAGTCCAAGAAAAATGTCATAGAGTCCTATGCCGCCTTTCTAATGGAGGGTGAAGCATACGATGTTTGTTGTACATCAAAATATTGACAGTTAGTAAGGTCTGTTGAGAGCTGCTGTCTATGGCACTTACTTCAAATTAGTCAAACAGGTCACAGAATCTGTCCACCGTCTACTGGTTGTTTCATCCCACGTCCGTGAAGTCAATGCTGTCAATAGGTTGGTCCTTGGTCTATTTAAATAGTACCCATTTCCCGCCACTCTGACGGTGTGGTTGGTCCCGCCCACAGGCGTCGGATCGTCTGGCGCACCGGAGGGCATCTTTACCAAGCCCTCCGTCACTCATTGAGGCGCATTTCTGCTCTCTAGTGTGCATCACTTCCTGCTGCGCTCGTGCACAGCCGGAGTGACGCACACGCGTCCAATGTTGCCTAGCAACGTACAAATGCTTGCCCCTGGCCAATAGCAAGTCGGCAGTCCTTTACAGCCTCCTGTCACGCCCCACAACTCTGCAGAGCCTGGTCCCCTCCCTCCCTGCAGCCCTCCCCGTCTCTACCACCCCACATCTAATGTATGTGGCTATGCGGACATGTTGAGTGCACGAGTTGAATTGAAGGGTCACATAGTTAGTGTATGTCATCCTGGATACAGGCAGTGATATGAGTGGGGATGTGTGCTATAGTGTGAGGAACCGTGTGTAAATGAGTTGTGGATGTCTAGGGCTGGGGTGCTTGCCTATGTAACGGTGTATGGATGTGAGATGTGCTGATACTTATTCCATCCAAATAAACAAAACCAAATCCGTGCAAAGTAAATTGTGGTGTGTGTGAGGAGAATGTGTGTGTGTATCTATGACTGAAGGAATAATCGTGAATGAATGTATTGTGAGAAAAAATACGGAAGTGACTAGAGAATCCAAGGCTGACTGGAGTGGAGGAATAGTTAAGTAAGGCTCTATATCTACGTAAACGCATTGTAGAAAGAAGTCTCAATGGGGAAAGAGTAGAAGGAAGAGGATTACGAAGGAGGTATAAGAGTTTCCAAATCATGGAAGTCAGTGAACAGCAGCATCCTAAGATTTTATAGAAATGGATTTGCCTAGCGAGGGCAGGAGGATAAGTAGCTAAAAGCATTTCATATTTGCTGAAAGCACTTTTTATTAAAATTATTTCTAAGGCCTCGTCTCCATAGCCTTTAGTGTACATCTATGCTATGCAATGGACAAGTACACACAGTGATTGTGCTAATATCAACCACATCAATGTGTGTATAGGCTCCTTAACCCATCCATTGAATAAGCATTGAAGGCGTCAAAAATGTGTGTGTTGGGGGTTTTTCCCCCATACAGAGAAAGCATGTAAAAAAAAATACCTGCATGCTAATGCTTAATGGAGACTAGGACTAAGGCTCATTTTCAACTTGCCTACTACTAATTGAACCCCCCCCCCCCTGCGGTCAACCTACAAAGTGTAGCCCCTGCCAGGGACAGGAGTTCAGGAGTTCATGTTTTAGGAGGGAGAGTTGGTGTAGCAGACAGGTGCAGCTGCAGTTATCTTGTCAGCA
>CM070043.1:30484266-30500455 GCA_036250615.1 Ptychadena robeensis | reverse complement strand
CTGCTATGTAGTGCTGGGTCCTCCCTGATAGAATACATAGTGATTGGAAGGTACCGTATTATTCGGACTATAAGATGCACCGGACCATAAGACGCACCCAGTTTTTAGGGAAGAAAATCCAGAAAAAAAAAAGATTTAATATGTTTTCACATCAATTGGGATAATGCAATGAATTTAATGGATGCAATATTCAATTCAGCCACAGGTGTCACTAGCACCAGTATACTCTCAGCACAACACGTCACACTACACTGATCTGTTCAGTGTTCTGCCCAGGATTTCTGCATCCCCTGCTCCCCGGCCGAGCCATCCATAGCCGAACTGAACACAGCGCGCAGCTCTCCTCTGTGTTCTCGTTGGTGGGGATGCAGGGGATGCGGCATTTAGAAGAGCCGAACATCGGAAATAACAGCTGCCACAGCTCTCCTCTTCAGCTCTCCTCCCGGTGCGACCACCGGCGGCCGCCGGTGGTCGCACATTCAGACCATAAGACGCTGGCACTTTCCCCCCCAATTTTGGGGGTGAAAAAGTGTGTCTTATGGTCTGAAAAATACGGTATATATCACTGCTATGTAGTGTCGGGTCCTCCCTGATAGAATACATAGTGATTGGAAGGTATATATCATTGCTATGTAGTGCCGGGTCCTCCCTGATAGAATACATAGTGATTGGAAGGTATATATCACTGCTATGTAGTGCCAGGTCCTCCCTGATAGAATACATAGTGATTGGAAGGTATATATCACTGCTATGTAGTGCCGGGTCCCCCCTGATAGAATACATAGTGATTGGAAGGGTTAGAAAGCTCCTCATATTACATGGTTTTGTTAGAAGAAAAGTCGATTGTACAGAAATTGTATGGTAAGATTAATCTCCCTAGCGCACTGCTGAGGTCCAGATTTCTGTACCAAAAGTGCACCATAGACTTCAATGGTAAATTTTTCTTTATGCTGTAGGCCTGTAACTTCCCAGAATATGTCTGTACAAGGGTCTAGTAGACATCCTGACTATAATAATGTTTGACCACACAATTATGTAAAATATATATATATATATTTTTTAATAAAATTAATAAAAAACACAAAAATCACAAAAGCACAAAGTTATGCTGCCCCAGTTATAAAGTCACTGGTGCCCCAGATGTGCCTATTTGCAGTTAACCCTCTCTAACCTGGTTTGATGAAATCCAGGTCAGAGAGGGTTACAGCAAATGGGCACATCTGGGGCACCAGTGACTTTATTTGGGCGATGTGTAGTACATAGGTGCACATTGAAAGCAGTTTTCTTCATAGAAAACTGCTTTCATGCAATTTACTTTTCAAATCTCCTGGGGGGAGATGAGACGGAGGAGCTGCCAGCCTGCCTGTGACATCGGGGACACCGCAGAACTGTAAGTATGCGCTCCCGGTGCCCTGATGTGTGCTGGACGGCAGCATCTCGTCCAGTGCTGCAGAAGCAGCGCTGGACGAGATGCTGCCGTCCTGACCGCTAGGGCGGTTAAAAGGTGTAGGGGGGACTTTACACTTGAGTCAGTCCCCATTTCAGCATTCTCTTTGAAATGCTGCCTGTGATTAAGCCCAGGCTCCACTATGCCTGCGCAAGCCTCCTTCACATTACTGTGGAAGCAGATGGGCTGCGTCGATATTAGCCTGACGGAGGTGGGGCCAGCAGATCTGGGGCTCTGACGGGCTGTGGAGCGAGCCCTGTCATAGCCCCATTGCCATTAATGGCCGGCTCAAGCACTACAACATTCTACCGGCATACACATGCTTTTATGAATCTATTTAACATTTTCAAGAAGTAATTGTATATTTGGTTGTTTAGATAACTTATAAATATTGTCAGTGAGGAATTCATAGCAGAAACGTTGTATGATAAAACATAAAATCTTTATTGATCTTATGTATCATTAGCAATATTGATATGTCATCTATTCTGCTGTACAAATTCATCATGTGATCTAATCCATTGACACAAACTGATGAAACAGAAAATAAAACTATGAGAAGAGGTTTTACTAGCTAAAGATTTTAATTAGAAGAAACATTTTATGATACATCAATATCTAAACAAATGTTCATAGTTCAGTTGCTGGATAGGTTTATTTCTTTCTGGGGTGTTACATTATGAAATAAACTTTCTGAAGTTTAGACAAAATGAATTCTAAAATGATTTTCAGTTTTTTTTAATATATTATTTTAATTTATTTTATTTAAATATTTTAAGCAATTATAGCAGCTACAGTACAAATCCATTATTTATAGTAGATTATTGTAGCTTCTGTTTAACCCAAATTAAATCCAAACGTTAATACAATTTTGGAAAGCCGTAGAGAATATTCCTGGTGACCAGCGCAGACAGAGTGTTACCATTATATCCTGACACATGTAAAGTGACAGGGATACTCTCTTTCTCATTGTACAACTGTTGAAGTCAGGCATGTCCAAAGTTAGGCCTGGGGGCCAAATGGAGCCCATGTTCCAGTTTCCACTGGCCCGCAGCCTCAGTCATAAAGTCAATGATATGCAGGGGTGATCCGCACTGGGAAGACACAATATCACTACTGGAGGAGGAGTGACACCAAAAACTTTCTAACTAGTGAAATTTTTTTGTGCACATAACATAAGGACTTCAGCAAAAGCACTCCTTGCCCCCCCCCCTCCGTATATGGTACAGTCAGGGGTTTACATCATGAGGTACCTGTCTATAGCTGCTTTCCCAAGCAGAATATACCTACTAAGGTGAGCAGGGCTGGGAATCTTCTCACTTATTCTATCATAGAGATGGGAATAGTCAGAACTGTGTCTGGTCAGCTGGGAGAAGGGCAAGTCCCAGAAAACCCAGGGGCAGCCTTAATCAGTGTTATGGCAATAAATTGCTAATATTTTATGATAATAGTAAGTAGTGCCCCCTTGTATTGTTCATTTGCATTTAATGGTTCAAAGAATGTCAGGCTGAAGAAGGTCGGCCCCCCCACACATTTCACTTTACATAACCTGATCCTCCATTTAAATGTTTAGTCCCCTCCTTGGTTTAGGTGGTTTCAATGCATTATTGTTTTCATATCAGATTTATATTTATTTATTTATACATATTGAAGTATATACCATAAATACGTTTTTCTAGCATGTGGTTTTTGCATAAATTAATGATATTTCAATTTAAATTAACTGAATTTAAAGAAAAAGCTATATGAACTAGACCAATCTCTTTTACAATGTTACAACAGCCCTTCTCTATCTCCAGTAATTTTTGTGATGGTACAACGTTCAGTTGGAATTTCACAACCATCTCTGATGACTACGGTACTAAGATTAGACTGTAAGCTCCCGTAGGGCAGGCGCTGGAGACTATATCTGTCAGCTTCCTGAGAAATAAATGAAATGAATATAACAAATGTTGTTTCTTTCATGCAGGGAAGGCCTACCCTCCAGAATTCTACTATGACACCTACAATCCATTATGGCAGAGCAAAGCCAGCGTCTACTCCTATAGTTTACAATGGACTCAGATGAATCCGGAGGCTGTAGACCGAATAGTGGCTTACCGCTTGGGACTTAAACAGGTAATTACCTACAACAAGTACTGGACAAGTAATACAAGTGCTGTGTTTTATTATACAACTGAAACTGATTTACTTATTCCTACCCTGCCAACAAAAATAGGATAACCTATCTGTAATTTATTTAGGAATGGTTTTATATATAATTTATCCATCTAATGTATCAAATAGCATTAAGGCTAGAATACACGGCTCAATATCTGATCTCGGCAGTACCACGATGATGTCATCGCGCTACTGCCCGGCTTCCCCCGATATCGCGGGTCCCCACTCAAAGTATAGGTTATCGAACAAGGTTTACCAACATGTTGGTAACCTGTTCAGCCGAGCAAGATCTATTGATCTCGCCCGAAAAACGGCATTCACGAATAGATTTCTGCCCAGCTCACAGCGCACAAATCTGGAAAAAAATCAACCCATGTATTCTCAGCTTAAGAATAAGAAGTAGCTGAAGATACAGAAGAAATAGGATGAAGGAAAAAGATTCTACAGAAACATGGTCAATGCATATAGTAAATATGAAAGGCTACAGACACCAGCTAAGTTGATCCTCTCCTACTTATACTGCATACAACAGTGGCTTGTAAAAGTATTCGGCCGCCTTGAACTTTTCCACATTTTGTCACATTACAGCCACAAATATGAATCAATTTTATTGGAATTCAAAGTGAAAGACCAATACAAAGTGGTGTACACGTGAGAAGTGGAAGTTACAGCACAATATAATACACACAGGTATAGGTTGCGACACAGGAGTAGGGAACCTGCCCAATTTGGCTTACATTCTAATACATATTATGAAATATGCAGTAGCAGCACGGTCAGTGTCTGGAGTGGCTTCAATATACATATACTTGGTACATGCAGGAAGGTAATAACATTCTACAACTATTATGTATCATCAACATTGAAATTTAGAGGCTGCATTCATCACAGTCATACCCAGCATGAAGTAGAGTAAAAGTTCATCCCATAGCAGCTAATTCTGCATTGCAATATTTAAGTTTTGGCCTCAGTTAGATACACTACATTGCTAATGTTGGCTATACTACAACCTACCATGTAACTAATGTCCAGCATAGCAGCTCACACCACCAACCCCCCCGCAGGAGGGCTGAGCATTTATCAGAAAGGTCCTTGCAATGGCAGCATTCATCACAATGCCATTATCCTCCCCCACATCACCATTGTGAAGCTTGCACAATGTCCACCCCTGAACCTACGCATCACCACCACTGTAGACCTTTCTTAAGGCAGCCATGTATGTTCCCTGGCCACAAGTCGGATGTGCCTACCTGGACATATGAACCAGGATTGAACCGCAAGTTGGTCACGTGGTGATCTGATATGTCTGTAAATTAATTGCCGATCGCACTACTTTGGGTGGGGACGCTGGTGCCTGGCGATCTTCTGAGCGACCAGCTGTAGCATGATTGGCACTTGTATGCCTCTTTTTACACAGAGACTGCCCCCAGTTTTACCACTGCACACTATCTTCCCACCCTACTCTTACTGCCACCCTTACGCCCCTGCTTACCTTTGCATTTGGTGCTAGTACCCAACCAGATGCTTAACACTATAGCACTATTTTTAGACTTCTCCACAAATACATACACTTTTGCAAATCTATTTATATGTGATGGTGTTATAGCTCTTTGTAATGAGCATGTAAATAGTATCCCATATACATCCATCACGTTATAAATCTTAATGTGCTATTTGTGCTATCCTAGTGACCAAGGCGCCTTACCTTGTACAAGGTCGCAGCTGACATTGTCTTTTACTGGCCTAGAAATAAAACTCTGTTCCTTTCTGGGCAGTGATTAAACTACAAGTTATAGGACAGAGCCACAAAGTCCCCAGAGAGTTATAAAATCCTTACAACTTTCTTAATAAAATCATGAAACAGCTGAATGGATTTCATGTTTTAACTGGAGATTTCCTTCACAATGTAATCCATAATGGAAAGATAACTTCTTTTTTTGTGATCTTTATTTTCATGACAAAATGAAGACTTAAATCTGTGCGTCTTCAATATGAGAACAAACTGTTCTGGAGACTTGGACAACTCTTGTAAATATCCTGATTGCGGTCCTGTGTTTATACCTGAATGTTCCGGACAACAAACCCCGCAAACCAAGAGCTGATCCAGACCCTGAAGCCCATTACTTTTTACTGTTTTTGTTAGACAGACTAGACAGACTAACTAGCAAGTGAGGCTAACAATATAAATGATAATCAGTACATTCATAGATTTTGAACCCCTACATGATTCCTAAGTCACCCCTGACATGAGTAATTGTCTTAAGCTAGCCATACATGTGTCGACTCGTGAGCGATCGATCGCCCATCCGATCGATTTCGGTGAAGCCACAGGCGTCGATCGATCGCCCAATCAAGTCTGTGCCTACCACCTTGGGCCACCGATTCCTGGACGATTCTGTTCCCGATTGATCGCTTCACAAATGTCAACTCCCCTTGATGTGTGCTCAATCGATCAGAAAACACCAACAGGTTGGTTCTCTGGCCGATTCGATTTGAGGACCAAGTCAATCGGGCGGGGTCGATCGGTCAGGGTGGGCTGCACTCGATTCCTCGTCGATCGATCGGCGTGCACGCGGCTGGTGATTGATCAGCCAGGAATTGTGTGGGAAATCAACCCGTGTATGGCCACCTTTAGATTTTTTTAGCTTGGGTTCACTGATACAGCACTTACCCTTATATGTTAAAGATATACACAATTAAATTCACCCTCAGCCATGAGCGAAGACAAAAGAACTCCAGAGCTGGACTGCCCGGTAGATGTTCAGAATGAAGATATGAATGCCTTTGTTTTTATTATAATCTGCATACACGAATGAAATAAGGCTGGATTTGTATATTTGGGAAGTAGACATGGTCCAATTCTCTAGAATTCGATTGTTCCAAAATTTTGACCAACCTGACAGAACTTTAATTTCAAATTTGAAATTTATGTATTAAAAAGGCAAAAACCCATATTTATATGTAAAAAATTATGTTACACAAATGATTACATATAAAATGGGATGGAAAGAATATAGGGGTCTCCTGGACCTCTTAACCATTGCTAAAAGGGTTAAATGAAACCAATAGAATTAAAACAAACAGATGGATTTTAAAAGATTTTGTATTATATTCAGACCTACCTTCTTGTAACAATGATCCCCTGCTGTAATCCATTCTGAGAAGAAGTCTCTGCAAGTCTTCAGCCCTGATGTACTACAGGTCCCAGGCTGAGCAGAAGCACATGTGCTGGTATCTCCCTGTAAATATCAATATCCGCTGTATTCCATGCTGCGTTAATTTCCCTTAAAGTCTGCGTTGGATGGAGTACAGGTCCCAGCTAGTGATAAGCGGCAGAGGCAACATTCGTATTCGCCGCATGCCGCAAATTTTTCGGAAAACATTCGCATTCGGCAATATTCTGTGTTTTTTTTTATTGCGAAAATTTTCTGTTTATTTTATGCAAATTTCGCGCGCGCAATATATGTTTAACATGGCGCGAATTTTCAAAGTTGCGGAATATTCGATTTAAAAAATGTTGATGGTCGCAGGGAGTGTTGCTAAGCTCTTGTTGCAGCCTTCCCATTCGTCCACTTGCATTGAGAGGCGTGTGTAATGGAAAAAAAAAAACAGAATATCCGGAATTGCGAATATTCGGCAATATATTCACCATCTTCGCGAATTTCGGAATTGCCGATATTTGCGATTAATATTCGGAATCCGAATATTCGCAATCATCACTAGTCCCGGCCATGGCTGAGCAGAAACACTTTGCTCACAATGCACAGCTCAGTTCAGGATCCGATATGTAAACGTGAACATGGTCTCAAGTGATCTGTTGGCCATGCGCAGTACTGTCTGAACTTTTTTCCCATGCTACTGCACATGTCCTTTTATGTCACCTGCAATTAATGTGATAAACCTTGCCACAGGTGGGGTGACATCCAAGTACATGTCCAGTTGCATGGGGAAAAGTTATGACTGCAGGTACTAGTACTGCAGATGCCCAACAGGTTACTGGAGGCCATGTTTACATTTACATATGGGATGGCTGAGCATTGTGAGCAAGTGTTTCTGCTCAGCCATGGCCCGGACATGTACTCCATCCAGCGCAGACTTCGAGGGGCATTAACGCAGAATGGATTACAGCAGGGGCCATTGCTTGTAAGCATGTTCTTTTGTTTTATTTAATAATTATTATTTTATTCTTTTATATTATTTATGTATTTTTTAACCTTTTAAGAATGGTTAAGAAGCAAGGGAGACGTCTATACTCATTTCATAATGTGTGTGTGTGGGGGGGGGTTATTCTCTTTAAATGTAATTATTTGTTTAGTTGTTAATAAAAATCATTGTGTAAAATTTAAAGTGTTTGAAAATGAGATGTTTCAAAGTTTCTGACCATCTGTATGGGTAAAGTTGGCCTTTGCATAACTGTAGTTTACATTCATTACTCGCAGACATTAGGCGTCTGCGTCCACATAACTCTACGGATTAGCTTGGTGTGAAGAGTCTATAAGTGGAGTGGGGCACTGCAAATGTTTTGCAAACATCATTGAACTCTTCCTTTTCATACTTCATTTCCCTGTGTCTTGTCATAATGGCTTCATTCACCTTTTTATATACGGTGAGTGGCTGTTTCATGGAAGCTAAGGAGTGATTGCTAGAGGCCATTATTTGTTTGAGTTGCACTTGTTGATGTTTTGTCGGCTCTTTTATGAATGTTCTCTTTGGAGAAAATTAATGCATTAGCATGTTTGGGTTTAAAAGATATTCCACAATTGTGGTAAAACGGAGAAAGCTTTTAGCTACGGTACATTGTAGTTGGTAATGACAGACTTTCTAGATGTCCATCAAGTCAGTACATTTAGTTATATACTAGAAAAGCCTGATGTGTTAGCTCTCGGAACTACACAAAAATGACTATTATGCCCTCCTAGTAGTAATATAATATATGACAAGTTATTTAACTGTATTTCTCTGCAGAGACTTAAAAGTTGTAGTTTATATCAGATAACCCACAATAAGGACAATTAAGGACAATAAAATTACCCATAACAACACACACCTCTGTTGCCAGCCATGTTTAAAGCTTCCGAAACATTTTTAAGTGCTTAAAAGTCATAAGTTGTACAAAAGTCATATTATCTGGGTAAATAAATTCTGAAAGGAGACCTCACATAGGCACACAGGGCTATCAATCAAATTTGAGAACAATGTATAGAAAATATGAATAAGGGGAACAGAATAATTTAATTGGGTACTTGTTTCTAGATCTGATATAGGGAGAATAGTGTCTTCACATATCCACATTTAAATAAATAAGAGTGTAGCATGTGGTGTCAGAGAATTCTATGCAGAATGCTCCAACCCATCAATAGGATGGAAGATTCAACTAAATGTAACTAAGTCCCCAACACTCACCTACTGGCCAAGGAAAGTCCCCTCGTCCCTGCCTCGGCAGGGAGAAAAACCTGATGGGTGGATAGACTGGGACCACCGGTCTCTCCATCCATCAAACAATTTCCTGTATTATTGTGTTTGGGATGTTGGCCACATTCTTACCGGGACACTGGTATTTCTTCTATGTGAAATTTACACCTGCTTCATAGAAATATTTGGGCAGGTTCCAACATTCAAAAAAAGGTATTGTTGGCCACTGTCCCCATAAATTTAAACTTACATGCAAAGCAAGCTTAACCACAGGAGTCAAGGGGTGGCCAGACCCAGGGAGATACAGTACATATTGTAGATATGATCCTTGGAGATCCTTGAGGTAACTTGGTTGTGTTCTTCCCCCCAGATCACCCGACTCCAAGGATCATGTACACAATACATATGTCTTGTTGCTTTGATATTGTTATACATCTAATATTCTACCAGGACGCTGTAATCTATGGACATTTTATCTCATTAAAACCTAGTGTCTAACCTTTGAATGACGATTTATTCAGTGATTATGTGTTTGATTTATAATAAAGTTATATTTTATTTTTCTAATTACGGTTTGGGCTCTATTCAATAGCTCTGGGCCGCATTAAGTCCCCTGGGTCTGGCCACCCCTATTGTTTTGACCCCTGTGGTTAAGGTTTTTTTGTATGTAAGGTAATTTGCAGAAGTTTACAATATGATGCAGGCGGTTGATGGGCAGATGTCTACTAGTGAACTATTTTGCTATGTGCACCCTTCCTGTGCAACAGTTGATCAGTGGCAAATTGGGGGTTCCTTACTTTTCCATGTGCAATAAGACCAAGTGCTACTGCGGTAAACAAATCATTTGCGCTATGTCTCTAATACAAGTGTGAAAAAATTTGTACTGCAAGGCGCCAGCAGTAACATGTTGCCCCACGGGGGAAAGGTAAAAACAGGTTTCCTAAAAAAAATCTAAACCAACATCACTAACCACCTTATATCTTTCATGTCAGAAAACAGATAACAATAGTATTGATGGACCATGAATGGTCACATGACTTAAGTGTTCATGAAAGAATTAAGCTGAGAACACACAGCTCAATATAGGAGCCATTCAAAGTTCCCGGCAGGAGGAGCTGGGGGCGCAGCACTGCTGTGTCTCCAGCTCTGACGATGCTTACCCCGAGGTCCCCATGCAAAGGAGTGGACATTGACAGTGGTTTACAGTCATGTCCAATATCCCTGTTTTCGAGCAGGATTGATTGGTCCCACTCGAAAACCGGGATGGCCACATTGGATATGGGGCAGATAGATGGACGTGACTTGAAGCTGCCATCTGGCCTATATCTACACGTATTCTTTGCTGGAAGTTGATATCAGCGTCTAAAGCAAAGATCACATCACCGATGTCTTTGTATTTGTTGTGCATCCATTGTGTCAGCATATCTAAACTCTGGTCAGTTAATGGGGCGTTTAATTATTATATCTAGCATAATACAAATCTTGAACCATAAATCCACATAAATTATAATATTTAGAAACCTCCAGCTGCCTTTCTAAACTTACACAATTCTATCCAACTTTTAAGTAAGAAGGGAGCATAAAAGGCAAATAAAAAGTTTCAACTCTTCTAGAACTTTGTGAATTTTACAGAACATTATTTTCTTTTCACCTTGTTATAAATGTTCTTTGCACCCTTATCTGCACTTCTATCCGCTCTCCTGCACCGCTCACATGCCCCCTTTTCTCCGACTTGAAACTAATTTGAAAGAAGGCAGCGTTGAGTCAGGACTTTATCTTGGATTCTGCTCTCTCCTGGCTTTTGTAAGGTAAAACTTTATTGTAACGCTTTGTTTGCAGATCGGCCTCTGATAATTTTACATTACCAGGAACTGGATCTTGCAGTCAGGAAAAAGATTCTTTTTCAAGCAAAGCTTTATGGTTGGCATAAATCATTATGATACCTATGGCAGACATGATTTGAAATTGCATCACGTCCCAGAAGCTCCTTACGCAGCTGGCTTGATGTCCATGGGACTAGATTTTACTCTGAGGTAGAAGCAAGGTTATAAATCTCTCAGTCTATTAGCTAAAATGTGTTCGTTAAGAGACCAGAAATATATGCTTAGGAACATCCGCTGAAGTGTATCACACTTTATAGCGGGGAAGGGGGGCAGTAGGGACAACAAATAGGGAAGAGTTGTGTATTTTGTTTTCAGGTACCTAGAAAGCAGGATTACATGATATGTCATTATTAGGTTATTAGACCCACCATCAATGGTTTCTTCCATCTCTCAGGGTGCCCCGCCCCCAAAAAAAGTACAACCCTGCAAGCCTATGATTATTTCCACCCTTCTGATTTCCCCCCTCTCTCAGGAACTAAAGGTAGCCATACACACAATATTTCTGTTCTATCAACCAAAAAATTTAACTTTTGAGATTGATCGAAAGGTTTGATCAACCACAAGTGAACGTAATTGAACAGAAAATCAATCGAGCAGTGATCAAACATGTCAGTAAATTTCAGTTGATCATACAAGTATCTGCCAGGTTTTCTAGGTATTTTGATCAATTTGTATTCAATTGTACAATGGAGTAGAGATAGTCGAATTTTTCGACTTCCTAGCTTTGTGAGCTTATTGCAAAGCCCCTGAAAATGGTATCCTCACCAAAATTGCTGGAGATGTAGAGAAGGGTTGTAGGAGCATTTGAAAAAAAAAAGTTTTGTTTTAGCACATGTCATTTTTGCATAAATTAAGTTCAAAGTTAAAGTCGAAATTCCGATTTTCGAAATTTTTACTTGACTTTGAACTTAATTTGTGAAAAACTGTTTGTGTTAGAAACATACTTTCTTTTTTGCTGTATACCCCCAACCCTTCTCTACATCCCCAGCAAGGTTGGTGATGATGCCATGCTCAGGGGCTTTGCAATTAAGTCGAAACCGTCGAAATGGTTGAATTTTTGGAAAAAAAATTCGACCATCTCTACAATGGAGCATGTGCACCAATCTAAGTAAAGGAATTTACTATATAAATGTAATATATAAATATAAAGGAAATATAAAGGAATGTAATATATAAATGGATGACCCTGTGTGGGGGTACAGTCCATCGATGTTGATCGATGTCAGTAATTTAAATTGCACAAGACGATCAAATTGCAGAGCCATCATACATGCTGATTGGTATTCTATACTGGCAAAAATACAACCAAACAAATACTTTTTCAGCAATGCCAGACCACATCAGTGGAGAATGGTAAATCCACTGGCAATACCTTGCTTGAAAAGTAATTCTAGTAAATGCAACTTTTCTTCTGTTTGTCCTGATAGGTTGCGTTAGGTCATAACATACAACAGAAGTAAAGTGCATATAAACTTGATGCAGTATAGCCAATGATTATGTCAATATAACAAAAAAAAGAACAATGTTGGGGCAAAGGTGGGGCTTTTCAAGGCACAGTAGAGACTATCAACAGGTTTTTTGAATATATATTTATTCATTCTTGACCATCAATAAATAAAATAGTATTACAACACACCTCTAATAAAAAAAAACATACAAAATGTAATAGAGAGATCACCTTATGAATAATGGATCATAAACATATAATATCGAAAAATTGGTCTCCTTGACCCCTTGTACCCTAGGGGTCCCAAGAGGGTCATAGGAGTGAAAACGGGGCTCTCGATTGCCCTAGCGTGGATGCCACATCCCAACTTAAATATGCCAAGAGAAGAATCAATTTGTTCTACCGGAACTTTCTAAGAAGGTTCCGATAGCTTGGGGATTTTAAAGGCATTCAACAAAAGGTAGTGTGAATAAAGTAATGCTTACAGATTTTGGCAGAAACGTTTATTTGTACAGTATGAAGCTCCTGAGGAAGCAAGCAGCGAAACGCGTTGAGTTTATACTATACATGTATGATATTATATTCTGCGATCTGTACTAGAATGATACAGCGTATCTGTTTTTTCATGTTCATTTTTCTAATAAATACTTGTTATTCACACTACCTTTTGTTGAATGCCTTTAAAATCCCCAAGCTACCGGAACCTTCTTAGAAAGTTCCGGTAGAACAAATTGATTCTTCTCTTGGCATAGGGTTATCAGAGTCGCAGAGCAAAAACATCAATTCCGTCCGAATCTGGAGGGAATGATGTTTCTTGGGTCCCAAAGAGGGGGACTCAAGTGGGTATCTGGTGTCGATAGATGGTAAATAATTCCAACGCGTATGTTTTTTATTAGATGTGTATTGTAATACTATTTTATTTATTGATGGTCAAGAATGAATAAAGACCAATTTTATTCAAAAAACCTGTTGATAGTCTCTACTGTGCCTTAAAAGCCCCACCTTTGCCCCAACATTGTTCTTTTGTTTTTGTTATATTTAACATGGGGTGTGGCACTCCCAATAATGAGTCATTTGAAATATAGGGGGATCATTTGCAACCTAGTTTTGAAAGATTATGTCAATAGTCTAAACAATTAAAATCTATGAAACAAGCCATTTTTTAAGTTATATGGTCCAAAATTCCCTTCATTGTGTATTTCTGTTCCTCCTCCCATGTTATGGCAAAAAGTAAAGTATATCTGTCTAATAACATGAAGCAAATAATACAAAGGCACCCCGCTAATGTAGGAGGCCAAGGTCTCCAAACATTGGCTTGTGGACTTTTTACAGTAGCTTAAAAAATTTATGTATCAAGATATAACGTATAGTATAACACAAGAAGACAGTTTATTCACTGTATAGTGTTAGTTTCTCAACGCGTTTCGTGCCCTCAGGCGCTTCTTCAGGAGATAGCCAAAACAGATAAGAGTAATCAGCTGCAAATGCAAAGGAAAGAAGGTGTATCGATCAGTTTAGTGTCCAGTCAAATTGAGAAGAGTGGGTATAAAATTTCGAGGTAGAGATGTATTTACTCCAAAGTGTTCCTTTTGAACTGAATGGTCCGAGCCGTGGAGGTACAGTCTGTTCCGGGGAACGGGGACCCTCCTCCAGTCCACCCCAATGCATATATGGGTAGCGCCTATGCCCCTGTTGGTAACCGTAATGGAATGTACTTGAATCTTTAAACTTGAGTCCACAAGCCAATGTTTGGAGACCTTGGCCTCCTACATTAGCGGGGTGCCTTTGAATTATTTGCTTCAATTCATTTATTGGATGTTGGTAGCATCTACTTATTATAGTTATTCCTATGTACCAACCCATTTCTGATATGTCTAATAACATGGTTTGTAGAAATCACAAGAAAAGGTCTTTGTATTTTTACTGTGTCTTCCTTACACACGCTAACAGTTACATAGGAGTTTCAGAGTCAAATACAGGAACCTGCATGGCTTCCATTTAGTTTTATATTAAGGAGAAAAACCGACATAACATGGAGGTCAATAGCACCCCCTACCCGCCTCTGCAGTGGCATCGATGGTGACGGAGAGGAGGACTCGACAATTGAGTCCGTTGATATTCAGAATTTCTGCAGGCTGTAGCTCGGGGGGAGTTTACGGGGTACAAACTAAACTCGGGGCAAACGTTCAGGAGGTAAGAAGATTTTTGTTCTGCATCACATCCACCGTCTCCTATTTATTAAGTTCTAGGACTGGAGTCTTTTATCATTACTTTTAACATTAATCATAAAAATTATCTACCAGCACAACAAATGGTAAATCTTGTGAATTCGCGATTTTTGGTCAAAAGATTAGCGCAAGCGTGCATGACGGTTGATTGTTCATGGATCGCAGAGTGTATGGGGACCTTAAGACAGCAAAGTTCTGCGATTGACTTCTGTTGCCTTTTAGTGATGAGCGGCATAGGCAACATTCCTATTTGCGGCATGCCGCAAATGTTATGGAAAACATTCGGACAATATTTGCATTCTGCAATATTTGGGGTTTTTTTTATTGCGAATATCGGAAGTTTTTTTTGCGAATTTCGCACGCGCAATATATGTTTAACATGGCGCAAATTTTGAATGAAAATTTTTCAAGAGACGATTTTCGCAATATTCGCATCACCCCAATATTCATTTAAAAAACTGTTGATGGTGTTGCTAAGCTCTTGTTGCAGCCTTTCCATTCGTCCACTTGCATGAAGAGGCATGTGTAATGGATAAAAAATACTGAATATCCTATTCACCATCTTCGCGAATTTCCGAATTGCCGATATTCGCGATTAATATTCAGAATCCGAATATACGCCATCATCACTATTGCCTTTGTCATCCACCGGTAGATTGTAATCCACATGCTGGGCATCCCTGCTGTAAGGAGTATAATTACTCAATGTGTAATTAAATGAACCCTCAGCGTTTTTCGTAATTTAACATAAGTTCAGAATTTCATACTAATATAGATAAGGCTTAGCAGAGCCTCTTATATGCAAGCTGTGGTGTTCCTGAAAAGTTGACATCAAGAGGAATATATTGGTTCCGACCTCCATGTTCCAGTTCATAATGAACATTCCCCAGTGGAAGCAATGTGTCATTTTTAATGAGATGCCAATAATGATTTATGGGCTTCACCTGCAAATTGAGCGCTCCCTATGCCGATCATCGGATTTTTCCATTTTGTTGGCCATTTTTCAACTTCATCTGGCTCTCATGGGAGAACCTTTCAGCTTTAAGTGATTGCACCTTTAAATTGCAAAGTGATACTTCCCATACAAATGGCTCCTATAGCAATAATCGTGTAACAGATAGCTAATCATCTAAAATAAAAGATATTGATATACCCTATATGCCGGCGTATAAGACGACTGGGCGTATAAGACGACCCCCCAACTTTTCCAGTAAAAATATAGAGTTTGTTATATACTCGCCGTATAAGACTACCCCCTCTTCCAACGCACACCAAATAAAAAAATGTATGTCTACTCTGACTTTCAACCCACAGATCTCCAACACCCTTAGAAGTTCGATTTTTTTTGTATTAGTAAGGATAGGATAAGTGAAAGCATGTATGCAGCAGAGTAGTGCTTTATGCTAATAGGGAAGCAATATTTTATAGGGGGCGATTAGTAGGAAGGATTATGCTCAGGGACCTGAACATTTGCATGGATATAGTCTTAGGGGTTAACTAGTAAACCACAAAATTTCAAGGTTCTACCATTCAGGGATTTAAAGATAGATGAGTTCAATGTAGGCAAGTTAAATGTTGCATATAGGAGTAAATCACTGCCCATGAAAAAGCA
>CM070043.1:30468214-30484166 GCA_036250615.1 Ptychadena robeensis | reverse complement strand
AACTTTGGGCAGGATTTTAAGGTACTGAAAAGTCGTCTTATACACCGGCATATACGGTATCTTTAAATCTTAGTTTGTTTTTAAGGTGGAAATACCTTTTATTGTACATAAATATAATCTGAAAACATGAAAGAAACTGTAGAAGTAGAACTTCCTGCTAAAACTGCAGTGTCCCCCTCAAGTCTATATCCAGTTATGTCCCCAAAGTAATGGGATCGGCCAGGGAGTTATCGTCATGTTGGATCACCTTGTGAAGGTGTATGGGGAGCCTTTACACATGTCCACCTTGTGCACTTTTAATTCAGGGGGTTTATGTGAAAATGCATCAGCAGTCTAAAAAGATCTACTATGCGTTTCAAAGATTTCAGTTTTTTTTGTTTTTTCAAATTTTAAAGGTCTGTTTCTGTATTGAGATAGAAGCCTTGGTTCTTCTGCAAACTATATTCAGCATTCAACAAGTTTTTCTGAGCTCAAATCTATTATTGGAATTTAAAAGCCTCAGAAATTACAGAATTCCAGTTAATAGATGGACATTGCAGAAATAATTAGGAGTTTCGGCTCTTACTTTGCATTATGGGAAATTTATCAATTTATAATATAAAAGACCCGGAGTCACTAAAACAACGATTTCTCTTTACATTAAACTGCTTACTGCGTTTGCATAAAATCTCCTCTCCGATAAATACGATTGGTGACGAGCAGAGGCCAGCTTTGTAATCATGTTGGACAACTAATTGGAAACATTTCCAAGAGGTTATCTTCTGAATATCAAAGAATATCTATGTTCTGCAGATTCTTCAAATAAAATCTGACTATTAGCGTAGATCTACGCTAGCTGGGTCAACGTTAGCTTCATATAGAAGATTGTATCAGACACTTTTTGTTTTATGAATTTCTCTTTTCATCTTTACATTGGTTTGGGCTTCTAAAATCTTCAAGTCCGATTGAGCCAATTTCCTGCCTACAAAAAAAGTGCTATGCTGACTTTGCATTTGTTACACTGATGACTATGGGTCTCAATGGGTCACCAATGTATACAATGCTAGATTGCAGTATCAAGGCACAGTGACACCAGTTACAGCAATATTAAGGATATACAAACACAGAGCTTCATGTGAGGCTCACCTTATATTGTTTAAAGCAATGTGGCAGATTCAAAAAGTTATAAAACCACTGTTAAAATCACATCACACCAGTAGACATATCTGAAGGCGCAGTGTCAGAAACACATTTTGATAGTAGATACTTCTGAAAAAACAGTGTTGGCCATATTTCACCAGTAGACAAATCAGAAGAAGCAATGTTATCATATTTCACCTGTAGACATCACTATTAAACTCCACAACACCCATTGAACTCTTTAGCTATTATAAATATTCTTTTATTTTTGACACATTACAGTGCATGTGTGCAATTGTGGCCCCTGCCACTCCTCCCGTATCAGGCCTACTCACTTCCAAACATTACTTTGACCTATAATATGTACTACAATATCAGCAGTGGTTAGGTTTTCAAATCAGCAACCTTTGTAGTTCTATGTAGCAGTGACCTGGATAGATATTCAAATAATTTCTACAGAGCCCTCGGTGCGTGGACAACCTTTACAAAACCAGAGCTCTTCCCCAATATAAGTGGTGGTTCTTGTGCCACTGTGGTGCTCCTATAACAGAAGAGATCCCCTGAAAAATGTCATACAGCAGTCTTAGTAATGCATGTAGACATCAAGTACCTTAAAGAAGTCAACCTAAAAAAGTTGTTTTTGGAAAATGGTTATCTTGGTCATACATGATACTTTGTTAAATTTAATGTAATTTAATTAGAGTATACGTTCACTATATTGAATTTAGAAGGTTAAAGTTAAATCGCAGAATAATGAGGAACTCGCTGCTAAAGTCAACTGCTGATTTAAAGTTACCATGTTGGAAAGCCAAATATCACTGCTTCAGAAATTTCAGCTATTTGCATCCTTATAAGGAAAACAAATATGAATCTTCTTTTATTAGTGAAAAAATGTATCAGCTAAATCTTTTTTCACTGTGAACACTTAACTTGAGACAATTAATTACATTAAAAAATTTGGGGGCAATTGCCCCTGATCGCACCTCATAGAGAATGAATGGGGACGTGTTAAAAATCCTGTTTCAATTCATGTCCTTTCATGTCTTATGGCACGATCGGCCGCAACCCCCTGTGACCGTGGATGAGTCATGGTGCAGCCCACAGCCAATCAAGGCTGTGGGGAAGAGCCCATTGAAATGCATGGGCACGATCCCCTATGATTAAAATTGCAGGTGATCGCCAAAGTGGGGAAATAGCCTTAATGTGTTACTACATTTGTACATGATAAAGAAATGGATTTCAATACTTTAAGCCTCACATGAAGGATCATCTTGCAGGTCCGAGCACTTGTTTCATAATATTTAGTGTTGTATTCCTTTGTTGTTGACAGGCAGGACAGCAGCGCTGGTGGGAAACTGAAATTTCAGTAGAAGGAAATATTAAGAGGGGCGAGCTCATTACAAACAATTTAACGAAACTTGTGAAGCCCGAACCGTATGAGATTCGTCTAACTCCCATCAACAGATTTGGAGAAGGTGACTCGGCTATTAGAATTATCAAGTATAGCGGTAAGTAAACAAATGATAATGCTGTGGGAGCCAAACAGATGTGCACAAAGTTATCTTGTGGGTCACTTTGCTATCATTAGTATTTCTAGAAACATTGATCTCTTCCTCCTAAACGGGTTCTCTCAGCAGCTCAGCACACCCATCTTTCTGTCCCAACAGTGACAGCATTTTCACTGTTGGGCACAGTTCACACCCATCTGTTTTTTGGCCAATGCATGTCCAACAAGTAAGAAATAACCACATGGTACTAAACCTAGCAAGGGAAGCAGGGATCTATGACCACCTGTCACGGCGGGTGACACCGGAGCAGCCGTGACACTGGTGGATCTCGGGTGTGGACCCACTGGACCAACTTGCACGACTGGCAAGGGTGCAATCTGGGGTGCGGAGTCTAAGGGACTACCCGGTATTCACCAGAGCTCCCCGCGAAGGGAGTTGGATTTGGCTGCGGGTAATCCCCAGGTCGCAGTCCCCCGAATCACCCGTGCAAGCTGGCTAGCTGAATTGGTATGAGGTATAACTACGGAAGTCGATATACCCTTGCCAAGGTCGGTAGCCAGGAGGTCAGACGGGATGCGGGTATGCAGTACCGAAGGGTGAGGCGAAAGCGTAATCCACAAAAATGAGCCAGGGGTCAGGAGCCGGGAGGTCAGACAGAATGCGGGTATGCAGTACCAAAGGATGAGGCGAAAGGATTGTCCAAGAAACGAGCCAGAGGTCAGGAGCCGGGAAGTCAAACAGGAATCACAATGAATACACATAGGAACACAAAGTCCAGGCATCTTCCTGTCAGCTGATCCAGCTAGATAAACATCCGGGAGGGAGGAGCGACTGAGGAGGAGTGTGTCCACCAGAGGGAGCTCCAGAGAGGCTGGAAGGTTAACCCATGGTGTCCCTGATATCAGCGCTGGAAGCAGACACAGATCCAGCAGTCCTGTTAGGATCTGTGACACCACCCTTAGTTTATATTTATTGTTATTCCACTTCTTTAACTACAAAATCCAATACATTCTTGTTTCAATGCCTGCAATGAAAATCAATGCCTGCAATGAATATGTGAGCATTTCAAGAGTTTGTGCCTGAGATTTATTCATATGTTCTTTTCTTTTCAGCTCCAATCAATCCCCACTTACGTAAGTACAGCATATCATAATATTCTACATTTGTGTTTTTTTGCTTTTTTAAAGTGTAAAAGGACAACTAAGGAATGGTTTATGACCAGATTTGCCTGTAAAGGATTGTAGAGTAACACTAAGCTAGTTTAACTAACAATGTGCCCTACGCGTTTGGGGTCTAGTAGGTAACAGAAGCCACTCATAAAAAGGATCAAATTAATTTACAGACCTCCAATACTTCCCTCACGGCCCAGGTGCTTAGCATTTTCAAAGCAGGGAGTTTCAATTGGTTATTGATGAAAGTCGCCACCTTCCTTGACTTCAGTTCACATACATACTCAGATATTTACACTACAAAAGTCATTTGTCAAGCACTTGCATGTATTTGCAGCAGTCCAGAAAATAGCACCCTAAATTTCATCCTACCACGTCCACCCACAAGAGGGATGACATGGTATTAGACCACTGTGTGAATCCAGCCTTATAGCTGAAGTTGCTGCTTGTAGCATTGTTTTTATCCTCCTGGGTGTTCTGCCCATTTACTGTTTTTTTTTCGGGGGGGGGGGGGGGGGGGGGGTTAAATAAAGAGTGGTTGGACAACCACCCTTCACAGTCCTTGAAGATGCTGGGGATGTGAGGGCCCAGAGTGCCTATGCTTGCATTTACATGGGCAATGGCAGGGTGGGCAGTCAATGACATGGGTTCCTCCATCATTGATGATGCCAAGGAGGTACAACCTGGAAGCATTAGAGAGATTGCCAACAAAGAAGGATGCCATGGGCTCCCCTCGAACAGGTAAGCAAGCCAGAGTGTAGCTCATAAACTCATCCAGAGCCAACTTGGGCTTAACGTTCAAGAGGCTAAAGAAATTCTGCAAGACAGATCATTCCCCTGGCTGAAAAACTGTTGATTCTAAGACCTACTATTAGGAACATGGATAGAGAGAGAGCAATTGGTCCCAAGATCTTCGACTGCAGTTAACTTCTATCTAGGCTCATTTCCCAAGTTGATAATACCTACATATAGAATAAAATCTAAAAATGGGAAATCTAACTTTAAGTAAAAGCTAAGTTCATTGAACTATCATGTTTTTAGGTGTCTCAGCCTTACTTTCAGCTATTACGTTGATAGCTTCTGGTTTTATTTCTCCATTATAGAGAATGAATCCTTAGTACTCGATCTCATTAAGGGCAAGTGCATACTTTCCCAGGTTAATAGCCAGACCTGCCGATTTAATGATAGACATAATTTTGTCCGTATGTTTTAAGTGCTCTTCCCTATTTCTGAGTGCTGAGTTGTGTCATCAAAATGGAAGGAACAATGTCTATCCAGAAGACAATTTAGCCTTTGAATGAATATAGGTGCTGTATCTTAAAGACAAAGGAGGCAGCACAAAAGTGTAAAATAACAGCCAGGTCAGTTGATTTTACTTGGTTTCTGTCAGACAAATGGAGGATCCGAAGGAATGAACATTAATATAAATGTAAGTAATACAAACAACAAGTGAAGGTTAGGACAGAAGAATCAAATTGGCAATGATGTGAAGGTGGGTTTACATGTGTAGATTTTTTCATCAATCAACTGCCAATTCGATTTTTCGATAAATTTGTTGAACATCGTTCGTTCATTTATCCAATGTAACATTAGATTTTTTGTTCGTTCATCGCCAATATGGAATGAAAATACATTCGAAATTACAACGACAGATAAAAGATTTTTTTGTTTAAGGTTGAACAAAATTTATCCATCCAACAAATTAGCCATTCTAGATTTTTGTTCAATAAACCAAAAAATTTTTCATTCTTCCTTAATAAAACGAGAAAATCTACACAAGTAAACCCTTGAGATTCTTAAATGCTCCTAGACAGATTCCTGCACTCTGCCTACAAGTGTCTATTAGAGAACAGAAGCTGTGATGAGCTGAATTTAGCATGGTCAGTATGCATCCAATAACTTAACCTCTCTAGCGGTCAACCTGTTTTTAACGGCCCAGTATTGTCGGTCAAAGCACAGTACATGGTACTCTGCTCATGATTCCTGCCCTCCCGCCTCCCCTGTACACATCATCGATAATGCCGGCCATGTGGGTTTGGAAAGCGACGCTCCTCCATTAACATGGTGGTCTATGGAACAGCCCCCCCCCCCCACCACATAATCGCTGTGGGCTTGCAATGAATTCTTTAGTGCCATGGCTCATAGTTCATCTAGCACAGGGTTGTCCAACACACAGTGAGCAAATATAAAAAAATCTAGACAGTAACAGGCCAACTTTCATATTTACTGAAAAATTATCTACAATTGAGTTTTTTATTCATCAGATAACAATGAACCTTTTCATATGGAAACAAAAGTATGTTTTCTTTGAATCTGATGTAAGTTTAGTGAAATACTATAATGCTTCAAATATGAAATAAAAGACACATCTGTGCCATTCATTCAATATAATCACACTGTGGGCCAGATTTGACATTCCTGATGTAGGCAGCACTCGTTACTCTACCACTTACCAGCATATTGGCATTGCCCACTTCTGCCAAACTAAACTTTTAAGCAAATATTACAAACATATTGTTTCAATTATGTATTAAACCTCTGAATAGGAGATGGCAGGAATATTTTCTGGCCAGGGATTTTAATATGAGCACAAAAGTTCACACACTGCCCTTCCTCACCACACACCTTCAGAGGAAGTTCAGATCAACTTTTAATCAACTTTTCCCATTCTGGTGTTTTTACATTTTCATGAATACTGTGGGGAACCAGCTACAAATGGTAAGAGTTCTGCAGGCAAAACAGGCTCCGGGATGGTGAAACACAACAGTTTATTGTGGCAAGCTGGTGCAGTAACACGGTGCAGTAAACAACAAAAACAAAACAAACCCCAGATGACTCACAATCCCCAATGTCCAAGCCAAAGGAAGGGAAGTTTTGTCCTTCGCTTCCCCTTTGTCCACCATCTCAGTGCACAATCAAGTTCTCTCACACTCCTTGCTGTGAGTCACCTCCTACTCTTCTCCTTCTTCCCTCACAGGTTCTGTTCCACCTCTCATTACCTGAACAGTAGGTCTAAAACCTGGAACTAATCCACCCTGGACTGGACGACCAGAAGCACCCTCCCTGCTCTGCTCCTGGTCAGCTCCAGACCCAAACAACAAATTGTCCAATGCAAACAGACCAGTCTACAGGACCATTCTGGAGCTGCTACCAAATGTAGCGTCTAAATCTAGGAGAGATGTACCTCCCATCAAATATGATTTGAGACAGAGTGGACGGCCTTTCAACCCTCACTTTGTCACAATACATTTACACGATCCATGGAGCATACATATTGAAATATATCGAATTAACCCCTATTAATAGGATAGAATGAAGTTTAGTTGCATGGGGTAGTAAAGTTGGTTCACAAAGTAAAGAGTCTCAGCTACAGCAACCAATTTCATTTTGTTACGTTGAATATAAATGTCGTCTTTTATTTAAAAAGGGCCTCTTCATACTTATTTTGCTTCTATAGGACATGCTAGAAGAGTTGCTCTCATGTATTCAATGTACTCTATTTGGTGTCAGATATAAGTGATGCTCTGGTTCCTCAGGTTTATTTATGAAACACATTTAACACTTAGAATGATTGTTTTGTGTTTTTGAAAGCAAAGAGGATTGTTGGAAAAGTACTAATATACATTGAGAAGTAAAGGGCATGAAAGCTATGTAAACCCTAGCAATAAACATTAGATTGTGAGCGGCCCTGAGAGACAGTGATATGAGTATATATACTGTAAAGCGCTTTGTAATATGCTGGCGCTATATAAATAATAAATAATAATAGCTGCCTCTTATTTACATTAGGTTAGAACAGGGTGTAAAATTCAAATACAAGGTTTTCCTCTAAATTGGAGGCTTTGGAGGGGCGCCTGGTTTTATCGTAAACCTCACCTTGTAACAATTCCTACCACAAAAAAGTACATCCTCCACTCGACATCCAACACGCTTGGTCATCCACAGGCTGCCTGGAGCGTGGAGACAGTGCCATGGTTTTCTCCACATATCTTCATTCTACAAAGGTCGCTGGGTAAAATAAGACCCCAACAAAGGCCATTTTCACCAGCAGCCTAAAAGTAAGAAATACTTACTAGTGTACTTACTAGTGTATATGCGCCACCAACTAGAATATCTCCTATTCACTATTTTCAACTGCTCCTTACCAGTTATAACTTTTTATTTATGGGTATGTTCTAAGTTTTTACATTTTAATCGTACTTGACGATTGCAGGCAGTCTCTTATGCACGATTGCTGATGCAATTGGGCACGATTGACCAGACGATTTCTACATGTGATTTTAAAAAAAAACGCCCCCCCATAAAATTTTTTTATCCAAACGTGATTTTTGATCACATCTATTCATGTTTATAGGCACGATCAGGGCTGAAAAATCACATCATTCAACTAAATGGACACAATCAACAGCGATTGACGCTTGCGATTAAAATTGTGTCCGTGCCACAGGCGATCACCCAAGTGGGAACAAGCCCTTACTCTGTTTTTATCTTTTATGGGCCTCCATCTTTTGGAGTTCCCCACACAGCCGCCACCCCAATATTAGATGCAAAATGTGCAAAAAATTTACTTTGACAAAGTTAAAAACTTTACCAAAGTCACAGGTAAACCCCAATATTTATTGGAACCTCTCCAGCATCATCATCCATATATGGCCCCCCGACCACAGTTTGACACCCCTGGATTAGAGCATTTCTAGTAGATCATCAGGCTTTTTTTTGTATTGTAGAACTTGCCACATGTAATGGAAATCTGTAGATCCTCTGTAAGCTGTGACATGATATGAAACATTGAAGGGTATATGGATCACAAAATAAACACGGATTGGTTGCCTTGGCTTCAATGAATATATGCATCTGAGTTATGTTAGTCACCTCGAGACGCTTAATTACCTATTATATTACCGCATAACCCGTTGCTGGGACTCAATGAATGATTGATAAGTTCATAATAAAACATAGAAGGTACATTGGACCCAGGCAATCTAAAGGCCCCCATACACGTGTCGGATTCCCACCGCTCACGTGCACGCGAAACGATCGTGCCGGAATCGCATGCAGCCCACCTTGTCTAATCGATCAGGTCCGATCGTTCAGGGGCCCAGAATCGGATCCGACAGAGAACCAACATGTTGGTCTTTCTCATCCGATTCTGCACAGATCAGGGGGAGTTGCCATTTGTGAGGTGGACAATCGGACACGGAATCGTCCCGGAATCCGTTGGACAAGGTGGTATGCAGCGATGGATACTCTTAATTGGCCGATTGATCACACCTGCGATTCCCGGCAGAATCGCCAGGAATCGCCGGAATCGATCGGATGGGTGATCGACTGGCCATGGAATCCGACACGTGTATGGCTAGCTTTACACTCTTATCTGCAATTAAAGTTTCTGAACTGATAGAATCTACAGCAGCCAATTGTGGAAGGTGAAATGGCAGCAAAGTCAGAGTATAAATCTGCACGTAGATCTATCTTACTACTGCCTGAGAACGTCCTTAAGCGTGAAAAGCTGTTATTAATCTTTCCTGGGTTCATGCTGAGCCTCGGATTATTTGCAGTTTTATAGGTTCACAAACAAGCTGAGAGCCTGACCTTTTGTTATCCAGACGTAAAGAAAATGATATGATTCATCTATCATCTCCATAAAATATCTGCTGTGCACTATAGCTGAACACATTTCCTTCATTAAAGACCCCCTCCAAAGTTCACCGGATGAAGCCCGCTGTTATTATCATAGGCAAAATACAAACATGAGTCGAAGAATTACCACCTACCAAGAGCCATTCATTTTTATCAGAATCCCCAAACAATAAATGATAGAGCGCGTGTGATTCAAATAATAATTGCAATTCTTAATGTTAGAGAGCCGGTAACAAACAAGATAAAGGACGATTTATAGATCCTTTTATAAAAACAATAATTAACTCAAGAACACCAGCTGGAGCATTTGTATATTAGGCGCGCAGTGGGAAACTGCCAGTCGTGCAGAGTAAATCCTCGCAAAATAGGTGCAATTTGTAAATTTATGTGCAAAATATATGAGAATTACAGACCTGCTACTGTAAATTATACAGCCGAGGCACAGAACAGACTAGACTGATTGTACGATATCTTAGTGTGGCCCCCACCAGGCGTAGTTTGGAGAAAGAAATACTTAAGTGTTATAAGAAGTCACACAGAAACACATATCTGACTCATACAACAGAATGAACGATTCAGGGGCCAAATTGCGATGAACAATGTGAAATAATGACTTCATCCCCCATACATGTTTCGATCCGCCGATGCGCCGCAAATCAAAACCGCGCTCCTTAAATTGGCCCACAAACCGAATATGGATATGTCCGTACTGTTTAGATTGATTTCCTTACTTTGGAATCAGCATCCCCTTCCAAAGTAAATACCGGCACACAAAGGTTGCGCGCGGCTGATTCTCTGCACGTAATCACACATGGTCGATCTGCCAGGAAATCAACAAGGAATCTTAACATGCATGGGGGGGCTTAAGTAATCAGTGTAATGTATTTAGAGTTATCAGTAAAACTATGGTCATTGGCTAAGCTAAAGTTCTATATGTTTTTGCTATAAGTCTATCTAAAGTCAAAGCCTTCCTTTGTATACGTTTAAAAGTTTCATATTCCCTTGGTTCCTCATGAGAGTAAGTACCCTTTATTCCTTAGACTCATCAGGAAATAGAAAGATCTCTTAGATGTTAAGGTTCCCTAAAATGACCAATCCAGCATTTTTACTCACTTTTAGCCCCATTGACAGTGGTCCATAGAAGGACCAAACAAAGACAGCAAAATAACGCAAAGTATACTTTTGTTTTTGTTTTAAAGTTATTAATTGTAATCTACAACAACGTATTCCCAAATGTTCCATTCTCTGCACATAATATGTTTTACTTCAAAAATAAATATCTAGGGATAGGGTCTCCGTTAGATTACCAAGTACGCACCACATCCCAAATGTATAGCTATCAAAGAAAAGAAGGACCTAAGTTCTGCTCAAAAGCAGCTCAAGATACAGACAGTCTACAGGGACTTTTTAGGTGCTCCTGTGTTCAGCAGTAGAGAGGCCAGGACAAACATTGACCGGTCTTAACCTGTTCATCAAGCCAATTGGTTATGTGAAACCTTTATGATATGTGTTGACTATTTGGCATATCTATGCAGTTGGTCTGTAACTTGAGAATAATGAGGTCAGCTGACTACCTGACTATACAGTACTGAATGACCAGGTTATTCCATCAATGGATTTTTTCCTCCCTGATGGCACGGGCATATTCCACGATGAGAATGCCAGGAATCATCGGGCTCACATTGTGAAAGAGTGGTTTAGGGAGCATGAGACATCATTGTCACACATGGATTGGACACCACAAAATCCAAACCTTAACCCCATTGACATTCTGTGGGATGTGCTGGAAAAGGCTTTGCACAGAGGTCAGACTCTTCCATCATCAATGCAAGATCTTGGTGACAAATTGGATGGAAATAAATCTTGTGACATTGCAGAAGCTTATCGAAACAATGCCACAGCGAATGCATGCAGCAATCAAAGCTAAATGCGGTCCAACTAAATATGTGTGACCCTATTTTTTTTTCCCCGGGCAGTGTATACTTTCCTTCTTAAGTACCAACGAATGACTTTGGTAGGACAGATTAGAAGATATTGGTGAAATTCTTAGTCCTTTATTGTGTTTTGCAGGTGAATTCCATTGCGGTTTTGAAGACGGGAATATTTGCCTGTTCACACAAGATGACATCGACATCTTTGACTGGACAAAGCAAAGTGCTAGCACAAGAGACACCAGGTATACTCCAAACACAGGACCCACCACAGATGCTGGAGGATCTAAGCAAGGTATATATCTAAAACATCGAAATGATCTCAGTATTCATCCAAAATATCTTTGTAGAAAACCAGTAAATACAAAGTACATTATGTGTAAAAAGAGCATTTACAGTATCTTCCTCATAAATCTATTGTATCAACTGTATAATCTTCTGCCTATTTGCACCCTCCTGGTGACTTCCATATGTTTTGGGGTGGGTCAGTCCTAACCTTGGACAATATGTACAGTTGAATTTCCAAAAACGACATTGTAGGTTTTTTGTGGGACCTGTGCCTTGCCAAGAGCAATAAATGGCATCATATCTGACCAACCATGACAGATGGTGACATTGCCATTGTGACCTGATTTTCTTCATATTCCTGCATATCATGAAATTACATTGTTTCTATAATGTTGGGAAATCTCTTAACATGATCCGGAAAATATCTCATGGTGACCAGAAGGTGGATATTGTACCTCTACAAGGAATTTCGCCATGACATGGGTTATGTAGTCAACCTTTCAGTGTTCAGATATCACAATATTTGTGTGTTGGTGGTAAAGACATAATTTGGCTGCCATGTTATTTGAACCAAGACTAATGTGTGTTGTCTTTCCTATGTTTGTCAAGTCTGCAAGTTTATGGTGTGGATACTAATAGAGGAGTCTGTGATTAAAACCACAATCGGACTATTTAGCTGATGAAGATATTAATGTATTAATGGTTTCTCCTAGGTTTCTACATGTATATCGAAACATCACGACCCCGCACAGAAGGAGAGAGAGCGAGACTACTCAGCCCTGTCTTCAACATAGCGCAGAAGAATCCCTATGGATCCAGCAATACTGTTTATTGTTTTACTTTTTTCTATCATATGTATGGAAGACATATAGGTGAGTCAGTGTACACACTTCATTTTATTGTATGTACTTTACCTAGATGAAAAAAAAAGACTTACTGCTTTACCACTGGCTCCAAAACTACGCAGAGCAGCCAGTTATTACTGTATATCATGTTTTCTTGGTTTAAGAGCAGCGGTTCAATCTTTTTAGATCCACAACCCTGGAATTGACATCACCAAGTGTCACTTCCTGTATTTGGAACACGGAAATGACACTATGGAGTGTCACTTCCGCATTGTTGGATTTTCCCTCCAAACAATTGATCATCTCTACTGGTTAACGGGGAATCTTTCCAACCCAAAGTACAAAGTCTTATAATGTTATATATAAAGTATAGACAATTAAATATTCTAACGTTTTTATTTCACGTGTGAAACCGTCAGAATTGCACGTGTGAAATAGTCAGAATTGCACCAATCTGCCATTACATACTGCACCAGACCACCAGATTTTACTTTCTACATAACTGAATAATAGAAGACATTACCCCACCTGAAGGCATCTCCAAGTAAATGCTGCTTACCCACCAGAGTGGGTGGTGCCATCCCATTAATAGGTCAAAAGGAGCTATTCCTATTGTCCAAAAACTGGGGAACCCATTGCTAGAGGTAGGCAGGACACACAGGTACTACAAATGTCAAATATTGAGGAAAGCATCCGATGACCTTTATCCAAGTAGTTATAATGAATGTAAGAACCTTACGATTATGAATTTGTTTACTCAAAAGTTCTCCAATTCCTTCAAAACAAAGAGCGGAGACAGGAAAACGCATGTTCAGCCAGAACCGGACACCTGGAGAGCAGCCATTAATCCTGTTTACTGTCTCTGTCTATGTGTAATCAGTCTCTTGTTGCTCAGAGAACTCCTGATCAATTCTCATCCATCTCTCTTCCTGATCGATCTCTTCACACCCGAATCAGTGAAACAAAGATTTAGATTCCGTGAAATTCTCTGGCTGCGGTTTGTCGATATGTTTGTCCCCGAGACTCCAATGAAGAGCAACATTATAGCCTCAGATTTGTTTGCCCATGTTGTTTTTTTATTTTTCAGTATTATATGATATGCTACGTGGATGATTACAAATTCTGTATATTTTCCTGAAGATGAACTCTACAAAGGCAGTCTTGTTGCACCCAATCCTCGTCCTCCCACAGCACATGCCATTTATCATTTTATTTAAAAAACTCAACTGCACCCATCAAGCTCTCATTGTAGTTGTTTGATATTGTCAAATATCTCAGCAGGGCGAGGGGATTTGTGTCTACTGCTTCTTTGTCCAGCTCTGCTTTCTAATACTTCTGGATACTAGTTGTGTTCTCAACTGTCAGGTGCTCCTCCCTACTATTTAGGAAGTCTTAAGGCCCCCATAATCGTGTCGGATTCCCACCGGATTCCGGCACGATTGATTCCGGGCGCGTGCACGCCAAACGATCGTGCCGGAATCACATGCAGCCCACCTTGTCCAATTGATCAGATCCGATCGTTCAGGGGCCCAGAATCGGATCAGACAGAGAACCAACATGTTGGTTCCATCAGATTGATTCTGCCCAGATCAGGGGGAGTTGCCATTTGTGAGGTGGACAATCGGACACGGAATCGTGCCGGAATCCGTTGGACAAGGTGGTATGCTGCGATGGATACTCTTAATTGGCCGATTGATCACACCTGCGATTCCCGGCAGAATCGCCGGAATCGATCGGGTGAGTGATCAATTGGCCATGGAATCCGACACGTGTATGGCTAGCTTTAGGTAACAGGGAGTTGCCTGAACAATAGGTCTCATGTGTTTACTCCAGCCTCCTTGCGTGTTGGCGGCTCGGTATCATATCAGCTGCCAACTTGCACGGGTGCTTTTTCAGGAACCGCAACCTGGGGATCATTTGCAGCAAAGTGAACACCAGGCTGTGTTCACCCTGGATGGCACCTCTGCCAACTGTGTAAGTTGGTCCAGTGGGTCCACACCCTCGAAACACCATGTGTCACCCCCATGACAGATATTGAGGCATGCAATGGCAGGGTTGTCCATAAGAGGCCCCCTCCTGTGTTTCAGTAAAGGTAGCTATACACTGTCAATATTTCCGTTTGATCAACCAAGAAAATTGATCTGTTGACCGAACAGGAAACGATTCCTGCCCACCTGGTAGGATCGCTATTGAACAGAAAATAGATCGAAAAGTCATGAGACATTTTAGTCGATCGTTTACATTTACATGTAGTTTTCGGTTTCTTGTGGTAGAAAGCAGTTAATGTTAATACAGTTTATGTTAATAAAAAAAAAAAACGATTGGCTGTGAATCCATAACACTGTGTGAATACAATATGATTAAATCCCAAAATAATCGACCCGTCTATGGCTATCTTTACTGTGCTCACAATTTCTTCATGTGCTTTAATATTGAAGCAAGCTCATAAAATTTTTTTTTTTACTCCGAAGCCATTTGCCATGACTTCCTAAAAAAGAGAAGCACTCACATGGATGTTGCATTTGATTGGCTGTTGTAGGTCATATTCCATTCTTGATATGAGACAAGCACAGCAAAGGATTTTACTAAGTGTCGCAAAAATACAAACTAAGGATGAGGTGTAGACCACCTCAAACCAGGTTTACTTTCCCCTGTTAGTACAGAGGCTGGGGGACTTTAAAGGTCAAATGGGTGGAGGCAATATATACAGTGTATAGATATATAACGATATTACACAAGATTTATTAAAATAAAGAATAAAGAAAACAATGAGCTGTGTACAAAACTAAACAGCATCAATATAGTACAATAGATACAGTCATATGGCATGGTACTAGACCAAAATAATAATCATGACTTCTGCACGATCAACAGTTCGCAAACCACACATGACGTGCCACCGACAATGTTCCGGGCAGTGCCAAGCACCTTGCAATGCCAAAGAGGATCATGGATACCCCAGCTGTTGAGTCAACTCAACAGCTGACCCAGATTTTGATCCAGACTTTGCGACCTGTTCACCCAAGGGAGCACCATGCCGACCAGACCGTTCTGACCTAAACTAAACTACGAATTCCTTTACCTTGAATACTCGTTATACTCATTACCAGGCTGTTTGTGTGGTCGCCGCTATCCCCGGAGGATGGGAGCCTCTCGCTCCACCTACCTTTGTGTCTGAGCTGAAGTAATTCATCCTTCTATCTGCAGCCATGATGTTCTGCCATTGACCTGCAATACTATGCCAGCGATCATTCCCCCTGAGGAAGTCATATAATCACGAAACGCGCGTTGGGGTATCCATGATCCTCTTTGGCATTGCAAGGTGCTTGGCACTGCCCGGAACATTGTTGCTGGCACGTCATGTGTGGTTTGCGAACTGTTGATCGTGCAGCAGTCATGATTATTATTTTGGTCTAGTACCATGCCATATGACTGTATCTATTGTACTATAT
>CM070043.1:30441076-30459796 GCA_036250615.1 Ptychadena robeensis | reverse complement strand
ACCATACTGGGGACCCCGATGGCGCCGCGCTCCCCCCAGGTGACCCGGGAGGCTGACAAGCGCAATGCATGGCAACAAGCTTGCCAGTGGAATAATATCTAGAATATTTAAAATTGCGTATATCCACCACCATATTCGCGATTTATAGAATAGTGGATAATTATCCAATATATTCGGTATTCGAGCGCAACATTATCAACAAGCAGTATTTTTTCACCTAGGGTTTATTTATGGTGCTAAATGTCCAATACATAAAGTTCTGGAGGTATAAGGGTTTGTGTGCTACATGGTCCAGTCAGGCTGCCCAGTCTTCCAGGAATAGCAACTGTTGGCACTAATAACTTGATGGCATCTGTCCTTTTTAAAGCCAAATGACAATGGGGAGCAGGGGACCCTACTGTTAATGATATCCATAGACATGACTCACCAAGGCAAAAACAAACAATTTGGGCCACATGTTTTATGCATGATCATGTATATGATGTAGTATATCTATGGCAAACACTGGCAAACACAGGCTTTATTCAATTCTAGTGTTAGAATATGTATGATGTATGCTGACAATGTTCTAGTCTTCACATTCTGTACACAAAGAACCTAAATGATAATGTATATACATTATACAACAGTCATTGAATGTACTCTCTATGAACTTTTCAAGAACATGAGTCCTAGCACATGAATTATGAGATAAAGCTTTAATGTCACACAATTCCAAATAGTCTTCTACTGTACGCATATATAAATATATGAACCAAGATACACAAAGGCACAAAAGCATTTCACCAATTTCCAGTCATAACGTAAGACCCCCATACATGTCTAGATTTTTCATTCAATTCACAGATCTCCATTTGTCCTGACCAACAGCACTAATGTAGTTCATATTTTGTACCATAACCATGTGACAATAATGAAAGTACCGTGTTTGTTTTGTATGGTTCTTCCCTCATAACATTGTTTTCCAATGACAGTATGACGACTAAACTGATTTGTTTCGTTCTTTTTTAGGAAGTTTAAATATATTCCTTCGATTAAAAGGGCAAACTATCACTGAGGTCCCTATCTGGTCAGCCAGTGGGAATAAGGGGGAACAGTGGCATCAAATCCGCCTAACCATACATCCCACAACCTCATTCCAGGTGGGTAAACGTTTGATTTTTATAATTCTACTGTTTTACAAGAGTTTATTTCCACTTTAAGGTATCTGACCAAATACATCTGACAGCTGAAAGAAGCTATGATGACTGATATGATCTTTTATCTATTTCATATTATGGATATCTGAAATGATAGGTTATAGGAAGCCTCATCCGGCGCCTCCTCACAGGCAGGACTTTTAAAACTATAAAAATTTAGCCTTCAATTTTTTAATCAAAATTCAGCTGGATGATTTGGAGTTTTTCATAAATATTCTCCCCTGAAAATTTAATTTGTCAAATAATTAAGCAACTGCTATTAAAATGAAACTGGAAATAAAATAAAGAACATGCCTACAAACAATGTTTCCCACTGTAATTTATGCTGTACATGTTTTGGAGCTACTGCAATCTTAAGATATTTCCACAGGTGACATTGTTGGACTTTTGCAGTAGTGTGGGAATAAGTTCCCATACTACTGTGCATGCCCAACAGGTTACTTGAGGCTATGTTTACACACGGGAACCCGGCCAGGGATGAGCCTTGTAAGCAAGTGCTTCTGCTCAGCCGCGCTTAGGACCTGTATTCCAGACATCAGGAAAGAATGGATTACAGCAGTGGTTCCCAAACTTTCTTTGCAGCCCCCCCCCCCCTTTCTATTTAGGAACATTATTGCGCCCCTCCTCCCTATTCAAACACAGGTTCAGAATGGGGGCCCGCACCCCCCTGGAATACCTTCGCCCGCCCCCCAGTTTGGGAACCACTGGATTACAGTGAATCAACATTATTTGTAAATATGTTCTTTCATTTTATTTAATTAAACTATTTACTGTTTTATCTTAAGATGCTTTTTTCTATTTAAATATGGGTAAGGGGTCTATACACGTTCCATTTTACATAATAATTCAGTTATTACACAAAATTTTGTGGTAGCAAATCACTTTCTGGGGGAAGGGGTGAAACTAATTTTCAAGAATTCAACCATCGCTACTGACTAGCTTAAGCACAAGCTTAATAATTTCCCAAATTGAAGAAATCCCATACTCCATGTGCCTTCTGTCCTATCTTTTCAGAACTCTTTTGTTATGTACTGCTGGATCTGGTTGTCATGATTTCCATGCAAAAAGAAAAAGACAGCTGGAGGTTTCCTTACCTGTAAGGAGACACAGCACAGCTCACAAATGTCTCACAGGAAGAGCATTGCATGCACACAGGTTTCTAATATATATGTTAATGCTGCACTTTCCACCCACTGACACTCAAATCAGAAAAATGTAAGATCATACAACATTATATAAGAAGTTTAATGCTTCAAGTAACTGTGTGTATAAATAAAATATATCACTACCCACACACACACTGTACTTACATGTTGTATATATTTCGTTTACTAAAAACCTAACGTTGTCTTTCTGTATCTAAATGACATACTTCCTGAGACAATAGGGCTGATAGACCTAAGTATGTTGGGTTTCTCTGCTGCCATCAAGCAATCGAGTATCATTGATAATGACCTTGCACATATCCTACAATAAGCAAAGAAAGTCTTGATTTCATAACTTTGTTAAACCACATGTTTGGTGTGGACGGGGTCACCTAGGTGGATGTACTTAGTGAATTTAAACCGTTCATTATGCAAAATTCCTTATCAACAAGCTCGCTTTCAATTCAGTAATAGTGATGAGCGACTAGGCGATACTCAAATTCGCATGATTTGGAATGTACTCGCAAATTATATTCGTTATTGGTAATCTTGAATATCCGCGTTTTTGGACATGGATCGCGATCTAAAAATCGTAATGTGTAATGCGATGTAAGTAATCGGTCAAGTAGGAGTGAGGGATCATGGTTAGTGGAATAAATCTTAAAATTCGAAATTGCGATTATCCGGCATATTCTCAGAGAAATCGCAATGCGATCAAATATGCGCAATGCATGCAAGTCAATGGAGCTCAGATATCGGACTGGCAGGATATTCATCATTTCAGTAAAAAAACAATCACATTGTGATTATATAATCGTGATCCATGGGAATGAAGGGAACCGCAAAAAAGTATGGCAAAAGTATCAATTTTCAAGCTAAATATTCGAAAATCTAATATTCCAGCTCAACGCTATTCAGTAAAAGAGAAAGCACTAAAGTCACTGGAATGGTCTGACGGCTTTAATAAGATTTTAAACTTACTCATTACAGGTTTAAAAATTTGAACCCCTTTCATGCAAAATAACTAAAGCAGACATGCAAGTCATTGCCTGACGGCATCCATACCCATTGTTGGATGCTTCAAAGTTTAATTTCCGTATAGCAGAACCATTTTTTTCTCATCTGGCACAATCGATCACTCGAAGAAAGCTCAATCGATCAGGGAACCAACATGTTGGACTGAGGGACCCTCTCCAAAGTATCAAATCGGATTCACTGCTGTACATCGAGTCTCTGTTCAATTGAGACTTCTTCATAACGCAGATTGCACTGTTATTGACCCGTGTATTGGCTGCCTAATGCATTAAGACCTGAATCTATTGCAAATATTTAGAAATCAAGTAATCCCGCCCTTTGCATCTCCTCTGAATGCGATAGGCTCACATGAGGCAATGTTTTAATGGAATATTCACTTTGCAAAGGAATTATCACGGTTAGAGATTTTTTGGTTTGTTCACTTTAATGATTTTAAATCAACCAAAAACCATGTTGGTTGCGTTAATGGTTCTTTGCTAATGTTTCAATGTTTAATTTCTTAATATTGGGTTTACAAACTGTTCTACTTCTGTAGTAACCCCCCCCCCCCGCACAGCTACATCATTTTCCTCATCCTCCTCTGCAATATAACAGTCCTGTTTGCCATTTCGGCACTGAAGTACCCTAGATTGTTTTTGTCGGCCAAGCAAAATGGCTGGAAATTGTGGAAATGAAAGCATCCCAACGTTTAAAACTGTTCAAGCAAATAAAGTGGACATTATTAGAAATCTGACCAGACATGTTTGGAAGGTGAATGTGAATTGGGTGGAACCATCACCTCAGCTTCCAGAAGGCTTTGGTAACTAAAGCTTTGATTTCCTTTTGCCTAATATAAGTGTCTGCAGAAACCTGTTTAAATAAAGGCGAATCATCCACTCCAATGTTCTTGTTGGACACGTTGACATTGCAGCAATAAAAACAAGAAACGAAATGATCATCCTGCAGATGGATTATAATTGGCCTGGAGGGATAAATTAAAAAAAGAAGAGTTCTTTTCTTGTTCTGAGCATCAGAGGAGAACAGGAACGCCCCCTCACCTAAAGCATAATGTCTAAATCCCAAAAGGCTCACAGAGAATTACATAGTCTGCAATAAAACAAGTTGCACTGTTTAACTAAATGATTACCAACAAAGCTTTCCAGCTTTATATGTTACCAAGGTAAAGGTAAACACATAGAATCCATTCTCCAGATTGAAAATTGTAAGATCAGGGGTGGGGGGCTGATTTGTAGCCCATTTAAAATGACAGAAAAAGATTGTACTAAAAGCAGATGTATGTGGTGTGCATTAGGCCCAATGCAGTAAATATTTACAAATCCTAAACTCATGCCAACACTGAATCATAACACAGATTCGCTGTGCCATGCATGTCAGCGCACCATAACTCTACACAACTGACATACTACTGGACGTGGTTTTGGTGATGTGCAGCAACATAAAAAAGGTGCAGCTCTAGGTTAGGAAACTTGTCTGCAATGACACCACAAAACCAGAGCACTTCTCTGAGGAAATTAGCTTGTGTTGTTCCAGTGATATTTCCAAGTTAAGAAAAGTAATCACACAAACAAGAATCTCAACCACTAGGTTTGAGAAAATAGGGATGGCCAACACTTGGCGTGTCCCAAAATAATCAATGAAACCCACACATATAAGTAAATAGAGAATATTTGTACAACTTACATATCAAAAGACCATAAATAAATACATGTCCAAAGGTTCATAGAATGTTCCACAAGGGTCAACAGCAGTATTACCATCCTGGTCACAGTTACACATATATGAATAGGGGTGGATAAAGGTTTTCAAGCATAGTTCATATGTATAGGCCCACAGAAGAACAAATTAGTACCCCAACATCTCCTGGCCATTGTGGTCCCCTCAACGCGTAAAAAAAAAAGTAAGTCTACAAACAAATAATAAAATCACGCAAATGGCATGGCTTGCTTTTTGTCAATGTCTGCACCTCAACTGATTTTTAATTCTGCCCATTGTGAAGGTACATGCTAATATCTAATTTAAAGGAATGTCTACCCTTCACCTTATTCTTCAATATTGGTCAGGAATTGGGTCAGTACCATACTAATGTTCAGCAATCCTTACCCCTGCTTATGGCTAGAACAGTCTGCTCATAAGTACATAGATTACGGTCATTCATGTTCACGATGCTTACAATGAGATATTTTTATTGTGTTGGTGCCTGGTGCTCAGGATATTATTGGTGGTGCAGTAATTCCTCTACCATGGCAATCAGACCTTAATGACTTGAGTAGAATCCGCATTTGCTGTGAATTCCAGTGGCAACCAAAGACCTATTTACATCTAAGCCATTGTATGTCAATTTTTCTTTGGTTGTGTAATGATGTGTATGAAACCTGTAGTCTATAGTGCTCTTATTATTCAGATTTCTATGGGGATGACCAACTTTTTACTTCGCAGTCTGTCATTTGAATTTGAATTATTACTAGTATTAAAAGTGCCCTAGTAAATGTGACTGTCCACTAGAGTACCTGCTTGCTTGAATACACAAAGAGGTGCCTAAAATGTGAATTCATGGCAAGGAGGTGCATCTGCAAGGGCCTGCTCTTTATCACAGGTTTGTGTTGGAAGCTTTCACAAGGTTTCCAGAAAATATATATATTTGTGTATTTGTATATCATCACAATGCTTTGTCTTTTTCCTTTTAACATCATTTTTATATTCACAAGATTCGGTTGAGTTGTAAGCATAAACTGCCCAACATTAAAATGACTCACGGTATAATTAAATGAAAGAATATGACTTTTCATTCTCCGTGTGAGACAAATTGTACAAGGACGGTGCACACAACATTTTAATAGCATCATTTTATTGTTTATTACTAAATATCCATTTCTTATTGTCTTGTTTCATCCACAGTAATTTATGGTACATCCAAGAATGAGATCATATTCTACATCTCATAATCATAAACTAGTTTAGGGATATTTTAGTAGAACAATATGTGAGCTGCCATTGCTAATGCTTTTAGAGGCTGTTTTCCTGATCCTAAATTCACTACCCGATGAGTCAGGGACCTGTGTCAGTGACGCACCAGGTACTAAAGGACGTTCATAGTCATGGCTGGGGGAAAAGTGGGCTAGTCTATCAAAGTAGACCAACAGCGAGAGAGAAGATGAGTTGGAACACCAGAAAGTGTAACGCAACAATAATGTCAGCCCAGCTTATAACCTCCCATGGAGAGACTATCAAATAGTATATGTGGTGAGAAATACTTAGAAATACAATTGTCTAATATGTGTGGTGCACATACTGACCTATAGATACCATGAGTAGCAGTTTACATGTGTACTTACTTTAGGTATGATTCGTTAACCTGCAATATAAACAGACTGAAGTACAACATGTCTTTAATATAGGACATGTGAACATGGGGTCAGATCCTAAACAGAAGCATGGAGCAATAAACAATTTCACTGTATAGTTAGGATGCCCATCCCCAGCCATTCAACAACACAAATAAAAAGTACCCACTAAGGCCACAAAGTACCTTTAAATTGGCACTCCCAACTATTCTTAAGCTGGGTACACACATGAAGATATGGGCCAGATTGATGGTCGATTCGAGCGCCTTGCATGCTCACGGTCATCTATCTGGCCCTTGTCATATGCGGCCATCCCTGTTTTCGAGCGGGATTGATTGGTCTTGGATATCGGACATGACCGTTAATCACGGCTGATTACTGCCGATTTCTGTTGCTTTGCATGGAGACCATGGTCTCAATTCAAAGCATCGGCTGGGCTGGAAAGAGAGTGGAGCTGTCTCTCCAGCTCCTCCGATATCTGACAGCAGCGTGATGACGTCATCACTCTGCTGTGGGGAGAATTGCACGGCTCAAATATTGAGCCGTCTGTACTCTGCTTTATACAAGCAATAAATATATTGTCTGTATATGAGTTTCAAAAGAAAGTAAAGTCTCAACCTACCCATATCGTGTTCAAGCCGACCGCCAGAGCCAATAGGACCCTATCACGCCAGGCAATATAGAAGGACATTCAAGAATCTCCTCACCGACAAGATGGACCCAGATGGCAGGGAACAACAGAGGACACCAGGAGCAAAAGGGAGCCTTCCTGTGTATAATGAATAGGATCATAAGAAAAAGCAAGGAATAGGGAGGTATATCTCAGGGAAATGCTTAATAATTGTATCAGTATCAGAGGTCGATTTAATAAGAAGCTAAAAATCTAAGGTTGCCATATCATTAGAGACCTAATTATCTTAATATGGGAAATACATTCAAATAGCATAATGTGCAGAAACTACCACTGAAAAACTTTCCACAGAGTGTGGTCAGCAAAGTGACCTACCTTATGGTTGTATAATGTCTCTCAATCTGTTCAGACTGAAAGCAAGCAGTTTAACAGATGGTTGTAAGTATGTATCTAATTATGCTGTAAGGGTATATATATATATAAAGGGCCAACAGACTAGAAGGGCTAAGAATACATTACATCACCAAAAGGGTTATAAAGGTACTAAATATATTCTTAAACAATACATTTTAGATGAAATGCTATTTTTCAGTAACATACTGCTTCCCATTTCAGATAATATTTGAGGGTGTTCGGGGTCCTGGTATAGAAGGAGACATCGCTATAGATGATGTATCAATCGTAGAAGGAGAATGTACCAGGATGGATCAGCCAGCTACTAGTAGGTGTCTCATTTTGTCTATATTACATATTGCCTGATGTGACCCAATTGTGAGTGGGGTGCTGCTCAGCTCAGCGAGCCTAGATTTCCCACAGACTACTTTATGGAAAAGCGTGCATGTCTAAATCTGGGCATAGATGGGTTGTTTCCCTGACAACTTTTTAGCAGATCGACCACTAGTGCACAGAATAGTAAGTAACAGGATCGGCCCGGAATTTACTGGCATTACGGATCTGGTTGATCTTGCCAGGTGGGCGCACCCAATTTTTGGCCATGTTGGCAGGAGCGTACACGGCGGTCAATCTGCCGGTCTATGCCCAGCTTAAGAGTCTACTGTTGTCCTCCATTATGAAACACTTGTTACCTGTTTCTGAGTGCAAATTTCAACTCTTCAGCCAGACAAATAAGCAGACGAATGTCAATTGAGAAACCTTGAGCTACAGGCTTGTTTCAGGTTGGGGTTGTGCCGATTGTGAAGGGCTAGCATTCTTTAAGCTAGGCACACACGGGTAGATTTGTAAAAGCTCACGGTGATTGATTGTACTCTAATCTGCTTACAAACCTACCTGTGTGTGCTTTCCTTCGAGCGGAATCAATAGAGCCCGCTCAAAGAAACTGGATTGAACGGGGTTCCAACATGTTGAAAACCACCGTTCAATCTCCATTACTTTGCATGAAGAAGAATCTTCATGCAAAGTATAGAAACAGCCGGCTCCAGCCTTCCTCCTACACAGCCGTCAGGCTCAGTGTGAAGGGGGTGAAGCCAGCACTCCTCACACTGAATCTGACTGCTGTGAGGAGAGAAGCAGGCTAGGTGGATTTCTTCCCAGCTTCTAGCCCGTGTTCTGATTCACACTGGCTACAAGCTGGGGAGAACGGCTACCCGGGGTCCCCATTGAAGGGGAATCGATGTGCCTATGTGGTGCACATTGATTTCCGTTCAATTGACCCCCGATCAATCATCGTGGTGACATCGGAGGTCAATTGCACGGGAATTTACCCGTGTGTGGCTAGCCTTACTTAGAGTTTACAATTAATGTTATATGAACAGGAATTCAACAAGATGGATATAAGCACCTCACGATTCATCTGATCAGCCAAGATGTCTAGGAACAAGACTTGGAACCTCAGAGTATAGATATAGGAGATCTTGCAGGCAGCCCACAGCATTGAACACCAGTATAGTAAATAGATCTGTTCTGATTGGACTAATTATGTAACTCCTGTTCATGCAATCCTGTTCTAGGTCTCCATCACAAAGACGTATTACATTTGATAAGTTAAAGTCTTAAAATAAAGCCTAAAGGCTGCCATACACACCCCGATGGTGTGCAGGCAGACCTGTTCCAATATGCTCCGGGATGCTAACGTGATGATGTCATCACGTTTGCACCCCGGTGCATTATGGGGCCCCTTCAGTCGGCCGGCACCCTTTGTGTGCCGGCCATAAGCTTCAATGAAGACGCCGTCTCCATTGCAGCTTATGGAATCTGCTTGCGCCGGCCAAAGAATATCGGACATGTCCGTTCTCTGGCCGGCCGAGCTGTCGCCCCATGTGGGCACATGCCGATAAGCGGCCGATTTTTAACCTGACCGACGGCGCGAGCACGCACGCCCGTCGGTCAGGTTAAAAATCGGCCGCTTATGGGCATGTGTATGGCTAGCATTAGGCTGGGTTGTGTGCCTTAACATGTATTTCCATGTGAACAGACTCTATGGATATAAGGTGCACTTTTTGTACATATACGGATACGTGTTAAAATGGTGAGATGTGAGCGGGACCATACAATCAAAGTCTCATGGTAACTGATCCGAAGATTTCACAAACATCTAAATCTAAATCACCAAACATCTAAATCACTAAACAGTGATGCCCCAGTTATATCGATATCCTCAGTACTGATATAAATAGTATATAGCCAAGTGATTTAAATTTGAATGGTTAAAAAGAAAAAATAAACAGCCCCTTGTATATAGCTTATTCACAGGCCTAAGATTCAGAAAGAGGGTCTTGGATTTGGTTGTCAACCACTATGGTCACATTTGTGTTCCACTATGGGACATTCGGGTGGCTTAATGTACATACACACAGCCGGTCGCTCAGAGGATCAGAGCACACCCTTTATGTGCCGGGCATTTCTTTGGATATGGACACTGGTTCCCATCTAAGGAATGCATTCGGCCAGGAATTTACTAACAAGTCAGATCACTGTGCGATCGGATCGACCAGGTGGGCGCATTCTATTTGCGGCCGAGCGATCAGCACAAAATCGGCCATGGATCGTAGCGTGTATTGCTACCTTTAGCAACAAATACAATGGATGAGCATCCAAATGCCAACAGGTTTAACTTATACTAGCAAGTTAGGGAAAGTGCACCTATGCTTCCTATTGTTTTTAGAGAAATAAACACTTTATGATTAATATTTTTACCACTCAGGATTGAATAATTCAAGCAATGCTTCATTGTGTATTTGCTTACAATGGCGATGTCTTTAGATCATAACTTACTTTGTTGGCCATCAATGAATACAGAAGGGTTTGAGACCCTTCATTGGTTAACTGAGGTCATTGAAGAAATTACATGCTCATTTAATGACTGAAGGCTATGTCTCCACAGCATTTTGTGATCTCTCAGGATCACATACACGTTACCTGCCCGGCAGATGCTCTGTTCAGACAGGACTTTACTTACTGCACTACATTAACACCTGCATAGGGAGATTGGCTAAGTGCTGTGTGAACAGAGCATCCGCCGGGCAGGTAAAGTGTATGTGATCTGTTGGGAACCCCTTAACGTAGGGGGTCCCGACAGGTCACAAAACACTGTGGAGACTTGGCCTTAAACACCACACTTTCTGTATCCATTATTATGTCATAAGCCTATGTTATATTTTTTTAAAAAATATAATATATTGAATACTATTTTTTTTATTCTCTTTCCAGCTCCTCCTTCAGGTGTTAAAGTATCTGGGACTTTAGTTCATATATGGTTGTATCCAGTTTTCCTTTTCCTTTCTTTTTTAAGTCACCAAAGGTGACCACACTCTGGCAGAGGCTACAAAAGATTCACTAGGCACTGGTACGAAGAAAGAGTCTTTGTAAATGGACATCTAGAAAACAATCTACCAAAGATTCCTCCACAAAGGCACTGGGAATTAATGGAACATGGAGCATACATTACAACAAACTACACTTGAGACCTGAAATACGAGAGGAGACCTCACAGTGCTTCTGTGGCTTTCACAAATACAATAAAAATCTAAATATTCTTTAAGAAAAATAAAAAAAAGAGGAATTATGAAATCCTTGTCAAAGCACAAACGTCACGGCTGGTTTTCTTTCAAATGAAAAGAGTTTGCTTGTTACCATGGACACCTAATGGCCTGCCAACCGAAACCTCACAGTTAACAGGGTACACCAAGATCTGGCATTCATTTTCAGTTTAAGAAGGTTTTCTTTAAAAGTAAGAAACAACTCTACGTAAAGCCCTCTTGCCTTGGCTGCCACCATTCCAAACCTGAACCTCTGTAGAACACGTCCGCCATTTTATCACAGCTTTGCTATAAAAGGTATGCTATATCTTTTTTGCATGTAGTCGTCTCCAGGAAAGAGCAGCTCAAGCGTTCCTCAGCATTCGGGATTTTTGCTTGTGGACCTACCAGTTCAAGTCAGCAAGTCCATCAACTGTAACAAAGGAACCAAACCACCACCTTTTATAAAATTGCCAGGAAACCAAGTGCCTTCAAATAACAAGCCTGAAAAAAAAGTTAGCTAAACAAGCTTGCACTGCTGTGAGTGGTTTGTGAAAAAATAAAGAAACAAACTGTTTTATAAAGCAAACCGCAGTCTACGAGAACACAGGCCAGATCTAGAAAATAACCGAGAGGGAAAAAAAAATTGCTACAGAAGTACATAAACTTATGTTGCTGCGTAAGATCCTAACGTCATATTTTTTTAAAATAAAGTTTGTTTCGCCTCTCCTTCTCGCGCATTATCACTTCAAAATGGAAATCACAAACCCGAATGAGAAGGAACAACTTTTCTTGTTGCCGATATCCAGAGTAGTTCCAAAACAGACTTTCAATCTTCATTTCGTCTTTTGCTTTTTTTTTTTTTTCTCCTTTTGAAAACGGGAAAAGTGATTTTTGTACTCTTATCTACATTTGAAATTAAATCAGTCTGATCTTAAGAGGAAAATGTTACGAGCAGCAGACTGCAGTGTGTTCGGCCCTGGCAGAATCTCCGGGTCTGAACTATCGATCTCTAAATTCGAAGGTCCGACGCCTCTGCCCACCTAATCAGACTCTCTGTGCAGATTGTGACATAGTATTTTATTATTTTGGCAAGTTTGGAAAAAAAAAAGAGATAATACACTTTTACATAAAACTGTATAAAAAAAACTGACTGAGCTACCTGATTAAATACATACTTTAACCAGCCACTTTTTCAATGCATTGTATATGTCCCTTATAACGTTGGCTATGAACATTTGAAGATATTTTTTTGGTTTCTTTTAAATTATCTTAAATTTTAACTTCATTTAAAAATACTTTTATCTACACAAAAAAACTATTCTTTTATGTTCTTTAAAACATTTGATGAAAAAAAAAAATGTTATGCAAACGATTGGGCTATAAATAAAAAAAACAAAGATATTTAACATTGCTGAAATTGATTTAAAAGAGAAAGAGGAAACCCGAAGCACAAGATGTCGTCGTAGATTATGACCAGAATCGAGTTTATTTTTATTTCCCATTCTGTAGAAATGTTTATGCTGATTCAGTTTATTCGACTGACACAAAAAGAAAACTTTTACAGCTATGTTCAATAAAGCCTCTTTCCAGGTAAGGTATACGATGGTCTATTGGTTCTTTTTTGTTTTACTATTCTGAGATTTCCCTGGAACAGGACATTTTTATATTTTATATATAAACTATATGAATATATATATATCATATCATATTTTTATCTTTAAATGTAAAAGGCCGGATTTAAAGATTTCATTTCACATGTATGCCTACAAAGAAGTAAGCTGTACACTGTTATTAATGGTAAAATGAAAACCCCTTCAAGGAAACGTATGCCAAGAAAATATATGCTCACCTTTTTGTCTTTGTATGTCCGCCTTATGTAAGGGTTTTCTTATCCAGAGCGAATTTTACTTGCTGCATAGATGTTCCAAAGTGTTGGCCTTCAAGCCAAAGCCAAAATCTAGTGAGTAGTGTTATGACAGGTCACTGTGTCTGAGGGGTAAGCAAAATAATAGCTTTTCCAAAAAAACAGCCCCTGCACCCCAATGCCTTACGGAAAGTCACAACATGATAGAGAAGGGGAGTATTTGCAGGGAGGAGGCCAAGCATTTACCCAGTTGCATTTTGGAAATGTGTTTGTATACCATCCAAGAGGAAAGTTTTTGGCATTGCTGCTATTGTAAGGTGCCAAATTACGGGTCACTATATTGTTGACTGTTAGGTGCTGCAGAAACGTATATCTTGCACAGAGACAATCGGAGCCGGCCCAATACTGGAACCACACTTAGCAGAGGGAATAGTTAACTATTACAATTTTATTGTTGAAAAGCTACAGCTCATACTTGCCAAAACACAGAAATCACAAAACATCCCACATGTCCTTGAGAAGCCTCCCTAACTATAACTCCTCTTATCATTCAGACCAATTAGACGCATTAGGCATGCGATGGTCAGTTTTCGGACTTGTTGCCCTATAGACCTGTCACAGGGTTGTTATGACCCAATAGCACCTGCACAAGTTTGCAGGCACTCACAGACAGGAGCACCCGGTCATTTCCCAGGCTGCTGTCAGAATAACCATGTAAATGTAGCCCTACTCTATTGCACCAAAAGCTTGTTAACCTCCTGGTGTGATACGGGCAATTGCAGCAGAGTACAGAGTACTGGTGTTCCCTGCCCTCCCCTGTACACATCGCTGGCTTCAGTGATGACGCTGGTGATATGGGCTGGGAAAGCGCAGCCCCTCCATTAACATTGCCGTCTATGGCTCCGCCCACACCCTGCCTCTTCAGCATCACCGATGATGCCGAAGACATGCCAGAAGTGATTGTCGGGCTTTAGGTGATGCTTGATCGCTATCGCTGCGGGCTCTGTGCGAATAGTGAGTTGGTTTTGTTCACAAACTACCGCCAAGGAGATTAAGAAAGGATTGCAGAATCATGTCTGAAAGTCAGGTAAATTATATCCTTCATTGACTAAAAGTTTATTATTAATTTGTACAAATAGTTAAAATTGCAAAGATAAACACACAATATATACACAAATCCTAAGTCACAATGTGTGGGGCGAAACATGTCAAGAAAAGTGTTAGGAGCCACCCGTGATGGGAGGACATCCTAATTATAGAACAGCATTCACTTAAAGTCCAAGGAGGGGGCTCCCAATACTTCATCTCTATTTCGGATATTTCTTGGTTGGGAGCCATTAAATTGGTGAAAATAGGCTTACGTTAGTTCCATTTCAAATTAAAATGCAATGCATCAAATGTGTTTCATACCTGTACAGACACTGAAGAAAAGGGGACATTAGGCCAGAGTTTGCTTTCTTTTCACGGCGCTAATATTTCATTGTAATAAATGTTCCTGAGAAATGCTGCACATCTGTCTATATTCCATCATTCTTCTCTTTTCTTTGTTTGATGTCATGTCATGTTTGATTTAACAGACAAAGTTCCGGGGACTGGCTGGCCACTGTATAACATCAAGATGTTGCTAAATTACTGTGGTGTTTTGTGCTGTTGGCTTGTTGAAACACCAGTTTCACCAATTCCTCTCTGACGTAGGCATGACAATGCAAACTGATCAGTGGTATTCGATCAATAGGCCCAAAACCATAGTGTGAGAAACATCCCCATATCAGGATTTTTGCACCGCCATTCTTCATTTCCTTCACTATGTATTGTGGCTTCAAATGAGTGTTTTTGGGGGCCCCAACCCACCAATACCAATCTTAATAGGTCCTTCAATGTGTTCTTTGTCACGCTGTATTCTCTTCATCATGTCTTCTTTCCAGCAGAGGGACTGTACTGGAGCTTCTTACCGATAGCTTGGCTTTATATTTGTCCTCACAAGTAACGGTTAAGAGTGTCTTTAATTTCCCATCGACTCTGTCTTTTCTTCCACGTCTTTCAGGTTTTGGTTGCCCAAAGTACACAAGAAATGAACTATAACCAGCATGTCTAACATTCCCTTCAATTGGGGAAATATCATTTTCACCAAAAGTGATTGATCAGGTTAATAATGTCTGGCTGCTATTATTCTGAACACACCTGTATATTCAAAGTTTTCCAATATTTTAAATGGTAATTAAACAATATTTTCTCAACGGTATCTCAGCAAAATGGAGTTTGCAGTCACTTTTTTTGTTGATAACAACCTATGGTAAAATCACACAATGGGTTAGACTAGGGGTGTGACAAATGCATCAACACAGTCTGAGTATCCTCTGAAAAAGCAGAGGCAAGGGGACTTTACTGGCTAAATATGTCCATTACAGTAGATAAATACCAAAAGCAAAATAGTGGTAGTGAAGAAAATGATAATGATGATATGTTCTAAAAAAAAAAAAAATTCAACATTTTTAATAGTCCATAAAAAATAGATGTGTGTGTCCGTTCCAGGTACACATTAAGACACGTTGAGCACAGCGCCCTGAAGTCACCAATGGGATGTCTTCGCCGCCTCTCCACAAGATTTTATTGGAGGACCGAAAACATCGACAAATTGGAACACCCCAACGTACTTTTTCGCCAAGATAATCAACTTCCTCAGGGGGTGACACTTTAAGGGCAATAATGTAATCTGTATAAAATAATATAAAAGTACCAAAATGACACAAATTACACCATTCAGCAGCAACCAAATCCAGTGCGGCGAACAGAGAGCCCATACAGGCAAGGGCCACAGCCAGGCCCACCAGGGGGAAACAAGTAATTCAAGTAGCAAAAGTCTCCAGCAAGTATTATTTAAGATGTCAGCATATAGTTAGGTAGGTAAAGTAGTAAGAGGAAAACGGCCTCCACAAGGGCCTAGTCTCCTGGTCGGCTACTCTGGGATGTTGGCTAATTAACTCTGGGACTGAGACTCTATTATTGCAACCTACGGTAACATGTGTGGCATTTATATGTACTAAACTAACATTGTAACGGCTAAAATACTGTAGGTGAGCATTAGCTGATCAGAAGATAAGCCTCGTTTTATGCAAAAACTGAATGGCCTGAATAAACGCTGGGGGCTGTAACTGCAGCAGCAAATGTGCTCTTGTTTTAGGATAGTTATAAGGATTTTTATAAGTATAGCACACATAGTTCTGCATAAATAAATGAAAAATGTCAACTTAAACTTTAAACTTAACTTTCAGTATATGCAAAAATATGCTAAGAACCCCATATAGTTGATAGTGAAGGCACTGGGAGTAGATCCAAATGCCATTCCTTTTCTTTTTTTCTGCCGATCTTTATTAACACCAAGAACTGAACACAATGCTTTTTTTTGTCTTTACTAACCCTGTAAACATTATCTTTTTAGTTTTTTGCTCATAGTAACTGATTTTTTTTATTTTGCTTGTGATTATTAAGACACAGCACAATTACCACAATGCTTTTTACTTCTTTTTTTATTGTCTTTATTTTCACTTTTAATATTAATAAGTTAACACAGTATTATCACAAAATTAAATCTATATGGGAACCAGGAGTGAATAGTAATGCATTTGGTGATGTGCCACACCCCGAAATATCTAAGTTACCAAAACAATTTTTACACAATGTTATTGGGCTTTTAAGGCACAGAAGATCCAAAGTAAATAATATTCAACTCTTTATTGCGAAGACGATATGCTATCCAAGCAGTGGAGAGGAATACAGAGGAACAGTGAAGGGCAAATCATTTATAGATTACGCCCGCTAAAGAGGAGATTCGCTCTCTTCAATTTTACATTTTTTCCTTACCCCTTGAGTGATCCTCACACTTTGTGAGGACCCCTACATCCAAGGACTGACTGAATCGATATACTTTCTTAGCTCATAGCTAGACTAATTCCTAGACGTTCCCCTTTTTCTTCTTTTCCTCCCCCCCCCCCCCCCCCCCCCCGAGGAGTGACACCAGTGGGCGGGGTGTTGTTTTTGTTCACATATATTTTTTCTATATATATTTTTTTGTTCATGATTCAATTTATATATATATTACCAAATGCACAAGGCGGTCTATTGTATGTATTTGCACACCCTGTATACATTATTGCCTGCTGGTTCTAATTGTGATCTTTTGAGATATATTGATTTAATGCACCTCCCCTAGAGGGGGAATTACTTTTGAATAATTTGGCTACATTATGTCCCCTGGCCACCAGCAGGTCCCCCATCCCTGAATCTCTTCTTGGGTGTATACACACTACCCCCTTTCCTCTCTCCCTATATGGCTTTAATCACACACTCTTCTCGCTTCCATGTCTCACACGCCCTTGTCACCATCTATACACTAAGTCCCAAATTAGTTTGGGTCACTTCACTCAGTTTCCCTCAGTTATGGACATTGTAGCTTTATATCCCGTTCCTTTCATTCCGTTCACGTGTCACTTTTTCCTCTGCCTCGTCCTACATCCCTTTATGACCCTGTGGGTCTTCCCGATACCCCTCTCCCACCAAGCCCTACCTGGGGCTTGGAATTCTCCCTTCTCCCTATCATCGTGTTCCAGTGCCTGCCATTTCTGATCTGACCAGTCTTCGGCATGCAGATGTCAGCATGCCGGAGCTTGGACCAATTACCAAGCACTCCCCCAGTTGCACCTCAGACAGTGAAAATATATTTTGACGTCCCCTCCCGGTTGTTCCCTCCCTTCCTGAGTGTTCAGTGCTGGATCTGGGATGCCCCCGCCCCCCCTCCTCTCTCCCCCTCGGACCACGCCCCTCCCTCCCCGGGAACGTATGGACCCATGGGCGCCTCCCCCTTTCCATCGGGGTACCCACCAGAGGGTCGGGGTGGGGGTTTTGGAGAACCATTCCCTCCTTGCGGAGGGGGTGGTCTCCTCTTCCCACATGCCCCGCCCTAACCTGCCCTTCTAGGCAGGATAGGATGGGTATGCTTGTCAATCAGCTGGCCGCGGGAACCGGAAGTGCAAACTGCACTTCTTAGGTTTGTTGGCGTTCCAGCCTGACACGCAAGGCGCCCACGTGGGGAGACGGACCACAAAGGGAGGGCGTACATTGCGGACGGGGAATGACGTACACCCCTCCTCCCCGTTCCCACCGCCAGCCTCAGGTGAAACCGATCTCCCCTCATTAGGGACACTCAGTTATATACTGTGATCCGACATGCTCTTAGATTTGAAGGGTCCGTACATGGAAGTATCCGCATTGACTTGCAGCAAAGGTCATTTTGAACCTTCCTACGTGAGATTGTACATAATCTACTATTGTCTGACAATCATCAGTCCCACTCAGGGGCAGTAAATTTGGATTAACGACATCCCTTTCCATTATATATAATTTCTATGACATAACTTTTATTGTTCGGCATTGAATTGCCCACTTCTTACATACTTTGTGTCCCGTCCATACCGCACCGGGGAGATGGGTGGGGGCGGTGTCTGGGGGTCATTGGGGAGATACGTTGTGGA
>CM070043.1:30417772-30427804 GCA_036250615.1 Ptychadena robeensis | reverse complement strand
CGGAAACCCCCTTATATGCATATATGGTGCCAGCATATATAAATCCTGTCTGTATGTAAACATTTGTATATATAGCCTGTCACAAATTCTGTAAGACATCCCTAGACCTACTTCAGTGTTTCCAGCCTTAACATACATTCCCTGTGTCAATAAATCCCATTAAGTAGTTCTTGCGCTGAAGTAGTCTCAGTTTGTTTTTATAGCGAGGGCTCAGGGATGTTTTGATTATACTGAACAAATTACAATGTAAGATCAGAAATTAAAAAATGGAGCTGTAAAAATCCGCTTGGTCAAAGAAATGTGAATTATGCGCAGGAAAAGTCTGCTGCTTTCCGTGCCCACAGAGAAATTAGGTTTTGGATCCATTCTCTTGGGGATGTGGTTTCTGCAAATTAATTAAGGTAATTCAAGGCTAATGGTCTATGTATCAGGAGAGAACGCAGTATGTCAGAAATTCCTTATTCTCAGTGTTAAGCCCTGGATCAAATGTGAGGGAATTTTTAATCAAGTCTTCTTGTAATTAAGGCTGGTCGGCACTGAGAGTTTGTTTCATTTAAATTTATGCCGCATTTCCGACATCTTATCTTCCTAGTGCTAAGGCATTCTCCATTTTTTCTAAATGTAACTGGTGGGTGGGCTTAAAGTGAAATCCATTATTTTTGCAATCCTTTCATTGGAGATGGGGACCAAGTAAGATTGCCAATGATGTTTACAATGGTCAAAATAGTTTTACCTGGTTTACAGTGATGACGTTGTTACGATAGACCCCAATGTCCAACACACAGGGGGACAAAATTAAAAACTTGGACAAAGTCCAGAGGCAACCTTCTTATTTCTTGATAAAATGTATACAATTGAGGAAATTGTTCCTTCTCATCAAATTTAATGATAAATCTGTCATATGGAAACAATCTTACGTTTTGCCTAAACATTGAATTTGGAACTAGCAAAGTGTAATACTACAACAAATGTGCCATCAAATGTCAGATAAAAGTCACACCTGTGCTATACATTGCTTAAATAAAATGTAAAAAATTCTCACGAGCAGATTTAATTACTCCATAGAACTCAGAGAACGGGAAGGCATTTAACCGCCCTAGCAGTCGGGACGGCACCATCTCGTCCAGCGCTGCTATTCCCACTATTGCACTGGACGAGATGGTGCCGTCCAGTAAAGATCGGGGCCCCGACAGCGCATACTTACAGTTTTGCGCTGTTCCAGTGACGTGATGACATCACATCGGGGAGGCGGCGGGAAGTAAATTGCACGAAAGCAGTTTTCTTTGTAGAAAACTGGTTTGAATGTGCATCTATATACTAAATCTCGCCCAAATAAAGTTTCTGGTGCCCCAGATGTGCTCATTTGCAGTAACCCTCTCTTCCCTGGTGTGATTTTACCACATCCATTACACCAGGTTAGAGAGGGTTAACTGCAAATGGGCACATCTGGGGCATCAGAGACTTTATTTTGGTAAGATTTAGTACTTAGCAGCATAGCTTTGTGCCCTGATTTATGTGTTTTCTCATTCATTTTATAAAAATTTTTTTTTTGCATAATTGTTTATTTAAACATTATAATATTCAGGATGTCTATTAGACCCTTTGTACGGACATATTTTGGGAAGTTACAGGCCTACAACATAAAGAATAATTTACCATTGAAGTCTATGGTGCGCTTTTGGTACAGAAATCTGGACCACAGCAGTGTGCTAGGGAGGTTAATGGAAATGTAAAAATAGTCTGTAATGTTTTAATTGGTAGTCCACTTAAGTCATCAATGATCCTCCAGTCCGTAGGTTAATGGTGTTAAAGGAAGATCAACTGCTTCTTTACTATATCAAAGATTACAGCTGCTTTGTAACTAGCAATCACAAAACGTACATATTTTATGTTGCGTGCTCAGCCATGTCTGGGTTCCCAAATGTAAATAAACATGTCCTCAAGTACAGCAGGGGACACTGTTTGTAATCATGTTCCCTATTTTATTTAAGTAATGTATTTACTGTTTAACCTTCTAAAGGTGGCCATATACAGTTTGATATTTCTGTTAGATGGACTTAAAACAATCAATATTTAAGTTGATTGAACAAAAATTGATACCTGCCCACCTGGTACGATGGAGCAAAAGTGATCTAAATTGATCGAAAGATACATGTTGGTAAATTTTAGTAAATCGTACAAATATCTGATGGGTTTTCTAGGCATTTCAATTAATAATAATTACCATTGTATTTAGAATTGGAATTAGAATTGTATTTGGAATGTTCGTAAGTCGAAAATTGTTTACTTGATCACATTGTGTGGTGGTAAGATTGATTTAGATTTGCATTGAAATAGTGATTGGAAGTTTTAGAAAGGTCCTCATATTACATGGTTTTGGTAGAAGAAAAGTTGATTGTACAGAAATTGTATGTAAGATTTTAAGGTGTATGGGGGGCTTTATATGTACTCATTTGTTTAATTATAACATATACATATGTTTTTTTTAATCAGTAATTTTTTAATTTGTGGTCGAAATTTTTTTTTCTACGAAACAATTTTTATAGGATTCAACCATCACCCAACAAGGAACTATATATTTCTTCTAACAAACAATGGTGTTCAGTGATTTAGTTATCCCACTTGTAAATCACAGATATCTTTCCAGAAAATAACAATGCTCCATATATTGCCACTACATCACATAGAATGATTTGTTTCTCCTCCATGAGCGCAGCCGAGCATTATTTATGTCTCACTTCTGAATCTTCGGAGCACTGTCATCACACTTAGGAAGGACACATTTCCCCTAGTTATCATTAAAAGCCGCTGTTATTGAAAGATGAACATTTTAGAGAAGCGGCCATTGTGGAGTGTTGTACAATAATCACAGATCAGTAATGGACTCTGTAGATAAAGCATTCTTCAGGAAACAAAATTATTACAATGAGAATGACCTTGAGGTCTCTTGCTAAACTTTCTCTCATTTCTGTCTGTAGAAGAAATTAAAAGATGGGTCTAAAGGCCGCAGACATTTAAAGATACTTGGACAAGTATTTTAATGAGTATTTATGTTGGTTGTGTCACTTGTGTAATGTCTGCCGGCCTAATTTTTATTTTAACAAGAGGCAAATACGATAATTGAGATCAGAAAGATCAATCTGTTTGGTAGATGTTTTAGCAGTATCATCCTTTGAAGAAGAAATTGTAGTCTATTAAAGTGGACCTGCACTCAAAATCTTAAGAAAAGTGATTTAGCTTGATCTGGCAGGTTCTACAGTTCCCTGAATCTTGGTGATGTGGTGGATCCCAAGCATTGCGGTACGCATTATAAAACTGAATGCTTTCTGACAGTTGTGTCACTAACTGTCACCAGGTGTCGTAAACCCAATGATATCACCCCATAGTGGAGTATATAGGGTGTTGCGAGTTACATGGGTTTCAAATTTTGTGACAATGTTGTACGATTGTTCAGGAATCGATTGTGGACACCCTTTCTTCAAGCGGGATCAATTGAACAATCAAACAGGGAACCAACATATTGGATAATCCCTGTTCGATTGCCACTACATTCTAACGGGATCGATTGTGCAAAGTGGTGTGCGTCGATTCTTCATTCAAACATAGAACACTCAAGCACAGCGCGCTGACGTCATCACGCTGTGCTCTAGGGTTCATCGAGTGAACAGACTTCAACCTGTGTATGCCCACTTTGAAACTAGCCATACACGTATAGATTTTTGCACAATCGATGATAGATCAGGATGTTCCATATTTTGATCGAATATCAGTCGTGCCTATATTGAATGTACACACTCTCTATTTTTGTTTGACCAAATGAAATTTCGTTCAGATGTACTTCAACTAAATATCGTTTGAAATAGCTTCATTCAAATTTAATAGATCGAACAAAAAAGATCAAATACAATTATTTGACATTTGTTTGATTTAGATTCGATGGTTACCAATTCAATAAAAATTTACCAACATGTTTACACAACTTTTTGTTTGATATTGATAACTTTTTATTGTACAAACAAGCTGTTTGTTACTTGATTGTCATTTGACAGAACAAAAAATCTTTCTTTCCCCATTAATTAAATGAAAATATTGAATTTGCTCATCCCAGGACAAACTGCAAAGATTAATTCCCCCACTAACATCCAGAATACACTGCTAAAGGGATGCCTTGGATGCACGGATATGTGTTGACAGGGATCAAGGGGAGGTACTGCAGCAACAGGAGGAGAGGACCTGACCAACAAAACGAAAAGTGTCATGGAAAGTGTCTTGGTGATCCGAGGCAGGACTGGCACTGATATCACTGATGGAGGCGAGAAGCACAGATTTCCTGGGAAAGGAACATGACCTTGGGTGGGAAAATGAGTGGTAGGTCTGTCACCTTGTCCTGATGCACATGGGTGTCACCCAGTCCCCCCCCCACATCAAGTGACACCCCTGCTTTTTTTTTCATTAGGTCAGGCAGCATTCACAGACAATGGTATCACAATTTAAAACGCATAAGAGTAGATAGATCAACCCGCATTCTCACCCATCCATGATCATCCCACACAGGCTCCCATTCAAGTGCTGGAATCAATCACAAACCACCTCCAAGTGGTGTCACGAACATCTTCAAAGCAGAAATCGAGTATCCGCACGTTGAATATAAAATCCAGAATTTTTTTTAAAAAATATCGACATCCTAAACATTAATTACAACCTGTCACCCTCACAGGGGTCCCCTTCCCTGGCGCGTTTCTCCCAGTTTTTAGGGGCTTATTCGTAGGGATCTGGGGAACCTGGTTGGGTCATACACATATAAAGCATGTCTTTAATGAACTGAAGTTCTACCCTGTTAACCCTATAGGTTCATATTGTGGTCAGATTCAGAATCACAATTTAGATGTACACCAGCTGGTGCTTCATCTTTTCCACAACACATCATATCAAAATGTTGTAGGTCTATCGCTGGTCTCAAAACATTGGGATTTCCTTTCCACCACAGTGCAGCATCATTGTAGAAAAGAAGAGATATTCGGGAATATATCATCACAAATCTTCCCTATTGTGTGGAGGCTATGAGGGTCAAAAAGTATAAAAGGGAATAATAAATACTACCCTATTGTACCATATTGTTTTAAATGTTACTGTAAGACACCTACCACAGGCCATAATCTATATGTATTGCATAGAAAAGCCAAAAGATGCCAGTCATATAACTGGGAATAAAATAAGGGGTTCAATTTAAAGGTTTGTTTAAATTTTACCAAATCTCATTCAGATGCGTTGTTCCTCTTTAACCACTTGCAGCATTATTGATTAAATTGTTTGGTTCAGTTTTGTTGTGTACACTTTCCATAATCCTCTGGTGTCAGTAGGATCTGAAGATGATGTAAGGAATCCATATCAGAGTTTGTACTTTGGAAGTGATTTGACAATGATCAGTGACATATGCCCCCACAGCTTCATCCATAGAGGTCTATCTGCTTATAATAAGACGTGCGGGCAAGAGATATCCCATTGCCATGGTTTGCATTGCATTTCCCAGGAACCACTTTATGGTTCAACAAATTTATGACGGATGCGTTGCTCTTCTGACCTGTGATAATTTAAAATTCATGTCAAGCCAAGAGGTATAGTGGAGAAAAATCACTTGACAATATGCCAATCAGTTCTGAATATGTTATAAGTGAAGATGAATCATACATTAGTACAGAAGATGAGCAACTGCCAACAGTTCATTCTAAATGTATACATAAATCGTTTTAATGGAGTTGGATGTTTTTTTGGGGATTAATTTGTGTAGGATTTGAAGTTCCTGTTTGAAATTAAGTAAAAATGGTCCACCACACAATATAGATTTAATAGTGCACCAATAACCAATGTGCTTATAGATGTCAGAGTGATATACGGCTCTAAAATGTAGGTCTGCTGTGTTCTGGATTGAGTAGGGGTATTCAAATTAACATTTTCTTGGCCGTTTAACAAGATTCCAGAGAGCACCATGGTATGCTTCATATTGATTGAAAATAAGTCATGATTTATTCTTTTCTACTGATCCGGGGGGTTTGCAGCAGCCATGTGACAAGAGTGGATATTCTTCCAAAGGGGACACTTGTTCATATGCTACTTGAGGGAAATCTCCTCTTGATATGTTCATACATTCTGTTGCAGGAAGGGCAAGAAATAAAAAAAAATCTCCCTTCTGAGACCCAGACACCACTGTAGTGAATTTAACCATCTCTCTCTCTCTTTCCACATTGGCAATGGCTTTAGAACTATATTGTAATGTTATGGCTAATAGTACTACATCCGCTCAGGGGCCAAGGATTTGGCCAGTAACAGACAATGTAGAGGTAACATTAACCACTTCTGTAAGTGGCAAACTCTGCAGAGATTGTTCTGCATCCCCAAAAAAAAAGCCTGCAACGCAAAGGCGGGCCAATGTGAAAGGTATAACAGGTTTTCTATTGAAACCAGTGTACTTTACAGCACTGCAGCCGGTTAGTAAAACGGAGTGCTGACTGTGAATGGTGCTTTAAGTATGGAGTCCCCCAAAAATAAATAGGTGAGGGATAGGAGGGATAAGTGACGAATGAGAAAAAAGCTGACCAAAGATATGGTGTATTTGGCTTATTTTCTGGCTGCTGGTGTAGATGAACCCCTAAAATAAAGAGGTCTCCTCTATGTTCAGGAAACATGGTTAATGAAATGAATATTGTTCTGCAACCCAAGTTGTAATTTGATGATTGTTATCATATTTTTTCAGAAGTTGCCATTTGTATTCTATAAGGTGTGCACAGCTGTTGGATCGCCTGTTCACATATTCCACCTTAAAATTCCACCTTAAAATAATTTAATAATATAGTGGTATTTTACATGAAATATACAGTGTCCAACCCTAGATTAGTATGACATAAGTAATGGTTTGTGTAACCCAATACATCTTGAAAAATCTTCTTCAAATCACTTGATTTCTTGGCTTCCTTAAGAGGTTCTGGTTTATAAGTAAAAAAAAAATGCAAGCAAGGAAATAATCAATAGTGATGGCTTGAACCCGGAATTTGATGTTCGCGAAAGCGAACTTCCGCAAAAGTCCGCGAACCCGCCATTGACTTCAATGGGACCCTTTCTGGCCACAATAGTGTTGGGAAAGTTGTTTCAAGGGGTCAAACACCTGGTCAATGACATGACAGAGGGGAATCCATGGGCAAAACTTCCAAGAAATTTTTTTTCACGCAATAAATCCGCACCAAGGATTTATACAATCATAGTCAATGGGAAAATAAAGTGTAATGAGTGATTACCCTTAGACCATGTTTGATTAGACTTATGTCCTTTGTATGACCCCTGCCACAAACCTGGACGTTGCATCTGTCACTGTTTCTGAACTCACTCCCTAGAGGGGGGTCTTGGAGGATTTCACCGGTCTCAGTTCTCAGGTGAGGTACCTTGTGCGTTAAGTCCTGGGGGCAACCGTAGTCGGGTATCCAAAAAAATTGTGTTTTTCATACGACAAATTATTCAACCGATCGCTTTTGGTCTGATCACTATGAAGCAATCGCCTTCTCATCTGGGGTGTGCCAACATGGCCAACACACTCATTGAGGTGATCGCTTCATTGTGATACGCAAGCCCCTTCACCACGACAAGGTAGCGATCACGAAGGGGGAGTGGCACATGTATGTGCCTTTTTTAATGCAGCCACAGCCAGAGGCCAGAAAAATTAAGCAAGTACACTTGCCATAAAAATTTATCATGTACAGTTGACAGAAAAATTAGGTATGGTAGCAGCCGCTGTTGTAGCAGCGGCCAGAAAAATTTATGTTTTCCAGGCAGAATGGAAAATGAAACATTGCGGCTTGAACCCTAGTTGGTGGCGGAGAATTCATGAAAGTCATCCGGTATGCAGCGTGGGGACCATTTTTAGGCCAAGGCATGTAATCAGGCCTTTTGCTAGGCAAACGTATCCCCCACTGTCAGTCCCTTCGGAATCCATGCCTCGTTCATTTTAAGGAAGGTGAGGTAATCCACACTTTTTTGACCGAGGCGACTTCGCTTCTCTGTCACTATGCCGCCTGCAGCACTGAAGGTCCTTTCTGACAGGAAAGAAGCAGGACAGGACAGAAGTTCAAGAGCAAACTGGGAAAGCTTTGGCCACAGGTCAAGTCTGCACACCCAGTAGTCAAGGGGTTCATCGCTTCTCAGTCTCAGGATGTGTCAATATCTGCAGTTAAGGCCAGGTAGTCTGCGATCTGTCGGTCCCAGTCGTTCTCTTAGGGTGGATCCCGAAGGGCTGTGGCGATGCGTAGGACTTAAAAAAGCTCCGCATGTCCTCCATCAACAGCACGTCTGTGAAGCGCCCTGTCCGTGCCTGGCGCAGTCGTGGTAGCAGGAGGATAGTGTAACCTCTTCCCCTAGTAGAGCCACGTTGTGCTGTGACATCGCGCTTAAAAGCGGTGTAGAGCAGATGTTGTAGCTTATCTCAAATGCTGCATCCTCTCAGACATCCCGGTAACCGGTAAAAATTCCACTACTTTCGCTTATATCGGGGGGTCTAGCATAGTGTGGCCACCCAGTACAGATTGTTCTCCTTCATCCTTTTGATATGAGGGTCCCCAACAGGCACGACAGCATGAAAGACCCCATTTGCACGAGGATGGATGCCGAGCTACTCATACCCCGTTCCTCTTCCTCACTGATGTCATTGAGGGTCTGTTCCTCCCCCCAGCACAGTACAAACACCACGGGTCCCAGATAGGTGACACAAGAGCGAACCGTGGATGCCTGCTGAGGTTGGTCTTCCTCCTCCTCAAAGCCACATTCCTCCTCTGACTCCTCAGACCCTCTTCCAGCGTTGCTGCAGGTCCCGCAAGCGAGGCTGCTAAGGCTGGGTCTGGTGATGATGGTGACCATAACTCTTCCTCTTCACGCTGATCACCAGCCTGATCCAGCACCTTCGCAGGGCACGCTCCAGGAAGAAGGCAAATGGGGATGAGGTCGCTGATTGTGCCTTCGCTGCGACTGACAAGGGTTGTCACCTCTTCAAAAGGACGCATGAGCCTACAGGCATTGCAAGTCTGGCGGTTGTCACCAACTCGGCTGCAGAGCCACGCATTCCATGCTGGGCAGCTGTCAGCAGGTTTACCCAATGAGCAGTGTACGTGATGTACCTGCCCTGACCGTGCTTTGCAGACCAGGTATCAGTGGGCAGATGGACCCTTGCCCCAACACTGTAGCCAGAGATGCCATGACTTCCTTTTCGACAAAGGGAATAAAAGATGGGGATTGCGTTTGGGAAAAAAAATTTCGGCGCGGGTACCTTCCACTTCGGTGTCCCAATGCCACAAAGTTTTTGAAGGCCTCAGACTCCACCAGTGGTATGGTAAAAGCTGGCGGGCTAAGAGCTCCGTCAAGCCAGCTGTCAGACGCACGGGCAAGGGGGGGTGACTCTGTGAAATTTTTTTTGGCGTTCAAACATGTCTTCACTGACACCTGGAAGTGGCCAGATAAGCGGGACTGCTCAAAGCGAGAGCGAAGTGGCTGGTAGTTGAGAGGGGGCAAGGAGGACAGCAGTGGTGTGAAGTGGTGAAGATGCTGGAGGACAGGAGGAGGAGGTGGCTTCGAGTGTGTGTCCTGCTTGTAGCCATGTGTGATCCCATAGGCGTTTGTGATGCGACATCAGTGCTTCTCAAAGCAGTTGTACCGAGGGGGTTTTGGACTTCCCACGACTCAGTATCTTCTTGCACAGGTTGCAAATGGCATAGCTGCCTATCAGCGGCAGACACACAAAAAAAATGCCACACTGCTGAGCTTTGCACTGACGGCATACTGGTGGTGGCAACAGCATGCGTTGATTGGCGTGCTGTCGGCTGACCCCAGGTTGCCGAACATGCTGGCTGAACTGTGCCACTAGTCCTGCGATGACCTGCCCTGCTTACAACTCGGTCTCCTCCTCCTCCTCTCTGTCTCTCCATCTGAACTTTCCACCTGTTCTCTTCTCTTGGTGTGGGCACCCACGTGACATCCACGGAACATCGTCATCATCAT
>CM070043.1:30397956-30412034 GCA_036250615.1 Ptychadena robeensis | reverse complement strand
GGCCAGAAAGGGTCCCTTTGTTTTTTAATGTTCGCCCATTGAAGTCTATGGGGTTCGCCGCGTTCGTGGACATTTGCAGAGGTTCGCCGTTCGCGAACATCAAATTCCGGGTTCGTGCCATCACTACCCATAAAATAAAAAGATCTATCTCCTATCTAGGTCCCTTGGTATTCTCTACAAATCCACATGTATATACGAGGTGGAGAGCCCTGGAGTTTCCCACTGATGATTTAAATATATATTCTCTTTAAGAGGCTGCCAAAAAAGGAAGATTATTAAGAATGGGTGCTCTGGGAAATCATAGTGTTTTTTTAACAATTCACATTATTTTGGAGGGGGTTCAGAGATTGCCTTAGCCTTGGAGGACAGTAAGGGCAATAAGCACAATCAACTGGCGAAAGCGGCATGAGACATCCTCTGGTTGGTTTTCAGGCTTTTGTCCAATATACCTGTGAAGTTTCCTGGGTTGCTGCGGGAGCGCCCGCTCCTTGTAAATGTAGCCTAAGAGAATCTCTGAGTAATTTCATATTTAGAAATTGCAGATAATATAAAAATATATCCTGGACAATTTTACAACTTCATTATCTAAGTTGCAGTTTCCAGATTTCTTGTTTTTCTTGTTTTTTTTTTTTACTATGACCATGTAACAGCCCGCTGTCCAGCTTTAAATGCATATTCGGATTGAAATGACTTCGTGAATATCACAAATCTTCTTGGAAAAACACATATGGTAAACCCCTTACAGTAAAATAATCTCTGCGTATAATCCCATGTGCAAAGATTTATAATTACAAAGTTTACTCTAATCTGATTTAACACTCGAGGAATTTTGAAGAAGCTGAAGGTCAGGTCTGACATCCAAAAGAGAAACTTTACAGATCGAAACAGTTCCTCTTTTTGGCATATTATCAACCATGGAAACAGTAAGAAATCAAACTGAAGATGAATTTATGCTCTTCTCTGGGTGAGCTGCTATCACAGAAGAAGAAGGACGGGAAGAACAGCTATTTGTGGGGGACACTACACACCCTCAAGTGTCAGAAAGCAGCCAGTTAAGTCAAAGACTGGTGGGCAACTGAGTTAATATGGAGGGTCACAAGTGTGGCCCTCAGCATCACTAAACATAACATTTTTTTACCTATGTAACTTGTATGAGCATTTTTTATGAAAAATTACAGCATGCATAGCTAGGGGACATTTTTAATTTCAATACTTCACGCATTGAGAAACACTGTAGTATGGTAATGTACATTTTGTGTCATATAGATCATCAAAGTCTCTGATGAGATCTATGTGGCACATAACCTTTGATTCAATTGTTATATGCCCCTGTGTTCCACAATCACCCCCTGTTCATTGGTGGAATAGTGGTAGCATAGGCACTTCCCACTTTAAGAAGTTCCCAGGCGAGGACCTGTCAGCAGGGGATTGGCAAACAGGTGAGTTTCTACGCCTTATGCAAAAACAGTAAGGTTTCAGGGGGCGCAAGTAAAGGACCGAGGGGGGCCACCGAAGGACTAGCTTGCAGCAGGGTAGCTTGCAGCACCTGGGTCATAGACCATAGACGTGCTGATTTTTTCTGTTCGATCTACCGAAATGATCAATTAGTGAGGTTGATTGATCGGGAATTGATCCCTGCCCACCTCGTACAATCAACCAAAAAAATCAGAAGACGATTAGACATTTCCGATCGCATTATTTTGGTGGACCATTCAATTATGTGATGATCAACTGGCGATCACTTTGGAATCGCAAACAAAATCAGATCATTGATTGAACCCACAAAAAAAAGACCCATGTACCATTAGGCTTCTGGTAAATAACAAAGAATTAGGAAGCTACCAATAAAGTCCAACAATGTATGCCTTTTTAACTTTTTTTATTATTACTTGAAAGTGATATAAATTCTACAGTGACTCAATAATTCAGAGCCATTGATACTTTTCATACACACAATGTAAAAGGGAAGCAAAAAAATGTCTTTCCTGCCAACCCTTTATAAAAAAAAAAATTTTACGCGCAACAACACCTTCCGGTATTTTGGAAGGGTCCGGAGTTTGCCGTAGGCACCAAAAGACTAGCATCACTCCTAACACCTCTAATGATCAAAGCACCTGGAGATATGAAAGAATAAAAAAACTAATATAGATATGGTATGTACAGCTCAACCTTTAATTTTACCAAGCTCTAAACCAGTAGTGGGCAACTGAGTTGATATGGAGAGCCACAAGTGTGGCATCACTAAAGGGCCACACATAACATTGTCAATCTATACTGACTTGTATAAGCATTTTTAATGAAAAAAAATACAGCAAGCAGAGCTAGAAGACATTATGCTACATTTTTTAAAAATCTATTTTTTTTAAATGATACTTCAAGCATTATGGAACACTGTAGTATGGTAATGCACATTTTGTGTCATGTATATCCTCAAAGGTTATGTGCTTCAAAGCCATTGATAATATCAATGGGGAACATAACATTCGATTCAGCAGACAGGTGACTTCCTATGCTCTATGCAGTAATAGTTAGGTTTCAGGGGCCTCAAGTGGAAAACTGAGGGGGCCGCCAAAGAACACCCAATGGGCCGCATGTGGCCCCCGGGCAGCAGGTTGGGCACCTAGGCTCTAAACAGTGGGAGCAGGCCCAAACACAGCATGCCACCTACTAAAAGAAACAAACAACAAATAATAAAAAAAAACACAGGTTCAAACAAATTTTAGTAGGTTTATTGTATTTAAATGCACACCAATGTAGTACTTTTCAGTTCTCAGTGTTTGTTACCTATCCAGCCATGACATACATGCGGTTTGCCTATCCTCAACCAACAGGACAATTCATTATCTCACTTTATCACACATCATCTCACAAGACCATTTTATAATTGCAATGCTTATTGTGATTAGTAATATTATATCACTAATCCCAAGAACCATTGCAATTCTATGGTCTTGGGCAGGGGCGTTTCTAGCATTTGGGGGACCCTATGCAAAATTGTTGCCTGGGGTTCCCCGTCGAAAGTTTTTGAGCAGTGGGAGTGGTTTGGGTGTGTCACGAACCAGTGGGTGTGCCACGAGTGTTACCTTCTCTAAGGACGTTATCTAAGTGAACCCAGTCATTCTTTACAACACCCCTGATGGTGGGGATAGACTTTCCTGAGGGGAACACCAGGTCGCTACCCCTGGAGGGAGCGCAGGCACACAAGGCAGCTAGTCCAGAGGGCACAAGGGAGAGGTACCAGAGACACAGGTATTATTAGAAGGCCAGGCCATAACCAGGGGCAATAGCGCACAAGGGATGAGGCAATAGCGTCATCAGGCAGGCAAAGGATGAGGGCTGGCAGCAGAGGTATAGGTCAGGCAGTCCAGGTTGGCAACAGAAGAGAACCCAGGCAGACAACTAGCAGCGCTCAGGCAGGAATCAGCAACACAGATAGCAAGCACACATCTAGGCAGAGACTTTGGACACTGAGGCATAGTAGAAAGGGACTGGATCACTTATATACATGCAGGAGCACCACGATTGGCCAGCCGGGACACATGACCAATCCTTTGAATCCCAGGAAGTAACATGCACTGATTCTCTATAAAGCTCTTCAAAACAGCATGTAGATCAGGACCAGCACAACTGAAATCATCGTTTAAAATGGCGCCCAGGGCCGCAGCAATAAGTAGGAGCAGAACGGCGGACAGTAGCAGCCATTACAGGGTGCTAACAGAAAAGTTGTTGAATGTGGGGGGGGGGGGGGGGGGGGGGGGGGTTGTTTGTGCTAGTAGAAAAGATTTTGAGTGGGGCTAGTAGAATTATGATATTCTTGGATGTGAAGGGCGGGGCACCAGAGCACTGTTCAACTGCATACTTCTCATACCGGTCTTGGGAGTTGGAAGTTACTGATTAAGAACTGAATCCAGGTGGTAGGAAGGTGATATAAATGCTACAGTGACTCAATAATTCAGAGCCAATGATACTTTTTATACACACAATGAAAAAGTTAAGCAAAAGAATGTCACATGCATACTTCTCATACCAAGAGAAGCCGCCCTGGTCTTGGAAGTTACTGATTGAGAACTGAACCCACTCCTTTAGGGCTTGTTTTTACTTGTGCGGCTGCCGGCCTCGTGATTGCAGCCACTTAGATACGCCCCCGCTAAGAACCGCATCTTATGTGGTTGTTAGCTGGGGCCATTCACCTCTATGACCGTGGTCAGTGCTGGGCGGCCGCGGAACAGCGCGGACCGCCGCCTAAAAACTCGGTCGACCGAGTTTTTAGGCGGTGGCTGCCCCCTGACCGCCGGGGACTAGCCCATTGAACTACATTTGTCCGCCCTGTAGTCAACCGTGGGCTTCCGCACAAGTGGAAACAAGCCCTTAATCTTCAATTCTACAATGTAGTCTATACTAGAGCGGGGAGTATAAACTACAAGGAACAGACAGGAAGTGGTTGTAAAACAAATTGCATCTAACAACAGGAAATGAGGCAAACCAAACATTTCGGTATATCTGTTTTGAAAAGAATAAAATACTTATTTTAAATGCAAATGTAATTTGATTGAAAAATGTTGGAGCTGTACTTTAATTCTATTCATTTGAAAACATAAAAGACACAAATTATTCTGGGTTTTGATTTGAAGGTAAATTGCAGATCAGCAGACAGAATTATTAAACAGATTTGCATTTAAAGATCTACTTTTACATCATTTCAGCATTGTAAATCATTGGCAAATTTACGTTTAGATTTCTTCAAGGGTTCCTGATGAAAAATAAATGGGAGGAAAACAATAAAAATGTAAGACGACAATGTGGAAAAAATGTTCCCGGCTCGGTACAGAAGGATTATATGGGCATACCGCATCGGTTTTATACACCTCTGATTAAAGGAGAAAGACACCAGTCAACACATGCTTTAGAGCCTACCAACTCCCAGACTTGTTAAGCTTGAGTTGTTCTGTGTATTACACCAGCTGTTAGTTCACACATGAAGGATATCCGTATTTTCCTGGGCTGTCAAAAAACCATATGTAAAATGATGGCTCTCTGAAAATATTTGTACAAACCTGAACCCCATGTCTGATTAATGCCAAGAAAATCCTAGAGAGGCTTTAAGTAAATACAATCTGAATAATAACACTCAGAATTAGATACATCAGGTAGGTGTATGAGAACAGAACACAAGAGGATACGCACAGAAGTTTGTTTTTATTGTTTTATCATAAATTGCAGTTTAGTAATATAAAATAATAGGTCATTCTGGAGAGCATGCAACACAAAATGTAGAGAATAATTCCAGTATATAAATGGAAATAGCTAGAAATGCTGGAATATTAGATTTTTTTTCCTGGGGTATCATGGTTGCATACCATAGGTATCTTCCCCCTCACCATAACCTTTGCTAACCTCTGGACACCCAACTCACTGTCAATTTCCATTACCCAACCAATAACCAGATTCCATTACCAAGAAAATGTTCATATATACCAAGTATACAATCTTCCATTTTCCAGGGGCGTCATACTATAGTTAAGGGGCAGAGCCTTTATCCATTGTATGCATTCATGAAGATGCCCCAGGATAGGAACATTCTGGAAGCCAATTATAGACATTGTAGTAATATTTGTATAATACAATTTTACAAGTTTTTATGTTTCAATGTAATATTTGCGCCAGTGATACCATTTAGACTTATTTGTCATAGTCATTGGAATGGATTATACACAGACAGATGGAGAAGAGTATCTACTCTCTCACTTAGGTTTAAGCTGGGTTCATATCTACATTGGGGCACCATTCATTTTGAATGCCACTCCACATTACTTGGCCAGTGTTAACACGTACCGTGAACCCAGCCTGGAAGATTCATGAGTTTTTATATGAAGTAATACATTTATTTTGGCCTCCTCTGACAATAATAAACCTCGTAGTAACAGTAACAAAAAATGTGAAGTACCGTAAACCTGTGTGTTTGCATTAGGAAAACACAGGTTCACATTAAGCATTTATCAGTCTGATATATTAACTGTTACTGTATTTTGGAGCTTTTTATTTAATATTAAGCCCCCCCCCCCCTTGTTTCCTAATCAGACCCACTTTTAACATAGGGACTGGCTGCCCTGGTAAAGGTGGGGCAAACAACCAAGCCTGACCCCCTCCCTACAGGTCTTACCAGAACCTCACAGCAGACCTGTAACGTCAAGGAAGGGGGGCGACAAGCATGTACCCCCCCCCCCTTCCCTGAACAAAACCAGGACCCATGCCATAACCAAATAAGAGGGAAACCCCTCTTTATAGTATGGGGCCTCTTACCCACAACGGGCCCTGTTTTGTGGGTTTTTTGGGTGGGGGCTCATTGGGCAACAGAGGGCATCCTGTAACATGGTGACATCTGGCTCACCATCCCCCATCCTACAGAAAGAGTATATAAATCTCCTAGACCTCTTACCCAGTACTAAAGGGTTAAATAAAAGTTCTAGAAACAACCAAAGTGAATTTTTAATTTTGATTTTATTAAATTCTGCCTTTACACATTCCTACCTGCACAGCTGCAACAATGTCAATCGTAGTCTATTCAAAGGTTCATGACCCTCAAAATCTCCAGCACTGCTGTACTGTAGGTATCAGCGCTGGCAGGGTTCTCATATGTAAGCATCAACATGCCCTGGGGCCTCTTACCCACAACGGGGCCCTGTTTTGTGGGAGGTTCATTGGGCATCAGAGGGTCTCCTGTAACATGGCAACATCTGGATTACCATCCTATGGAAAGAGAATACAAATCTCCTGGACCTTATTACCCATTACTGAAGGGTTAAATAAAAGTTAGAAACAACCAGACGTTTTCATTTTTTTGTATTAAATTCTGCCATTACACTTTCCTACCTGCACAGTTGCAACAATGTCAACCGTAATCTATTCAAAGGTTAATGTCCCTTAAAATCTCCAGCACTTATGTACTATAGGTATCACCCCTTGCAGGGTTCTCATATGTAAGCATCAACATGCCCTGGTTTAACCTGTTGGGCGGTAATAATTGTTTTTAGTATAGCCAGGAACATTGTTTGTTAGCATGTTATTCATTTGATTTGCTTAAAGTATTTGGTGTTTCATCTTAATAGTGTTTGTGTTGTTTTATTTTTAAAACCTTCAGGAATGGTTAAAAGGTCAGAGAGACCTCTTCACTTATTGCATAGGGTGGGGGTGTTTATTCATCAATATCATTTATGGTTTTTGTAATGATTTAATATAAAAATGTAATTTTTTTGCCTTAGAATTTAAAGCAGATCACAAAAATGGTAAAGAGGGAGGGGTAGGATGCAGTTTGGTGTATGAAAATAATAGTAAAAATAATAGGAGAAGTAGAGACAGCGAAAGTAACCAGTAAGAGTGGAGGACACAGAGAAAAGATGAGAGATGGTAAAGGCATTACAGGGGATAACAGTATTGTAAATACCACAATAGTATAAAGCCAATAGTGACAGCCTGAAAGCCGGACAATAAATCCAAACATGGCTCTCGGGCTAATTGTATAATGCACTGCACGCTCTATCAATGTAATCATATTTCATGGCATGCAATTATTAAATATTGTTTAGTACGGTGTCATTAGGCGGAAAGCCGCAGGTGGCAATATCTGTAGCATCTCTGATGAAACTCGTAATTAATGGTTTGCCCAGAGAGAGTGTATGCTTGTGTTTATAAAGGATGGGAAAGGTGAATTCTGAGGGAAAGGTCACCATCACATAGTGTATTACATAGAAGTGTATTATAAAGCATATAACAAAGGCGGCTATACAGCACGGCACATACAAATACTCATCTCCTTTTATTGAAACTCAGGCTTTTCAAATACTTCTTGAATTATGGAATTCTGCAGGTCACAGCAGAATAAACAGCATGGGTAGCCTGACTGTTCAGGGATGGAACTATTAGTTCCAGGTAGATACAATGCAATGCAGAGTGAAAGCACAACCCCAATGCACCCTTCAACCATCACCGAGAAGCTGAAAACATCTGAATTCCCCAGTCATCAGTAATAAGAAATGTATTCCAGAGCCAATATATGAGTCACTTTATGATCATAAACATTAATTCACATTAAAGTAAGGTAAAGTTTATGCAAAGTCCATTTACTTTTTCATTTTTGAGCTTCACATATTGCTAAATTATAAGGCTATGTTCCCACTTAGGCGATCAGCCACGGGGTCGACGCGACGATTGCGGGTGGCCCATCCCGCATGATTGCTAAGGCGGTCAGGCCCTTGATCAGGAGATTTTTACATTACTTTTATTTTTTAAATCGGTCCCATTTAAAAAAAAACGAATGAAGAATGAATGGACACAATTTTTGATCATATCCACACAATCAAAAATGGCATCCATTCATGTCTATGGGTATAATCAGGGCAGAATCGCGTCTGCACTCCGCCCGTGTTTCAACCATGTCCTCACCCAATCATGGCCTTAAGTTCAAGTGGGGACAAGCCCATTCAACTTAATGGAAGCAATCAGCCGCAATCACAGTGTGCAATTAAAATTGCGTCCGCCCCACGACTGATCACCTAAGTTAAGCCTAAATGGTATTATAATCTTAAGCCAAAACTCCACTACCTCTTGCCAAAATGCAGCATAACTGTAGTGGTCATGTCTTTGGCAGGTCAAAATTTTTAGAGTGCAAAGTCAGAGGAACACCCGCACATTGTAAGTGCGCACCCATTGAAATTGAATGGGGAGATTGCCAAGGACATGACCGTTGAGTGGGAAAATGAAATTGCTTGATATCATTTAGGTCTACTGGGTTCTGGAGAGTAATTTTTTATATCAGAACCTGTGTTATTTTAGATGACCATTCCCCATCTTCTCATCCCAAAGCATCATTGGGAGAGAGATGGTCGATTTTTTTAAAAATTTTCGACTAGCTGACATTGTTTGATTAGAAAGCCCATGAGGATGATACTATTACCAACATTTCTGAAGATGCACAAAAGGGTTGTGGAAACATTACAAAAAAAAATTATTAATCTTGCATGTGTATTTGGCTGCATACATTAAGTTCAAAGTCAAGTTGAAATTCTGACTTCAAATGTAAATGTGCAAAATGTGTAAAAACTACACGTACTAGAATTATTATTATTTTTTTTTCTTTTACAGTTCCCACAACCTGTCTCCAGATCTCCCAAAGTCATGCTGCATCTGTGCTGGATCTGCATTGTAGAGGCAGTAGGGGGCAGTAGGGGGCAGTAGGGGGCAGTAGGGGGCAGGACTACACCAAGAGCAATGGATTAAGCAAGTTAATCTTATCACATGACCCCTAGACCTAAATGAGCATTTAATACTTGTAGTTGGGGAGTCTATAACTTTTTATACTTTGCCATCAGTTTGACTGTACAAGACAGATTATGAGTGTGACAGCAAAGGGTCTGAATACTTAGGACTATGGTATGTGATATTTCAGTTTGTCTTTTCTAATAAATCTGTAAAAATGTCTACAATTCTGTGTTTTTCTGGCAGTGTGGGGCACTGTGTGTACATTAACCTCCCTAGCGCTTCTGACGGCACCATCTCATCCTGCACTTGCTGATGCAGTATTGCAGCTGACAAGATGGAGCCATCCAGCTAAGCTCAGATCCTCGCAGCTGCACATTCTGCTCTGTGCTGTCCGGGGATCTGAAGCAAGCCGGCTGTGTCACCTCTCTACCAGCCTAACTTGCATATGAATGTCCCGCGGCCGCGGGACATTCATGTTAAAATTGGGATTTTCATAGGCAAATTGGGATATCTTCAAAGAGCACACCTGGGATATCACCCCCATTGTCATTCCAGATGTGATCATTGAAGTTAACCCTTTCAGAGGGTTGCCAAATGCCATTGTATTGGATACAGTGATAACTGTATCCAATACAATTCAAAACACAAAAACAAAATAAAATTTTTATTATAAACAAACATAAATACTGTTTTGAAATCTTTCATACCAAATAAGTATTCAAGAGATTTAAGGAAACAAATGATATATTTAATAATTTTCTTTAAGTACTTTTTTTATAATAATTGTGTGTTTCAAACATTATTATAGTCAGGATGTCTATTAGACCCTTGTATGGACAGATTTTTGGAAGTTACAAGCCTACAACACAAAAAAAATTCCATTAGAGTCTATGGTGCGTTTTTCGTACAGAAATCTGGACCTCAGCAGTGCGCTAGGGAGGTTAATGAGGGAAAAAAAAGAACTTCGAAGATTTTAGCAAATGGCTGCTACATAACAAAGAGTGAAAAATGTAAGGGAGTCTGAATACTTTGCGTACCCACTGTAGATATCAGCCCCGGCAGGGTTCTCGTATGTAAGCATCAACAGGCCCTGGTTTAACCTGTTGGGCAGTAATAATTGTTTTAATTAGTAGTGTAAGGTTCAGGAATCAACCAACGACAAGAGGCTAAACCAACTGCTCAACCCCAGTGAGGCAAAGGGTAGCAGGGCCAGAAGTGGCTGGTATTTGCATGTCCTATGAATTGCAGTGGACAAGAGGTGCAGGAGTGAATGATTTCCCCTCATTGTTTACCCACGTGAAGTAATAAAAATCTCAAGGAAAGATAAAAAAGTAACATTGACCACCTGAACCTAACAGTCTACTATCATTGGGCTCCAGATTTAGGTATGCAGAACTGCGTGACCTGTCCCTGAAAAAAGAAGTGATCAGCACATTCCAACAGTCAATAAAATGTCACTTTACTTCCAAGGTGAAGTCGGCATAGTGCAGCAACCTCTTCAACTCATCTATATCTTGTTCACAGATAAAACAAGCCATCTAGCTTAAACATTTTTTTTTAAAATCCTAAATAAGCAAAACTTTTGCTTAACCAGTTCAGGTCTGGAGAATTTTATCACACTGGTTAAAGCATGCATTTTAGGCTTAAGCGATACATGAAACTGCAGAGACCACTTTCTGAAAGCAGAGAACCCATTGCAAACCTTATTTCAATGGGGGGGGGGCAAGCACACTTATGTTACACTAATAAATAATTAATCAGAAAATCAAGAAAAAGAAAAGCATTGCAGTAAAATGTTCTGCTATACACATGTTTATTCTCTTTGTGTGTATTGAAACACAACAAAACACAAAAAAGGGGGAGAAAAGCAAATTGGGCATAATAAAATACAATCTTAGGTGGCTCTAGCCAACTGAAGCAGGGGGTGGCCAGACCCCAGGGATTTTGAAGGTGCTGAAGTAAAAACATTTAAACAAGAGAATGCAGGTAAAGCAATGTTTAATACAAAAAAGGGCAGTCTTCCAAAATGAATAAATAGGTAGACCATGTTCATGGAGCAGTTCCAAATTGGTGTTTATGAACCAAGCCTTTGTGTAGTGGATCGTAAGACATCCAATTTCCAACATAATTCACCCTATTTCCTCTTATTTGAGGAATTACAAAGCCATCTATATATGATATTAGATGTCTTACTATCCACTTCACAAAGACTCGGTTCATGAACACCAATTGGGAACTGCTTCATGAACATGGTCTACCTATTTATTAATTTTGAACGACTGACCTATTTTTAGAATTTGTAATAAACATTGCTTTACCTGCAATCTCTTGGTCGAGTGTTTATACTTCAGCACCTTAAAATCCCTGGGGTCTGGTCACCCCCTGCTCCAGTTGGCGAGAGCCACTTGAGATTGTAATTTTTAAAAAATTCTAAATGGCATGTGGTGCTAATTTTTTGACTGTGACATGTATCGAATATTATTGATACAAATTGGACACAATGTCACACAAAACTCTAAAAATGGGATGAACAAAATTATTGGCACCCTTAACTTGATATTTGGTTGCACACCCTTTGGAAAAAATAACCATCAATATAATAATAATATCCTGTAACCATCAATAACCATATTTTCTTTAGTCAATGAATATGTAGACAGAGAGAACACAGAAGCAGTTGCATATTTATCACTGCTAATAGAGGTCAATCACCAAATTACAGCTTCATCTTGGGCATAGGGTCTGATGGTAAACAATGAGTAAAATTACCAGCAGGTCAAGAATAAATGAGTGCTAGTCTGCATTAATTTTCAACAGCATTGTTTGTCAAGGGTCAAGGGTCACAATGGCCCTGGCCTACGAAAAGATTTGCAATAACTGCAGCAAACTGCAGGGAAATTATAGAAAAACAAACGATAAACAAGGTTAGTAAGTAATATGAGGTTCTCTAAAGTAATCTTTGCAATTGGCTCTCTAAGTATCCCTGCCATTTAGCCTATCCAGTTTTAGGCTTCACAATTAGTAAATATGGGAGAGAAATGTGGCACTCTTTTATGGTCACATAAAAGGCAAATATATCATATTAGTTAAAAATCCAAAAACTTTATTATGACCTTGATTAAAGTTAAAAAACTGGTTACTATATAAAAAAAAACACATACAAGATTGCTAAGGATGCACTTTGTCACAGTGTCAACAAGGACCCCTCTGCATCCAGTAGTAGAGGCATAGGTGAGGGGAAGGAGAGCACTGGGGCGGATTACGCGGGCAGAATGTAGGTGCATAAAAAGAGTACAAAGGTGTCCATGGCCATGGTGCCATGAAATATTCAGTGCTGTTTATGACACCCATTGACTGCCACCCTAATGATAGACACCTAGGGCTCTATTTCCTGGTCCAGAGAGCAGCAGAGCCATCAGAAAGATCTTTGATGATGTTTACAATGTCAAAGTATATTGCAAAGGTGCTAATTTTAATGGAGTTGTAAAAGAAGCGTATGAAGTGATTGGTTGTTGGTTTGGGTGGATGACACATGTCCTACCCCCTCAAACAACCAAAAAATTTATTATAAACTTTACATTTCAAACACTCTAGTGCTGCCCATTCTGGTCGCTCCTCATCAGATTCTTGGTAAGAGTATGTTTTCTCTTCTCTTGCTTTTATTCCTGTTGAACTATTACTCCACTGGAGCCCAAGAGTAAAAAATATCCTCTGACTATTTTAGCATCTAGGCTTAGAAGTAGGACCTCTGTACTTAATCTATTGGCAACTTAGATTAATAGTTCTTCAATAGTGATGACAGATCGTTGCGAACATTACAGGTGTTCGACCTATATAGTTCCTCCAGCAAGACCTTTCCGCACCTGATCCGGCCGGAGTTATTTTCACTAGAGACCGGGTAGAGACACCCGATCTTTAGTGCTATACCGAGTACGGGCCTGAAGTGACGTCCGACCAGTATAGGAACCAGGAACTGTGCATTCCATATACCGAAATTGATGTCGCTGCGTCATTTCCAGTATAGTTCCGAATCAAATTCCTTGCCAACAGGCGGGGAATTTGAAGTTCTCCATGAACAGGCATACGGATCCGTCTGTTCGTGGACAGACACGGCCAATGTTTGGCCATCACTAGTCCTCAAGTGTTATCCCCACCTGTCTGCTGGTCATGAATCCCACTTGGTTCTTGCATATTATAGATAGCAAACTTTTATTTCAACAAAATGAGAGTAGTTTAGTGAATATTTTTTAAATTGTAAGTACTAAAGCTATGGGACAGAATTTTGAGCACACAGTGGGATCTTTTCTGATTTAGGGAGTACTGTAAGTAAAATACAGTCATTAGGTTTGGTGTCACTTTGTGGCAAAAACCCATGGTGTCAACTCACTATACGGCTTGCTGCGAATATGATGGGTGTCAAATTGTTTTCCCCTAGGCGGATAGTACCGAATAGGGACAGCCCTATACCGCATTTCTACCATACAATGGCTTGTCCCCTGGGCTCTACTTATACATATGCTTAGGTTGACTGGGCAGGGATTTCTCGCCTCCTTTTGCCAACTCTTCTGACTTTGTTTTGCTTCTACTGTTTCTTGCTCAGTGTATTTTGTGTGTTTTGTATCTTTTTGAAAATGATTAATAAAATTTATTTAACAAAAAGAAAAACATCGTTTAGCCTTTGTATACATTTGTATACGAAAAAAAAAATGTTTGGGGTCATTCCTCCTATGGAAATAAAATGGTGTCACCTGGTACTAACCGTATCCCCACACTGAGCTAGCCATGCCGGATTTCTGCATTTTAGCTGGTATTGGGGTATACTG
>CM070043.1:30373933-30395276 GCA_036250615.1 Ptychadena robeensis | reverse complement strand
CTATTGATGTGTTATAAATTTTGGAAAATTTTCAATAAAAACCTTTTTGAAACAAAAAAACACCTGAACCATGGGGGAGATCAGGATGGGGCCAAATGTTTTACAGGACAGATACTATCTTGATCTGGAGCTTTGTTGGATGACGCAGTGCTTGGCAGGGATCCTAACGGAGCACATGGACCTTACCTGCTCGGCAGAGGCTCAATGTATTCCACGATGTTTAGCCTTGCATCAGCGGAACAGCTCAGCACAGTGAAGACACAGCATCCGCCGAGCAGGTAAGTGAATGTGCTCTGTCCAGACCCAAGGTGGCGCAAAGCTAGCCAACATTGGGAATGGCTGCATTGCTGAAGTAAGCATGACCACCATTCACTAATGTCAAAACAATTTAAAATCCAGAAAGAATATTATTTATTTTCCAATCCATCAGGAATGCAGGAATACCTTCACCAGGAACAAAAAGGAAAACACAACATCAGACGTCTTGATTCCCCTCTTCAAAGAAAAAAAAAAAAGAATTCAATCTTTCCACCCAGAATTTATATATATAAAAGAAAAATCTCTGCGATTCCCTCTTTCATCTTTTCCGCGGCAGCCATTGAACTGAAACTTGTAAAATGTCAGTGAAGTTTCCTTGGTTCTGACCCATGACATTGTCACTTTGAATGTCCAGAAATAACTTGTGTGTGTCAAAATGGATAATGTCACAGAAGTAACTGTGGAGGAGCAGCGTGACAGCTCGGGAAAAGGAAAGGAAATCATCCAGCCTCTTCACCATGCAGGAGGGAGATGTAAAACCCAACAATTTCTCGCTGACTTCTAAGGAAGCACGACAAATGAGAATGTTAATTGCACAGTCTCTGTTTAATCACTTCTGTTGATTATGCAGAACTCACTCATCAACTTTCTTCAATAAACACACACAGCACATAAAAAGGAATGTGCCACAGAAACCGGCTATAAAATCATAATGATTAATTACACACAATAAATTGGAGGAAGCAAATTTCAAGGAATCCTTTAAGCTACAAATTAAATTAGTATTTTGAATGTTGTTTTTAAGTTTTCTTGGGCAGTGATGTTCAGAGTGATTCTTGGGGCCTTTTCAATCTATCCTAAACAAATAGCAATGCAGTGTGCTATGCACAGGAAAACCTCTTCTACCATTTATACATGTATGCGTTCTCTTATGTGTTACTGCGCAATACAGTGAGCCTTGTACGGGACAGATGAGCTGTGGAGTGCAGAGTGATGATGTCATCACGCTGTTCTCCTTCGCTCACAGTATTGGCGGGCATCCTTTGTGTGCCGGACATTAGTTTGAATGGGGACGCCGGTCACCATTGAAACTAATGGCATCAGCCAGAGATTTATGGACACGTCTGTTCTCTGGCGATCGAGCTTTGGGATAACAGAGATCTATCACCCCATGTGGGGCAAAATCGTCCATCGCTGGTAACGTGTGTGGGGACCCTAACACAGTACATCCGTGACTGCATGCAGTGTGTACTTGACACGAGCAGGGCTAATGTGTAGAATAAGGTGCTATGGCATACTGTAGACGTTTAGATTCTATGCCAATGATGTCATCACGCATGGTCGGTCATTCTGAGAATCGGCCGTGCACCCTTTGCGTTTCGGCATTTACTTTGGAGTGGAACGATTGTTCCCCTCCAAAGTAATGAGATCGAACTCAAAATTACAGACATGTCTGTAATTTGGTCGATCAATTTCTGGGCTGAATAATGGCTCGATTTAAGGTGGGTACGTTATATTTGAGGGCGGTTTGCGCAAGAGCACACGGCGATCGCTCTGCTGCGAAATCTGCTGCAAATCTAACCGTCTATGCCCAGGTTAGTACATGCCCTCCCAAAACTTTATACCAATGCCTTAAATTAAATAAACAGCAATACTCCTTTAGACATTGGAATTTTAAGACCCCAACTTTTGCTTCCATAATTTATTAATAATATAATACATAAAAGTGCCCCCGTGACCAAACGGACACAATCTATAACAGCCCCAATTTTCTCAGCTCATTGGGAACTTCACCCTTCATTACAAAAATACCTAAATCACCAAAGACTTCCACCTTTTTCACCTCCTTGGCATTGCGCCACTTTAAAAAATCACGCCATGGGTGATCATGGCTGATCACAATAAGATTCACCACGATTTCCTGCCCTCCAGGGGACCCAGAACATTTTTAGATATGCGTCAAAAAAGAGATGCCCCCTCCATAATATGGAGGTCAAAGGAGTCGGGGTGAGTTTTATTAGCTGAGAAACTTATCCCAAGTTTACTCAGTCAGAGCGCCCAGGAGGTTAAATATAGAAACTGATCAGCCAACAGGGTACCAGTTACTCAAAGTATCCAAGATTTCATTTACAGGAAATAAAACTGCAACCTAAAACAGAAAACTATGACAATGAAACAGGTTTACATAAACCTAGAAAGGACTGAAAATTCGGGAGGAATGAGTAATGTTAAACCCAAAAAGAATCTTCTTTTACCAGATCTCCCCTTTTCCTTCCACCAAATGCCACCCTCAACCTATGTCACTGTAGGGTAAAGAAATACCCATTTATACTGTATATAGTATGTATTATGAGGTAATGGCTTTCTTCCAGCTATTTTGATTCTCTACTCAGATACTGTAAATTCCCCTCCCACTGGGAAAAGGTTATACAATTCCTCCCTGTTCAGTTGGTTAGTCAGTTCCAGCCAGAAGGTGCTTTCATCTCCTTTTAGGTTCCGTGCTGGCTGTCCACTCTGCAGTGCCTGGGCAAGATGCCCATCCGTGACGAATGAAAAGGAGCCCATTTGGACCAGGGCAGTCCTTCCCTCATCTTGCCCAAGTGGATGGTTGCGGTTTCCACAAGGTGTCTCTAGAGTAAGAGAAAGACACAAAATTCCCCCCCTCCGCTGGATCCATTTGGCTTTTCCAACTACTTCCTGCTACCCTGGGAGAAAAAGCCATCAATGGAATCCTCTGAGGAGCTGGTTAGTGTATGTGGGTTGTAGCCCCTCAAGACTTGTACATACTCCCAATAATAAAATCGCTATTCCCCCTAACCAACTGTGTGGACCTTAATTCTTGTGGGCAAGCCATGTGACAGAGTTGGGGCATGGGAAAATCTAAAAGGACCTAATTGCTTTGGGGGTTTGCCCTGGGCAATGCTACACCACCATCTCCACAACTAATCTTTCCATTACAACTAAAATTTCCATTATAGCCCACCCAGTCAAGCCCCCTTGCTCCTACTTGTTCCTCTCATTGACAGGGTGTATAGTACCATGCATGTGTTAGCGTCAACATTAGTGATGAGCGGCATAGGCAACATTCGTATTCGTGGCATGCCGCGAATTTTCTGGAAAACATTCGGAATATATTTGCATTCTTATACAAAAAGTTGCACTAATCTGGGTAACGTGACCAACATCCCAAATATATATTCACTGTAAAATTAGACGGGAGATAAACCCCACAACTAATTGGTTTCCCCCTGAGATTTTTACATCTCAGGGGCAAGGGGACTTTAACGGTCACAGATGTATGACAAGATGACATAGAGGTAAGATAATCAAAGCAGTAGCAATTTAATAAATGTGATGATTAAAAACATAGGGCTTTCCAGTGTCGGTTGATGTTAAAACATTGTCCTATAAGCATCAACAATTCACATGTATAGCAGGTACAAAAAAGACATGTAAGTAGACATATTGAAAAGTTCATTCGGCAATATTCAGGGGGTTTTTTTATTGCGAATATCGGCAGTTTTTATTGCGAATATCGCGCACGCAATATATGTTTAACATGGCGCGAATTTTTATGCAAATTTTTAAAGTGACGATTTTCGCAATATTCGCATCACCCCAATATTCATTCAAAAAACTGTTGATGGTGTTGCTAAGCTCTTGTTGCAGCCTTCCCATTCGTCCACTTGCATTGAGAGGGAAGTGTAATGGATAAAAAAAAAAAGAATATCCGGAATTGCGAATATTCGGCAATATATTCACCATCTTCGCGAATTTCCAAATTGCCGATATTCTAGATTAATATTTGGAGTCTGAATATTCGCGATCATCACTAGTCAACATTGCAGGTGCACAGTGCAGCACGTATAGTGTGAAAAGGTGTTTAAAGTGCTAAAATGGGAATGTAGACATTGTTGGAAAGAAACAATATATAAAGTTTCAATTACTAGGTGTGACATTTTAACTTCCATAGATTTTAGGTTTTGGTGTCAATATGTTTTACAGGCAACACATGCACACTAGCTTTTAGTGTCTTTCATAAGATTTTCATTGATGCCAGCATTAATGGTGGTATATAGAAGTTGTGCTTACATATGCATTGCGTGTGCATTGACAAATGAACAGTAAGTTGTGCAACTTCTCAATGCAAGCAGATATAGTTAAAAGCTGTACAATTCATATTGCACCAATTATTATTTTTTTGCATTAGGCAGCTCATCTATCAAAAAAGATAGGGCGCCTTTTGGTGTCCATATTAAAAAGTAAAGTAAAGGGAATTCCAGAACAATCATTACATTATTGCATCACCTTAACCCTAGTAGGAATATGTTTTATTAACCCTAGGGGGCCTAAACAGAAACACCTTGCTGTGCCTTCAGACTGGAAAATTCATAATGTTTTGTGAATTCTTTGTCATTGGAGTTTTTTTTTCCCGTTTTTTTTTTTGTACCATAAGACACACCCAGTTTTTAGAGCAGAAAAAAAAATATTTCATGTGTTTAAATGAATTAGGGAAAAAATCCCATGCAATACCCAATTTCAGCCACAAAAATGGTGTCACTAGAGAGCACACCTAAGGGAATCCTCTTTCTAATACATAGGGAAGAAAGGGGGGCCGGCGGGGGAATCTGTACTCTGGTCTCCCTATTCCCTCTGCAGCTTTGTGTGTGAGGAAACTGCTAGAGAGTGCAGCTTTCCCCACACAAACTCTGCATTGGCTATGTCTGCACAGCTCTGCAAATATAACCATTTGCAGAGCCACCAGCTTCCCATCTACAGTTCAGATGGGAAGCTGGTGGTCGCACATTTGGACCATAAGACACTTTTTTCGGGAATGTTGCTGGCGAAACAAAGTGTTTTATTTAAATTACATCAATACTATGTAAAAATAATCTGCATCTACAAACCCTGTGCCCGCTATTATTATCACCCTCATCACCAATCTCTTTTCGTTTGGTAATGCAGTCATGTTTTTAAAACATTCTTCTGACCTTGTCTACATTTTTCTAGGTTTTACTGAAGTAAAGGAGCCCATCTGTATGGGATGGTCTAACCTTTTATGCTTCGGACAGATAGAAATGCCACTTGCCCTTCGAAATGATTCTAAAGGGAACACATTTCACCAAGCTCGCTATATTTAACTACAGGTACCTGGTGTATGTCCCCCCAAAAACACAAATCTTTTCTCATAGGGATGCTTTATAAACTGCTGCACGACACTACTTTGTAAGAGGTCTACAAGAATTCCTAGATTCTTCTCCATCATTGTCTCTCCAGTTACAAAGAATGATGATGATCATGACATTTAGCAACATAAATCCTTATTTGTCATAACAATTCCCAATCAAATTGTGCTCTCAGGTCTGCTCTAACAAATAGAGCTTGATATATGTACCAGAAGAAGATATATTAAGCCATAATCCTACATGTTACTTACTGTGGAGCCTAAAAGCCTTTCACCATAGGGAAGAACGCATAGGATGTTATTATTGGAGTCATGGAGTTATGACTTGTAAATGCTCAGTGACAGAGCAGGTACTTGAGTAGTGAAAACACAACACGGCACTTTCAAAAACAAGTTTACTAGCAGAATCTCAATACTAATATAACTAATAAATGAGTCAGAAAATTATGAGGCTCAGAAGAGTCTCAGTACGGGGGATCAACCCTTATGCTGCATCTGAAGCTTTTAGTTTAAACAGAAAGACCCTTAAAGGTCTCTGGACAGTCCACCAGGTTTCCACTCTGCCATAGTGGGTCCCCCTCTCTGAAGTCTCTCAGGTAGGGGAAGACAGGTCACAGTTCTACTCACAATGCCTTCTGGACTACTGGACAAAGCCAGCTGGTACCAGAGCAGAGGTCTTAACCACCAGAAATCTATATTTTCATGAATGCCACTAGAAGTGCACATAATAGGGAGGATTGCAATAAAAAAAAATTACCTGTAATGAGCAATTCAAGATGATAATTCTGCAGCTCTCCCTTACTTCTGGGTTCTAGTCTCTGCAAGGCAACACGTCACGAGAGCTTTGTTTTCTGGGTAAACTTGTGATTATGTAATTATATTGAGGCACTTTCTATAGGAGATCATTGAACACCCCCAGTGGCCACCCACTATATTGCACCCCCAGTACAATGATCTTGGCAGGATTGACCTCTGCTTGTTCATAGCTTCATTCACCCCAGCAACATATAGCACCAAATGATTGGGAAACAGTACAGAGCTCCCACTGGTGATAAATACAACTTGAGTACACTGTCCTAATTCTTCTCCTTTTGAATACACACAATGTAAAAAGCTTATAGAATGTGTTAAAGACAATTTAACTTTTATATTGCTTTTTTAGGGATATCAGCAAAACATGATTTTCAGGGAGGACAAAGATATATAAGATTCTGCAAAGCAGGACACTCTTGGTAGTTGTGAGTACATGTGCACCGAGATATGGCCCTAGGTTAGTGACAAGTGACCCTGAATAATAGACAGAGTGATGCAAAGAAGCCTTGGAATGGAAAGGATTAAATTACAGTTTGCAAACAGAACTTTTTATTATGAAGAAAAACTCCTTCACTGGTTTCTTAGATCACTAAGGAGCTCCAGTGACACAATGTCACCAGCAGAATTTCTCCCTCCATCCCATCTCACCGGGGAGTCACACTCAATTCCCGCTCCTGATGCAGCTGCTGTCTTTTCAAAAATATATATAAAAGAAATGACAAAAATACAACACAACTTTGCAGACTATGCCTTTGTGATTGCTAGGGTAGATGTACAAATGTAAACTCTGATACAGAGGTCTTGCTACTAGACATCCTGAGAGATTTGAGAGTTCTGGGGAGACCCATCTATTAGGCATCTGCCCAGCACTGAAACACATGAAGCCTCTGTTTTTCCACATCTCTTTCATCTGCATCTTGGAGCCTCTGATTGATCTGATGAATTCCTGATTTAAGTAACGGACAGAACTTTAGGTTGGATCATCTGATATTATGAAAGCTTCTAATTTATAAACACACATTTTTTTTAAAGACATATATATGTCGAAGCTCGCTTTAACATATGTCTTTTAAAATTTTTGTTCAAATTGTTATTATGTAGATATCTATATGGAATGGGATTTACATATAGGTCTAAGGATTCACGTTCATGCCTACCATGAGTTTGTTTCTGGTTGTGCCCATTTAACATATAACAGAATCTACAAGGACTTTTTTTCTTTTTTTAATAGTCTTTCACTGCATGAGATTTATATGTCAGTGGGTTTACAAAGGGCAATTTGTGTTACAAGAATTAAATTTGCAATTAATGACTAAATACACCCACTGAATATTTCTTCTGTCATTTTCCCAGGCTTACCTATTGGATATCCGTGGCGGGTGTCAAAAGGGAGGACAAACATTTGATTGCTAATTGGGATAAGGCTGCCACACACGTACCGAGCAGGGGCCGACAGATGAGTGCTCAAAGTATCGGCGGGCACCCTTCGTGTGCCGGTCATTCGTTTGAATGGGAACGCCGGTCCCCATTCAAACTAATGGCATCGGCCATAGATTAAAGGCCCCCATACATGTCGCCCCATGTGGGCAGCCGCAATCCGCGGCCGATTTTCCAGACAGCAGTGAGCGTGCACGCACATTGGTCTGCCAGAGAACGAACATGTCCGTAAATCACTGGCCAATGCCATTAATTGGGACAAAGGATACTTTGAGCGACAGGATGCAGCGTGATGACGTCATCACACTGCATTCCACCGCTCATATGTTGAACCCCAACTCGCTACATGTGTGGGGGCCTTTACGGACATGTCCGTTCTCTGGCTGACTGAGCTTTGGGATTTGTCACCCCAAGTGGGCATCCGCGATCCGCGGCCGATTTTGCTCGGCGGCTCACTACATGTGTAGGGGCCTTTATTGATATTATCCCCGGGGTAACAGTTCTAAGCACTTTTCAGTTCAGGGCTGTCCAGCTCTGGTGTATAAGGCCAGATATGAAACTTATCAAGCAGCACTGGGAAGCAGAGGTTACATCAGAGGTCATTTAAAAGTACCCATTACCCATTACAGTACCCTAAAATATCAGAGAAGTCTTGTCAGTCCTATTTTGGTAACAATTGCATGGATGGCACCATACCAAGAGTGCCCCAGTATAGGCCAAATGTCCAATGTGACTGAACACTGGTTGTTTTCTTGTATTCCAGATATTTTTTTGGGTGGCATCATCAATACATTTTAAAACACTATACTTTGCATATCCACACTTGTTTCCATTTAATATATTTGATGAATGCGTTCAGAAAACACTTTTCATTCTAAAATTGGTCTATTGCAGTGGTTGGCAACTGAGTTGAAATTGAGGGCCACAAGTGCGGCCCTCGGCATCACTAAAGGGCCGCACATAACATCGATCCAGACCCTCCCCTCATTGACATATTTCGGCAGGCGGTGAAGCAGATCAAGACAGGCAGTTAAAACCCAACAGCGCCCCCCACCCTCCTCCTGCCCCTGGGTGCAGAGCTCATATGTAGACCTGGTTTCCACGATCAACATTGACAATTTAACTTATGTAGGACCGCCAAAGTTGATTAGGAACGCTGGGTCAGTATTTGACCACTTCACAGGTGAGTTGCTATGCCCTATGCATTAACAGTTAGGTTAGGGGGACCACCAAACAACGCCCAAAGGGCCGCATGCGGCCCCCGGGCCTCAGGTTGGGCACCTAGGGTATATTGGGATAGGTGTTTTACACTAAATATACATACATTGATACACAAGCTACACAGTAGTACATTAACTTCTCGATGTCAAAGGCATTCATCCACAACCTGTGAGAGGCCTCGATATGTGCCGAGAGGAGACTGCATGCACGCTGATTGGTGTGCACAGAGAGGATGTAGCACAAAAATAAATTGTGTGCTTGGTGCTGTTTCCCTGAAAAGAGGACCTATTCAGAAAAAGATTTTTTGGGGGGAATTTGGGGGATTCTGGAATTGTAATCCCTATTATACTATACATAAAAAAGCCAAAGCAATTGGCAACAGAAGGCAGAAGGAGAGATAGACCCTTCATTAAGAGAAGCAGACACCCCAAAAGAACCCATGATACCCAAAGCAAGCTGGAACAAAAAGGGACCTGACAGCAATTCTGGATTTGGAGAGTTTTGACTAAATAGGTCATCCCCTTAAAATAAGACCTAAAGCATCTTTTTGGACAAGACGCTTCATACTCTCATTCTTAGCGATGGTCATGAATTTCAACTAGTTTGAGAGCTATCTGTATCTTATGTAAAGGCACAACTACAGGTGGCCAAATGGCCATGGGTGGTCACACCTTGGTTCCGTGCCCGGCTAATTTTTCCTTTCCAACGTGTAAAGCCCCCCATACACCTTGAGATCGATCCATACAATTTCCATTAGATCTACCAACAACTGTGTAGTAAAGTGGCCTCCCTGATAGAATACATAGTGATTGGAAGGACTAGAAAGATCCTCATATTACATGCTTTTGGTAGAACAAAAGTTGATTGTACAAGAATTGTATGGAAAGATTGTAAGGTGTGTGGGGGCCTTTAGTCAGCCAGACTCTCAGCTCTCATACGTACTGCAGTAGAGAAGGGGAGATCTGGCCACGGGTGGATCTTTCCTATGGCTCTTTGCTTTGTGTATGTCAGTTTGAGACCACCACCAGCTGTCAGACCTTCCCTCTGCAGTGTATGTAAGCTTACCAGCTCACATACAGTCGGACCTGAGGTCAGAAACAGCTCTTCTGCCTTCATCTCCCTCTTTGACAGCCATAGCATGAAGCTCTAGCAACCCAAAGTATTTTTCTGGGATCAGAAGCTCCACTGTTTAGAGTGGATCCTATACAACAGAGTCCCTGAAAAAATTATCTGCAAAAACAAGGGCAGAAGGGGGGGGTGGGGGTGGGGAAAGCATCTGCAGGGTATGCAGTAATCGTCCCGCAGTGTTTACTATTGTATCTATTATTTTTAATGTTAGGGTACCAACACCTCTGTCTAAGATTGAAACAAATAGGAAATGGGGAAGGGTAAATAACCTACTTAATGGGCATGTGTACCGTATAGCACATCCCAAAGGAGAAAGAGGTAGGTGAGGCTTTTAAGGTACCTGGATATCTAGTATCCATTAAGTTGCTCTAACACATAAGTAAATTTAAAATATACATGATTTTATTATTAGGTTAAAAAAGATAACATGATAGGCTAGTGTACAATACTCATCACACATTTTTAGCACACAAGAAAAAAATAATCACAAGCAAACAATATGTGTCACCCCGATATCACCAGAGAGGGGGAAAAAGGGGGGCTTTCACATTAGGTCCAACGCGTTTCGTCCGCAACAGAAACTGACTTCTTTAGGGACATAAAGTGCATTCAAGATATCTATGTAAAAAACATGATTTTAGTACGTTTCATGCATTGGCACAGAAAAGGGATCAACATAGTAGAGTGTCGGGTAGTCTGTGGGAGCTTACTTGATAAAAACAATGATTCATCGTCACAGCACTTCTGTGCTACAAGTGACTGATGGTGTAAGACATAATTCCAAAGCGATCATCAGGTCTTCTTACTATACCAGTCTATGAATAATACTAATTGATCTTGATCGCTTTGGAATTATGTCTTACACTATCAGTCACTTGTAGCACAGAAGTGCAGTGACGATGAATCATTGTTTTTATCAAGTAAGCTCCCACAGACTACCTGACACTCTATGCTATGCTTTCCCACAGATCCTGGATTGGCGCAGGGGTGCCAGGAGCAGGGAATCTATGCCAGGTCTTCTCCCAGAGCCCCCCTAACGGGAGATAGTCAGGATCCCTTGAGGGGACCCTGTGGACTTTTCCCGCACTCGGTGTCAAGTCCTGCTTCCCTGTCGTACCCCCCCATGAGGTTGGGGAGTCGAGGGAGGTCCCCAAGATGAGGCCCCTTGATGGGGAAGACAGAAGATGGTCAGAGTATCCGCGAAGGTCCGAGGCGGCATATGTCGTGCGAACCGTTGGACAAAAGCGTAGGTCATGGGCAGGCGGCACCGTAGCGGAATCCATAACCCGCTATGGTCGAGGCAGGTCAAGGCGGCAGCGGAGGGAGTAGTCGATACAAGCAGAGTCCGGGGTTCCAGAATCAAACGTGGTCGAGGTCAAATCTGGGTCACGTACCCGTGAGATCAGACCGAAGGCGAGCAAGCTCTAACATAAACCACAAGATCAGCTGTAATCTTCCAGCCATGGCTGGCAGACTGACAATCTATTTATAGAAAGTTGCATCCCCGCAACCGCCCCATGGGAGTGGCTGTCTCAGCCGGGGCCACTCTTCCTGTCAGACTTCTAAAATTAAGGCTAGGCTCTCGCTCGCGCTCGCGCATGCGCACGGTAGCGCGCACCGCGCGGCACCATGACGCGGCGGCCCTCAGAGACAACCGACGGGGACCCTAGAGCCCCCTCAGTGTCCCCCGGCAGGCATGTTGGACAAGTGTACGGAGGTCACGGCTCAGGGGAGAAAGGGACGGCGACCAGAAGCGTGGACCTGACATAACCCCCACCCAAAGCCGGACTTTTCCGGACGGCAAAGGACCAGGCGTGATCAGGGCTGCGAGAATGAAACGGGGACAAGGCCGGGCGCAATGGACGGCCCCCTGGCCGGGAACCCAGGAAGCCTCCTCCAGCCCAAACCCCGCCAACGGACCAGATAAACTGCAGCCCCGACCCCGAAACCGAGAACCGAGAGGGACTCCACCTCATACTCCTCTAACCCCAGCCAGGAGAACAGGAGGAGAGGCGACCTCCCGGGGAACGTATTCCTCCGTGACCCGGCCTAAGAAAAGAAACATGGAGACAGGGTGAACAAACGGAGATAGGGGGGAGTGCGGAGCCGAGCCGCCACCCGACCCCGGTTAACCATAGCATCACTGCCATAGGTCCCCAAGCAACCGCGGGGCCAATCTAAAACGTGAAGGAAAAAAAAAAAAAAAAAAACAAGCGCAGACTGATCGCGTAGGAGGGAAAGCCATACCTTATCACACCGTCTGGAGGACGGGAAACGGAGCCACGACTTGCGGTCATCGATGGCCCTCAATAGTGCCTGGGCTTGGAGGAGGCGTTCACGGCTACGACCCCAGGCCTGGTGCAGAGCGGTTAAGCGTTCAGCCACTGCTGGGACCGAGCGTCCGGGAACGAAACCGGCAGGAACCGAGGGTGGTACCCTGAGTTCAGAAAAAACGGTGAGTGGTGGTGGCAGTATGCTAGAGTTTGTTGTCAGACTCGCCACGGGGGAGGACGCGGACCAGTTGTCCTGGGTGTCGGAGACGAGCATCGTAAATACTGCTCCCATGACTGGTTCATCCTCTCACCTGCCCATTCGCTTGGGGGTGTATCCCGATGTGAGGGAGGATAGACCCCGAGCAGGCGGGCCACCTCCTCCAGAATCCAGAGTTGGAACTGAGGGCCCCGGTCAGTAAACGATGTCCCCACATGGAGTCCGGGCAACCGAACGGCCTCCTTCAAGAATAACCCGAGCGGTTTCTGAGGCGGAGGGAAGAGGCAGTGCCAACCAGATGGGCCATCTTGGTAAACCTATCGATGACAGTGAGATCACTCGTAGCGGAGTCAGAGGGAGCAGCGTCACAGTCCATCGCCAGGTGGGACCACGGACGCTCAGTAACCGCAGATGAAGCATGAGGCGAAAGGACGTGTCCGGGGCGTTTTGGAGCGGGCGCAGACGGGACAGGCCATTCCGTCTGGAGATACAGTGCCTCTCTCATTGGACGACCACCATAACTGGCGACGTAGGCAGGTCCAAAGTCCGCTGATCCCAAAATGACCGGCGAGGGGCTATCGTGACAGAGAGCCAGCACGTCCTGGCGAGACGTCTCCGCACATAGACTTGGGAGTCCCCGCCTAGCATTCCATCCCTTTTTGTGTAAGCATGGCGTGGGGACGACTCGTGACCGCTCGGAAAAAACCCTTCTCCGGTCCCCTGAGTTCAGACCCAGTAGGAGAAAAGTTTTAATCGGGTAGAATTGGTACAGTTCTGAGTGCCGGGGTAACCTGGAAACATACGAGATAGGGCGTCTCCGCCTTCTGTCTTTCTGCCTGGGGTGTAGGTCAAGTGGAAGTCGAAGACGGGGGCGAAGAACAGCGCCCAACGAGCCTGACGGGGATTTAAAAATCGTTTAGCCTGGCGCAGATATTGGAGGTTTTGTGGTCATGAGGATAAGTATTGGTGTTTCGTCACCTTCCAGGAGGTATCTCCACTCTCCAGAGCGGCCTCATGGCGCAAGCTCACGGTCCCCCCGCGTGTAGTTTGCTTCAGCCGGGTGAGTTTGCGGGAGAAAAAACATACAGTGTGTAGAGCGTTCGTCCTCTCAGATTCGTTGGCAGAAACAGCTCTTATCGCAGACCTCTCACCCTCCTCATCCCGAGGCATCGCCTCCATGAGTATGCAGAGACTTGGGGTCCGGGTGCCTGATGATTGGGGCCGTGGTGACCTGTGTTTTCAGGAAATCGAAGGGCTGTCCTGTGCGCGGGCGGCCAGGCGAACTTCAGCTTGGTTCGTGGTGAGTTGCGTGAGGGGGAGCACTATTTTCGAGAACCCCTAATGAACCTCCTGTAAAATTCGCTGAAGCCCAGAAACCCCTGTAACCGCCTCCTATCGGCAGGAACGGGCCAGTCCCGTGATGGCTGAAACCTTCTTGGGGTCCATCGGTGAATGCCGTTATTGGAGATTCTCGAGACCTAGAAACGGGATGCTTGGTCTGTTTTCAAACAGACATTTCCCTTTCTCTGCCTTGGCATCACAGCGTGGAGTCTTATGCGTTCGAGCACCCTTGCGCATGTGTAACCCTGTGTTGGTCCAGAGACCGGATATAACTGTATATCGTCTAGTACACGACTTACGAATCTGTCCACGAAGTCACGGAATATGTCATTAATAATGCTGAAAAGTGCTGGGGCTTACACAATCAGAAAGGCCATAACCAGGTTACTCAAAGTGGACCCATCTTGGTCCGGAACCAGTTTTTTCCTCGTCCCCCGGCCGTACACGTACCGAGTTGTAGGCCCCCCTGAGGTCCAGTTTGGAGAGACCCGGGCAGAATGGAGCCGTTGGGTAAGGGTCTGCGAGTAGGGGGGAGAGGGTAGCGTTTTTTAACCGTGATGGCATTGGACTGCCGTAGTCAATTATTGGCCTCAGGACTGGTCCTTTTTCTGAACAAAAAACATGCCGGCTCCGGCGGGTGAGGTGGACCGCCCGAATGCAGCCCTTCTTCAAGGAAGAACTGCGATATATTCTTTGAGTGCGAGCGACTCCCGCTCAGCCAGTGGGGTAGATGGGGCCGGACGGGCTTTCGCCCCCTGGATACTCTATGGACATTGGTAGGGGCGGTGTGGCGGCAACCGGTCATGCCCCCCGTTTGCTGAATCGTCCATGAACTGATGGTACTGGGGGTGAACGAGGACTGGTTCTGACGGTCCCCCCCCCCCCTCCGAGAAGCGAGAGGAGGGCGACCTGGGCATGGCATGAACCCTGGCAGTAGTCCGAAGAGTTGAAACCGATTTCTCCAGTAGCCCCAGGCGATGATGTGATTGTGGCGTACATCCGGGGCAGACCCAAACCATGTGGAACAGGAGTGTATTAATGGACAGGAGAACCGGATGTTTTCGGAAATGTCCGAAGTGTGTTCACGGCTTTCAGAAACGGGGTCTCCCACGATCACAGGCCCGAGGGAAGTCAGGGAGCCGTCACCGAGGGCGAAGGGTGTAGGCTGGCTTTCTGCAGTAGCCGTAGGTTGGGGAGCTGGCGAAACGCTGCATCAATAAGCAATCTCATTGCGCCTGCGTCGAGAATTTGCGTCCAATTTTGATGAGGGAAGATAAGATGTGAGGAGAACCTGGCATGCATCCCCAACTCCTGGGGAGGCTTGGCATGCACCTTACCCAGAGGACGGTCCGACAAGAGCGCAGCAGATTGTCCGGTGGCAACCCACAATAGAGGCAGAGTTCCTGGAAACCCTCTCCCGTTCCTCTCTGCTAAACGAAGGACAGTGGCCCCGAGCTGCATCGGCTCACAGGGGAGAGTTCCGAGGCGGCAGGGATGGTCCCAAGTGCGGTAGTGGCACCGGAACGGGTGGTCCCGAGGTGTGGGTACTGTAACCCCCCCGCCCGTTCACTCTGCGTTCCCTGAGACGCGGTCTATTCTATCGAGAGGTCTATTAGTTTCTTGCAGGGTTTGGGGATCCCCACGCTGGCTAGCTCTCTTTTAAGCCTCCGATAGTCCACCCGACTGACTGGCAGGGATGCGTCGTTCCAGTCGAGGTCAGAGAAGACGGTGCAAATCAGCGACATACTCCTCGACTGGACGCGCGGATTGGCGAAGGCCCCTTTCGCCGATTCAAGGCGTCTCTACTCGGCGAGGGTCGCTGTAAGCTGCCCGAGTCCTGGAAAAAGAGGCCTCACAGTGTTCAGAGCGTGTCTTGTTGTCTTGGCCGAGTTTGAATGCCATCTCTGTGGCTCGCCCTGGAGGAGGGAACATGACTGTGCCGACCTTATGCGTTCCTCGCTAAAGTCCGTGGCAGTAATGTGACGTGGAGGGACAGGCATCTGGAAAGTGTCGAACTCTTGACCGATCACCGGAAAAACGTGGGTAGGGAGCGGAAGCTTCGTTTCCGGTGGAGGCTGACGGGGGGGGGTCCAACCGGCCCCTGGCGGGGTGCTGGAGCTTGAGCTTTGTCTGTTTTGTAGATGAGCAGCCGCATGGTGAGCTCACGGACCTGTTTGCAAGTGTCGGCTAGGAATTCTTCTTCCCCAGGGACAGACATGGCTGGAATATTCGGTTATGCTTTCCCACAAGATCCTGGATTGGCGCAGGGGTGCCAGGAGCAGTGAATCATGGCCACCCAAGGGGTCTTCTCCCAGAGCCCCCCTAACCGGAGATAGGCATAGGGATCCCTTGAAGGACCCTGTGGACGTTTCCCGCACGTTCGGTGGCAAGGTCCTGCTTCCCCTGGCGTACCCCCCCAGGAAGGTGGGAGCGAGGTCCCAAGAGTAGTCCCTTGATGGGAATACAGAATAGCGGTCAGGTATCAAGCGAAGGTCGAGGCAGGCAGAGTTCGTGCAAACCGTTGGACAAGCGTAGTCAGGGCAGGGCGGCCAACGTACTTAATCCAATAAACGGCGATGTTCCGAGGCAGGCGCAGACGGAGGGAGTATCGATAACAAGCAGAGTCGGGTTCCCCGAAATCAAACGTGGTCGAGGTCAAGCAGGGTCAAGTCCGGGAGATCAGACAAAGTCGAGAAAAAAAAAAAAACAAGCTCTAACTTAAACAACAAGATCAGCTGTAATCTTCCAGCAATGGCTGGCAGGATGAACAAGCGTATTTAATAGGAAGTGCATCCCCAGCACCGCCCCCATGGGAGGGGCGTGCAGCCGGGGCAACTTCCTGTCAGACTTCTCAAAATAAATTCAGGCGATGGCTCTCGCTCGCGCTCGCACTGCGCACGGGAAAGCGCGCACACGCGCAAAGGATCACACGTGCGGCACCAGGACGCGGCGGCCCCCTCAGAGGACACCGACGGGACCCTAGAGCCCCCCTCAGTGTCCCCCCGGCAAGGCATGTTGGGACAGGTAGGAGGTAGCCCGCTCGGGGAGAAAGGGACGGCGACAGAGCGGGGACCTGACACTCTACTATGTTGTCCTTTTCTTCCAATCATGAACGTACCTAAATCCCATGTTTTTTTACATAATATCCTTGAATGCACCTTTATGTCCTGAAGAAGTCATTTTCTGTTGCAAGACAAAACGGTTGGCCCAATTTGCAAGCCCCCCCTTTGTCCCCCTCTCTGGTGATAGTCTGGTGACACATATTGTTTTGCTTGTGATTAATTTTTTCTTGTGTGCTAAACTGTGTGATGTATTGTACCCTAGCCTATCATGTTATCTTTTTTAACCTAATAATAAAATCAGGTATATTTAAATTTGATTTATGGTTGAGGCAACTTAATAGGATACTAGATATCCAGGTACCTTAAAACCTCACCTTACCATCTTTCTCCTTTGTATGTTGCTATAGCGACTATACACATTCCATTCAGTAGGTTATTTTCCCCTTCCCCTTTCCTATTTGTTGAGAAATTAGAGAATATTAGATTCATCCTCCAACTTTGTGTTGCTGTCTGTTAATCCATTTGATGAGTACTTTCCATCCTATAGTGGAAGGTGGCCACAATTTTTCCAGCAGGACATAAATGGCATTCCACGCCTTTGCAGGCTGAACAATATAAAAAGATAAGAAAAAGTTATGTCCTGAAAGTTTGTTACATTAAGCCTATCCTCTAATGGTAATCTACAACATCTGCAGCATTTCAGCAATGTTGATGGTAGAAGGCGTCAGAAGAAAAAATAGCTGAAAATAGAAATCACACCTTCTTTGGTGTCATGTTTTGTGGTGAAAAGGCAGCCATATAGGTATCATCACTTCACTGTATCACTTTGTAGAATGTTTCTGTTCAAATGTCCCTTTAGAGCACAATCAGCACCACAAGACTGATTGGATGTGTTTAATTTACATCAATGTGTTTGTAGACCCTCACTCATGTTACAAGATACACGAGACAGCAATCATTACTAGCTACAGGAAACAAAAGTGCGAGGACGCAGATATTATATATTCATGCATAATGAATAGATCTTAACTAACTCACAAGGTTGCAATTCCTGATGGCCCATTTAAAGGAAGTTTGGATGCCATTTCAGCAACCACCTTTCTGCATTGATATAGGTACTGTGAGCATATAGCCATTAGATGCATGAGACCTGGGGCTGTGATGATTGTCAAATTGCCAACACTAATGGGTCACATGGGTCACTTTTTGTCCTATACAGTTTATAGCGTACAACTATAACCCTATCACACTGACTTACCTGAAATGATTATAAAAATCTGCATACTGTATTTACTTTTGCATTTAGGACTTTAAAAAAGTAAAACTGTGTATTGTTTTTAGCACAGTTCAGGAACGTGCAATCCATTCCCAACAACTGATCTCCTAACCGCATCGCCTAGGGTAATCTTGCAATAACAGAGCAAGGTGGCTCAGTGGCTAACACTGGGTTTCCGGGTTGCAATCTTTGTCAGGACCCTAATCTCTCTGCTGCAAAGGAAATGTCTGTTCTCCTCATGTCTGCATGGTTTTCCTCTCGGTACTCCTTTCCTCTAAGCTAAGCCAATACACTGTCGGATTCCATGGCCAATTGATCACTCACCCGTCGATTCCGGCGATCTCAGCGGGAATCGAAGCTCCGATCAATCGGCCAATTAGGAGTATCCGATCGCTTGCATACCCCTTGTACCAACGGATTCCTGGACTGATCCGTGTCCGATCGCTTACTTCCCAATGGGCAACCCCCCTGATGTGTGGCAGAATCGTATCAGAAGACCAACATGTTGGTTCTCTGTCGGATCCGATTCTGCGCCCCCGATCAATCGGACAGCGACGATCCGAGCAAGGGGCTGCCCTCGGATTCCGGCACGATCGTGTTCGCGTGCATCGCTCCCGAATCGCTCGTGCCAGAATCCGGTGGGAATCCGACCCGTGTATGGGGCCTTAACTACTCCAAAGACAATACTGGTATGTCAACCTGCTGCCCCTCCAAAATAAGAATGGCAGTCAAAATAATTTGACAATTTTTTGTGGTCAGCTTCTTGAGAATGGTTCGGGGATGACTATGGGGGACATAGGATTGTCAGATCATCTAGTGACAGTTAGGATATGTCTATGGTAGGGACATAGGCTTGTCAGATCATCCGAGGGGACCGTTATTGATATGTCTATGGTAGGACACAGGTTTGTCAGTTACGAGGACAGTCAGTGATGACTAGGTTGGACAGGAATTGTCAGTTCATCTGTGGGACAGAGTTAGTGCTATGGACTATGGTGATGACACTAGATTTTCAGCTCCTCTGAGGGAACAGTAAGTGAATGACTATGGTGGACATTAGATTGTCAGCTCCTCTGAGGTGACAGCAGTGATATGACTATGTTTAGGACATTAGATTGTCAGCTCCTCTGAGGACAGTCAGTGATCTACTATGGTGGGGACATAGGATTGTCAGTTACTGGGACAGTCAGTGGTATGACCTATGGTGGGGACCTAGGATTGTCCAGTTTATCTTTGGACAGTTAGTGAATGCTATGGTGGGGACATCGGATTTGTCAGTTCTCTGTGGACAGTCAGTGATATGAACTAATGGTGAGGACAGTAGATTATCAGCTTATCTGTGGGACAGTTAGTGATATGACTATTGTGGTGACATTAGATGTCAGCTCCTCTGAGGAAGTCCGTTAATGATATGGTGAGGACATTGATCGTCAGCTCCTCTGATGACAGTGAGTGATATGACTATGGTCGGGACATTAGATCGTCATCTCCTCTTGGACAGTGGAGTGATATGACTATTGTGAGGACATAGATTGTCCAGCGCCTCTGAGACAAGTCCGTGATATGACTATGTGGTGCATTAGATTGTCAGCTCCTCTGAGCAGTCCGTGATACTAGGGTGAGGACATTGAATTGTCAGCTCCTCGATGACATTCGTGATATACTATGTTGAGACATTAGATTGTCACTTCTCTGGGGCAGTCAGGATATGACTATGGTGAGGACATTAGATTGTCAGCTTCTCTGAGGACAGTCAGTGATTTGACTATGGTGATGACACTAGATTGTCAGCTCCTCTGAGGACAGTCAGTGATATGACTATGGTGGGGACATTATATTGTCAGCTTTTCTGGGGACAGTCAGTGATATGACTATGGTGGGGACATAGGATTGTCAGTTCATCTGAGGAACATTTAGTGGTATGTCAGCTCCTCTGAGGGATATTTGGGGATTAGTGTTGAATATTGGAATGGCGAAGATTTTTTGCAAATATTGGCAATTCAAGATTTTGCGAATATCTTGAGTCTTTTTTTTTTTTTTTTAAAACAGGATCCCACGTGTATGGCCATGCATCACAATAATAATCGCAATGCGATAGTAACTATCCTGTTCGACCATAAATTTAGATAATATATACCTGAGCTGACCCAAGTATAAGCCGAGGCACCTAATTTTATCTACAAAAACTGGAAAAACGTATTGACTCGGGTATAAGCCAAAGGGTGGGAAAAGCAAAGTCAGATAGTCAAGGTTTCTAAATGATAACAATGTAGAGAAAGCACCATTGCCCCTAGGAAACAGGGGAATCTAAGTGCCACAACCTCAATAAAGTTAAGAGAACACAGGTTTATTGTTATTACAGGATGGGTTTTTACGGCAATTTATACCATTCAAACATGAAAATAAGTTTCCCTTTAAACATTCTGAATTATTACTATTATTAAGATCAATACAATAAATACAAAATAAATGGACACTTATTTAATTGTTTTCATCAAAAGTAGTGTAGTGTTCTATTAGAATTTCTATTAAACTCTTTTTCTAGTAACAATTTATAAACGGGCCAACAGTAACCATAGCCGGCCACCAGATGGCAGTGTGGTGCTGTTTGTTTACATTACATCAGCTGGTGTCAGAAAACACAACAGAGCTTCACAAAGGCTGCCAGTGCCTGCAATTCAGGGACCCAGAAAACAGGTAAAAGGATCCTGACTTGAGTATAAGCAGAGGGGAGCTTTTTCAGCCTATTTTTTGGGCAAAAAAAAATGGCTTATACTCGAGTATATACAGTATTAATTTGGTAATGCATGGTTATAAACAGATACTGTATTTCATATTTACAAATATCGAATCGGATATTAGCAGAATTTTTCGCAAAAGATCGCAAATTTTAATACTGACTATGCTGCTCATCACTATTGGTGATATGACTATGGTGGGCACATGAAACTGTCAGCTTGTCTGAGGGATATTTGGCGACAGGACTATGGTGGGGATACATACATGACATTAAAATGACCCAATCAGTTTCTTAAATCGATTGCATCTTTGTATTTAGTAATTTGTCTGAAGTATTTTTTTCCCTGACTAGCAGAAGCTAAGGCTAAAGCTCTACTTTTTGGGAGCGGATGT
>CM070043.1:30356071-30369251 GCA_036250615.1 Ptychadena robeensis | reverse complement strand
ACAAAGGGACCCTTTCTGGACACAATAGTGTTGGAAAAGGTTATTTTCAGGAGGAAACTAACACTGGGACAATGGACATGAAGAGGGGGGGGATCCATGGCCAAAATCCAAAGAAATGTTTTTCAGCAAATATAAATCCGCACAAAGGATTTCTACAATGTAGTCATTTGGAATTTGAACATAAGAGGGGAGTGGAGAGCACTCAACAACATGGTTGGCAAATGCACTTAAATGTGTGAATTCCACTGAAACAACCTGTGAGATATGCTGTGCCCGTTGCCTACAGTTAAAAAGGAATTTTTCATGTTATGGAGGACACTCGTGGAGAGGGACAGTGTGGAGGAAACTGGGGGAGATTGGCAGTATTGGCGGACACTGGTGTGATGGTCAGTGTGTAGAGGACAAGGTGGAGATGGACAAGTTGTGGAGGACAACTGGGGTGAGTGGTTCAGTGTGGAGGACACTGGGGGAGAGGGTGGTCAGTGTGGAGGACACTGGTGGAGAGGGACAGTGTTGGAGGACACTGGTGGGATGGTCAGGGGGGGAGGCACTGGGAGATGGTCAATATGGCGGACCCTGGTGGTGATGGTCATGTGTGGGGACAATGGTGGAGGACAGTTCGGCGGAGAACATGGATTGTTCGACCCTCTTTTCCCCGGCGAGAAGTGGGTGTCGACCCCACTCAGTTAGCCAGCGAGAAGAGGATTCGCATAACGCGGTTCTAGTGAAAAAACCGGGTCGGAGCAGGAAGTGACGTCAGTGATCACCATCCGGCTCACAGAACAGACTATGTCGTTCCAGTACGCGTTCCAGGACCGGGCGCGCAGCGAGCGAGCAAGCTCCGTGCGCCGCCGAAGATTGAGCTTATTATTCCCCCAGCAGACAATAGTGTCTGTCCTATATCCAAAGCAAATCACATATACTTTTTCCTACTTGTCCCAACTTATCAACAAATCTTTTGTTTACATTTATTTAGCAGAATACCAGAGAAAGGGAGTCTTTGGTGTCTATTAGCCAAAAGGCTTCACAAAACACAACCATTGTAGTGACTCCTATTCCCAGCCGCACCCCAACCGGCTTGGGAACAGGACCAAAATTAACCATTCCTGTATCCAATGGGACCAATCTCATGTTAAAACACATACACCACACTGGGGGAGCACCATACAACCAGACCCCCCCCCCCAACTTGTAACCTGAAATGTGTTTTGAATAGACCTCCAAAAACCCCTTTTAACCCTCAGGGACCCAAATATAGAAAAAAACTTCTTGTATGACTTTTTGTATGACTTTGTTGTATGACTTAACCTCCCTAGCGCTACAGCTTTTACACGCCATTTTCCATGACACGAAAAGCCGTTTCCCGGGCAATCTGCCAGCTCTCCTTCCGGCTCACTACACAGTGACGGTGTCAATCTGCCAGCTCAAGTTCCTGGCTCACTACACACTGCCGATGTCCATTCGATCGGGAAGTTCTGAAACCCCGGAAATGCTGCAGCGATTTAGACACTTGCTGCAGCTTTCTGCGGGTGTATCGGGTGCACCCGATGCCCACTGACCTATCAGTTGGGGCAAACCCAAAAGCCGAACGGACTGGGTTCATCTCAACCACCGGGGAGGTTAATGGCCAGATAAACAGGTCTATTTAAACATTCAACCATCCAATAGTGATGCCGAACCTAACAATAGGACCTATTAATAATGTTTTAAAAAGAAGAAAATGGGGGAGGGTTTCTTTTTGTAGCCTTAAATGAAATGTTATAATATTACAACACTGGGTCTCTGGTGGTGAAAAGACAAACAGACTGAGTGGGTGGGACAACCTTCTACTTTGCCGGCCTTCCAGAAAGAACTCCCAGAAGCCCCCAGCAAGTCAAATTTCCTGCATTAATATTTTGCTTAAAATGTCTTGTTTTACTTTTTTTCGGGGCTGTATTTGTGAGTTATTGCAAAGCCCCTGAACATGGTTTCATCACCAAATGTGGACATGTAGAGAAGGGTTGTAGGAACTGTAAGAAATTAATCTCAAAAATCATAATTTTCTGTGTTTTTTAAGATATCACATGGTATAGTAATGTATGCATTATGATCTTTAATCTATGAGATATATTAACATTGTATCACATTGTATCAAGTGGAATAGCTTGTGTAATAGACCAGTTGTTAGATGTCAATCAGACAAAGGCTTACATCATAGTTGAATGTATGGCTGAGCATGCTCAGTGAGATGTGGGTGTGAAGTATCTATTCCTGTACAAGATTACCTTATATGTAATAACAGAGGTTATATATACTGATGAGCACGTGTGTCTGGGACAGAAGGAAGGGGAGAAGGACCATCATGCTGTGACACATGCTGCTAGGCTAGCTAGGGTGAGATCTTTGTATATTAATTTTTTGTATTGTAACTTTTTTAGATAATAAACAAATCTCTTGTTTAAGCAACCATTTTCTGTTCTTTTGATAAATGGCGGTTCCTTATCGAACGCGCTATTTTACAGGAACATTTTAAAAATGCTCTAGCTTTTGTAGCTTTTGCATAAACCCCTATAATCCTTACATCCCTACATCACGACAATGTTGATGATGATATCATGTTTAGGGGGCTTGCAATTAACTCAAAAAAGTCAACTAGTTGACATTTCACTATCGTCCCTAGTAATGACATCCCGAAACAAAAGCACATTGGCTCTAAACATTCAGTTTTTTTTTAAGTAAAATTTAGGTAATTTGGCTTATATTCAGATTATACTCTACTATATGCAGTTATAGACTTATAAATAAAATTTACAAATAAAATTTACTATGAATAAATTCTCTTTTGGACACTCCTGTTCTAGTGGGCAGCATAGGCAATATCCGTATTCACTTATCATCGCATATTTTCCGCCTAATATTCACAATCAATTTGTAAATACATGATTACCTTCAATGCTGAAATCATCACTTGTACATGTGCATATTGCGAACGCAATGCACCATACTGTTCCGGATACTGATGTTAAAAATCTTGAATATTTGTGACAGTGACGTTTCTAGCCTCTCTGGGACCCTAAGCAAGTTCTTGCTTTGGACCCCATGTCGACCGGAGGGGTGGGGACTGGTGGTGCTATTGGTGGAACTGCTGACTGGGGGGACTTCATCTTTTCCTCCAATAGCAATCCCCCCCCGTACCCAGACCCGCCAACCAGCGAGCACCAGGGTCCATACATATTCTGCATAGCAGTACAAGCCCTGATTTGTGATTATGAAGATATAGCCCTATATTTAAGATCTTCGCAAACTCTCGAAGTGCCAGTATTCACAACAAAAATTCACAATCCACACTACTCTGTTCTTCTTGTTACCTCTTCTAAGCCTGCACCAGTAAGGTATCACTGGGTCAGAGGAGGCCGTCTTGCTGGGCATATGCAAGAATATGGCATGCTTTATCAAACAAGCCTTCAACAAATCAGGCGGCACGAATGCTTACAGCTACAGTGTCTTTCTGTGTAATTATCTACCGAATTTCAGTGACTCCACAACAGTACGATTTACAGCAATTGCAGGCTGGAATTCCTCCATCCTTTGAATTTGGTCTCTTCCACTTTTTTGTTGATGTCTTGGCCTGGCACAAAATGGTTTGAGCCAATTTCAGCCCAAAACAAACAGTACTGTTTACGGCAGAAGCTTGATCACAAATGTGAGGTTATTCGGTCCAATTCAGCTGTTCCATCAAATAGCACACACCAAGATGACTGCGCTTTGTTTGGTTCACGATAAGACTGTCAGCTTCATCTGTTTAGTTTCCCTTTTTGTTCTCAGACAAAGATCAGTTCATAATGCATTGTGTTCCATGTCACAGACGCATACAGTGACAAATTCCTATTCATTAGGATGCTAAGTGCATAGAGAGTATTGCTGCCACGTATTTTTTTATGACAGTAACTGGCGAAGAAATATGAGCTGCGGACATTGTGTTACTTCTTGCCAGCTCTGCTCGCTGCAGCCTGAATAGCATTTTCATAATTATCATTGTTTCTGAAAACCTTGAAGCGAGGGAATGGACTCATGCAGACTCTCTGATACTACGAATACTTTGTTAAAGGTGCCAGCAAAGTTGTTTGTATTATCAAAGCAAAAAAAATCAACTATTTGAACTTAACTTAAGTATAATGCCTATTGTGTACAAAGCTGTTGTCCTAAAAAACATGATGAAGGGCTCTGTTAGTGAGCTTGTGGTTGAGCCAAAAAAGAAAAAACAGCCAGTAACTCATTCCAGGATGCATTTTGTAAAACTCACCAGAGAAGCTCACCGTACATAATTCGGAACCCTGTTGTGCAGTTCCCTGCCTTTTTGGATTGTATTTGGGATCCCATTAACATATAATGGAACCCCAAAGCAAAAACATATAATGGAACCCCAAATCAAAAACATATAGCCAACCAGAGCCAGAACCTATAACACCCAAAAGTGTGTTACTGTCTGATAGGAAAATTAAAATATTTTTGCACTATAATGAATAAGAATAGTGTGAAAGAATCCTAAGTGAAATATACCATATTTTTCGGAGTATAGGACGCACCCAGTTTTTAGGGCAGGAATACAAGAAAAAAAAAATTGTAAGTGTTCAAGCATTTATCTTAATTGGGGAAAATTCTCCTGCCATATCCATTTCAGCCACTAGATGTCACTATTAACACCTGCAGTCACCTGCCACCCAACATCACCAGGAGAGGGTGGGGGATGCTCCATTCGTCTCTCGCGGAGGCTGCAAGCAAGAAGGCGTGATCAAGGGAGAATTTAAGTATGTACTGCACTGCACAGTGTCTCTCCTGTCCCGATGGGCTCCTTGCCTGCCTTCCAGGGCATTGAGATGCATCACAGAGTCCCGGACGGCTGCAAGAAGCATACAAACCAATGCGGACACATGAGACCCCAAACCCATTCGGGCACATGGGTTGGGGGTCTCACATTCGGACCATAAGATGCACTCTCATTTACCCCACTTAAAAAAGTGCGTCTCATTGTCCGAAAAATATGGTATATCCAGTGTAATAGCAGGTTATGGCTATTGTGAGGGATTAGCAGTAGAGTGACCGGGTATGGGACCTGAATGAGTCCACAGCAAGAGTGAAAGAGGTGAAAGAGGCACAGCAAACGAGAATTGAAGGTGAAAACACACATGCAGGTTTATTGTCCAAGTCTATTTACAATATGTACAGCATAAACAGCAAGTAAGGCACATCCAAAGAAAGAAGTAATCTTCAAGAAACAGAGGCTTTGTACCTCAACACAGAAAGACCTCATTATCAGTTGCTCTCCCCAGTCTGTCACACTCCGTACTGGTTCTAGGGTGGAGCCTCTCACCAAGCAGGCTGGGAGGTGATATAGGGTTGCTAATGAGTGCATAGATCACAGCTGTGATCACCCTAAACCAGGCCCAGCAAATACTGCTCCACTGGCTGGTCAAACAGAAAAATACTCGGCTTACTGCTGGTATCTGGGACACACATACCTCCCATACTGGACACATCCTGACGATTAAATAGGCTCCCTGTCACACTCTTTTAAAGTAAACAAAAAACAACATCAATATTTCATCTGCAATGAAGATGAATGAGTAATACTCAACACTAGGTGGCAGTGTCGCAGAAAAATCATTATTTCTTCGCATAAGAGCAGACAGAACCAAGAAGGCACACAGAAGGACAGATGCAAAGCAGACTCAATAGCTGGATTTAAGAGCAGGAAATATTTTACTGATGGCTGTCAAGCCGAGATTAAATTAAAAACGCTGTTCTGAAGTAAAAAAGTATATACCAATTTTTGTTATCAGTTGTTGCTGTAATCTCCAACAGTCTGAATAGCAATAACTTTATGGCATTTCTCAGGGAAAGTTTGCTAAACATAATAATAATGGCCTATTCATGTGCAATGTGTCTTTTATTAATAATTAACCTCCACATGCAAGTTCTATTTGGGAGACACATCTGTTCTAACTTTTACTTTTTACATTTCTAGTTTGAACTAAAAGTGGATGTGTACTAAAATCTAATATATATGAAAAGTATGACTTACCTCTGAGCTGGTTTAGTGCTCCACAATTTGTGTAGCTTTCAATGCAGAGCTGTGATCGGGTACTTTCTTGGCTGTCACTGTTCTTAGAGATGTCAGCTCTCCAAAAGAATTTCATCCTCTCTAGCAAAAGCACATGATGGCACCCCAAAGCAAATCATATAATGGCACCCCAAAGCAAATCATATGATGGCACCACAAAGCAAAAGCATATGATGGCACCCCAAAGCAAATAATATAATGGCACCCTGAAGCAAATCATATGATGGCACCCCGAAGCAAAAACATATAAAGTTACCCCAAAGAAAAGGCATATAATGTCACCCCAAGCAAATCATGTAATGGCACCCCAAAGCAAAAACATATAATGGCACCTCGAAGCAAATCATATGATGACACCCTAAAGCAAAAGCATAAAATGCTAAAATTAAAACCCATGGGAATTTCTTCCACAAGGTGATCAAGATTTTTAACCTCTCTAGCATAAGCATATGATGGCACCCCAACTGCTGTAATTCCTCACTCTCCCCCCCTTCATAACCAACATTCTTCATTCAACCAGCCTTCTTGGCGTAATTAATAAAGAGGCGGACCCCAGAACTTTTGTCAAGTGATGTGGTCCAGAGTATAGCTCCAGGGTGAGTTTGGTTTGCAAAATAACCTTATCCTGAGCTTCTTTGGGGATAACAGCTAGGAAGGTTACAAAGAATACAAACATTTAAAAAAAAGTTTCCTGACTGAATCTAAAACCTGTAAAAATTATATAAAAAATTCCAAACTTAAAATTTCAATACAAATCTTTATTTTCCATATACAATTTATTTCAAGGATAAGACGACGTATAATTGTTCCTAAGTAAGGAGCCACTAAATTGCTACTCCTAGCTATTCATGGTGGTAAATGTTGGTGGGTGTTTGACTGCCGTCACCAACCATCACAATAATTGCAACCCAGCAATGTGATTGCACTTGTAGGGAGCTGCATCCATTCTGGCTGAAAGAACCCAGGGAATATAGAAACGGCTCATTACTGCTAATCTGGGCACCAACGTACTAGAAGTGAAGTTTCGGACAATGAAATTTAGAAGCAGATAGACGACAAAATAGATTTTGGGTTTACTAAAACTTTAAACCCAACCTGTTCTCAGAGAAATACTTAGGCTGCCATTAAATGGATTATCCAGGCACCATGTCCAGATGAAGGTCAATGAAGTCGGCTCACTAATTTCTCTGAGCAAACTATATTCCAACTTTTGTAATATCAAATCCCTGAAAAGTCTCAACAATGAATGTTAATGTGTCATTCTGTGCTTTTGAATAAAGTAGATTTTAATGTTTTCCTGGCCATGAACGGTGACCTAAAGTATCCATGGAAACCACTAAGACATTCAACTGAAAAGTGCATTCGGTACATTAAAACACACAAGGTAAAAAACCTACATTAAATATGTGCATTTTAAAACACATTGATGTGAATATATCATTAATAGAGTTCTAAGTAATGATTAGATCTTCCTTCAGTTCCACATCACTGCACACTTCTTCATTGAGCATTCTTCAGTCTTCGCAAATATCGAAATAGTAACGTGATAAATTGGAGTCTTGGCTTAATTACCAACCTCGTGGTTTCATCCTCCATGTAAAACGAGGATTTGCAGCTCAGGTTTAAAAAAACTGCCCCATTATTGAAATGTATAAGCAGAATGAGGTGGGGGAGAGTAATTGTAATGTGTGGGGCCCGGAACCTCCTACTAGATGTGCACACTTTCCTGTACCTAGGTAATTGTATTCATGATATATGCTTATATAAGAATGCATTTTAGGTTTCGTTTCTATACCTTTTTTTTTTTACTAGTGGTATCATTTCATCACGAACACATAGAAATTCACCACACAGAACTTCCAACCAACTTTATTTATCCATACATGACATATGACTCCTCAACTGACTCTCCTGAGGTCCCTTCCCTTCTCTTATGTGTTTCACCCAATTGATGGCCTTAGTCATGGGCTCTACAATGAAGCCCATCAATTATGTATAACACATGAGGGGAAGGGAGTGAGTCTCAGTGGAGTCCGTTGGGCATGTCATGAATTTATAAAGAAAGTCGGTTGGAACGTCTGTGCACTTTAGACTATGTTCTCACATAGGTGATTATTCGCCTCGGGCTTGCGACTTTAATAGTGATGAGCGACTAGGCAACATTCGAATTCACGTAATTTCGTGAATATCCGCCATAATATTCGATTCCATATTCGTAATCTCGAATATCCGCACTTACGACATGAATTGCGATCTTAAAATCGCAATTGCGATCAAATATGCGCAATGCATGCAAGTCAATGGAGCTCGGATATTCGACTGGGAGAATATCCGTCATTTCCATTTAAAAAAATCACATTGCGATTATATAATCGCGATCCCATTCATTGCAATGGATTGCGATTATATATTGCGATTCTAAAATCGCAATAAAATTACGAAAAATCGCGATCGCGTCGGATATCAGATGATATATTCGCGAATATTCGCGAAATGGTGAAATAGCGATATTCGAGCTAAATATTCGAAAATCTAATATTCGAGCTCAACATTAGACTTTAATAGTGGTAATCCCTGTTGATCTTGCGTCCATTCAGTTGAAAGGGCTCGTCTCCACTCAACAAATGGCCGCGGCAGCGATTGGACGGCGAGCAGTCGTGATTTTTTTTTTGCTGAATGCGTTCATAGACATAAATGAACGCAATTTTTTATCATGTTTGGACGCAATTAAAAATGTCTTTTTTTACAATGGGGGCGATTTTTATTTAAAATCACAGATGAAGATCGCCTGGTCAATTATAATCCTGTGGCTGATAGTGTTGAGCAGCATATGCAGGGGTGCACATAAGTGGTACTCTAGTACTCAAAAGTGGCCAAAAACAACCTGCATTATTTTTACAAAGCTCATATGTGTACTAACAACTTGGAGGCGCTCCGTGTTTGGGCGGCCACAGCTTAATGTTACATGTATACAATTTATGTCACTTGGATAACTGCAGGGAAACATGAATAACTATGAAAGGTTGCAGTTAGGGTGTGAAATCGGGAATGTAAATGAATGTAAATGAATAATCCCCCAAAAAAGATTGGATTTCTAAGGTTTTTAGAGATCTGGGGGATGAAAGTCAGAGTAGGCATATGTAGGGTTCTAGGGTTGTACTACTGAGATATGAGACCTGGGGGATCAAACGTGTGGATGGAGACAGCTAATCGGAGGATCAATCAGGAACAGGAAGGTCCATCTGCAGCAGAACCTACCATGCAGAAGGCTGACGCAGAGGACAGTGAGGGAGACAGTGAGGAAGACATACATATGGGAAGAGTACATCTCCTGGTACTCATCTGAAGAGCTCACTTAAAAAGTTAAATATGTGATTGCTTAGTATACCGATGGTAGCCACCAGCGTGCAGTAGGAAAAGGACCTGTTTATTGTAGTCTTATTGGGTTAAGGCAGTGGTTCCTAAACTGGGTGGTGGGCCCCCCTGGGGGGCGTGAAGGTATTCCAGGGGGGGTGCTGGCCCTTATTCTTAACATGCTCGATAATGTTCCTAAATAGAAAAGGGGGGCCTGCAAGGAAAGTTTGGAAACCACTGGGTTAAGTTAAGTTGATTGGTTGCTGTTGACCACATGTTTTTCCTTTTGAATAAGCCTCCCTTGTTTTAAGTTTCATGTCTAAAGAATATTCTGTACTCTCCACTGCTATTAATTCAATAATGATTTTCCAGACTCTGCTTTTTTATCCAGAATGTATTGCAGAACAAAAATAAATGAAATCACACAAGTGCCAACACACAATCGTTTCCCCATCCTTCTCTTCTCCTCATCGATTTTTATTAAAAAGCTATCAGAAAGATGGATCTCAGATTAAATTTACTTCTGCTTTAACTAACTTTCCCCTTTCAGAACAAGCCATAAGATGGATCATGAAACACTTATAGCCACTTAGCTAAATGTTAACATGTCATTTGACAGGTAATCCATTTCTTGGATGAGTCAGAGAAGACGTATAGCCTTGTATAGAGCACTTCTTAAGGGTACACTCCGGTCAGTTATGAAAATGCTGCACTTAAGCTGCGCCATAGATTAATGACTTGTATTTTCTTCTTCATTACAACCCAACGCATATGCATACATTACAGGCTGAATGACATTTTTGCAATTATTGCACTTTGCTAAATATTGCAATTATCTTAATTTTTAAGTCTTAAATCTGATCCTTGTGAAAACAGAAGCTTGTGCTAGTCCAGCAACTAATACAACCATTTTTTCAAAGTATGTTAGAAGGGTTCTCTGGATATTATGACATGCAGTGTCATTCAATCCATTTTTTTGTGATCTCCAGCTGTCAAAGAAATGGCCCTGGGAGAATCATGTGGAGCAGTGGTTCGCAAACTTGGGGGACAGCCAAGGTGGTACTGGAATCTCTGTGTTAGAATTGTGCTGTTAGCTAGAGGGAGGTGAACAGAGAGAACTGCAGAACTGCCTATTGGTTCGCCCTAGTGTCAGCCCTCTTCTACCTTTGTGGATTGCACACAGTCCAACAACCCCTACTCTTCCACAGCTAGCCAATCAGACAAGCCATAGGGAGATACAAGCAGGAAGCAGAACATGTGGAAACTAGCTGCAGATAAGTAGATTGTATGTAATGTGTGTTTTTCTCTATGTGAATGATTTATATCTGTGTATGGTTGTAGTTTGTGTATGTGTGTCTCTATGTGAATGATGAATATTTCTGTATGGTTGGTGTGTGTGAAAAAGAGAGTTGCATTTCAAATAAAGTTTAACCTCCCTAGCGGTTTGCGCGAACTCAGTTCGGGCACAGCTCGATCGCTGATCAAACTGTGCCCGCACCGGGATCGGGCAAAACCGCCGTCTCCCTGTGTGCCGGCGGCTCTGTAGAAGAGCCGCCGACACACGGAGCCCTTCCGTCCCCGTGTCTTCGGCGTCATCTGTGACGCCGAAGGGGGCGGGGGGGGCGGCGCCATAGATCTCCATGTTAATGGAGGGGGCGCCGCTCTCCTCACCACACGCCGCCGGCGTCTATTTGACGTCGGCGGCGTGCAGAGAGCTGGGCGGAGAGCCGGCAAGCACGGCGGAGTACAGTGTACTCTGCCGCGATTGCCGGTGACATGAGGTTTTCGTGCCATGAAAAATGGCGCGAAAACCTCAAAGCGCCCAGAGGGTTAAGGGACCATTTCACACTTTTTTTTTTACAGTAATGGACATGCTAGTGGTAAAACTACCATGTACATTACTGATAATTAAACCCTGTGTTTCCTGTGTTGCCCTTTCTTTTACCATACACATGTGCAGCCCCAAATGTGCAGTTTGTGGTAAGGTGTTGGCTTGAAAACTGTGTACCTCACATTACTGTACTCTATGCACGCTAGTGTAAAATAGCCCTTGATCTGAACCTGTGTAGTTTCAATGGAGGGGCTCAATAATGTTTCTATCTAAAAAGTTTGGGAGCCACTGATGTAGATCTCCCAAGTACTGTATATACTCGAGTAAAAGCCAACCCAAATATAAGCCAGAATACCTAATTTTATCTGCAAAAACTGTGAAAACATGTTGACTCTAGTATAAGCTGAGGGTTGGAAATGCAAAGTCAGATAGTGGAGTTTTCTAATTGAAATTCCACTATATCCATAAAAAATTAACAATATGTCCACAAGATGGTGTTACCTTCTAAGTTACATTTTACCAGCCGAGCTCGGGAATGCCTTAGATAGAATACCAAATACACACAGAGGCCAGCGCTGCAGGACCAGCAAACACCCGGCAGGTAAGTGGGACCCTTACTCGAGTATAAGCCAAAGGGGGGCATTTTCAGCACAGACACACACATTACATGCACTGACATACTGTCTGCAGCTAGTTTCCCCATGGTGATTGGGTTCTCTACTAACAACCATGTCACTGGTAGGTAAGAATCATTAGGTTAACTTCAGCCCCAAGTCCGTGTTCTGCATTTGCTCCAGCTAATATTTTCAAATAAATCATTTCTATTTGTCAATGCAACATTGATAACACGGCTCGTGTGATAATCTCCCAACTGCTTCCTACAGAAAAGATAAAAGAAATATATCTCCAACTTGCGCTCTACCCCGAAGGTTTTGCTTTCAGCGATGGATCAAGGCGTATATACTAAAAAATATTTTGCACTTAGAACTGTCCAATGGGAGATCACACATCTCATTATCATTGTCCATTTTACTTCATGCAAAATGCTTTGAGCGAGCGGCAGACATTAAAGCAACCACGTCGGGTTTATCTATCTTGGAATATTAATAATAATAATAATTATCCCTCTCTCTCCTGTCGGCGGTGGTAATAATTCCAGGCATCACAGTCCGCAGCTATGAAATAAACAAGATTTTTGTAGGTACCTCCAGGGGCTCTTTTCTTTTACAGCACAGAGAAATCATTGTTCTATTCTGTACCTCTATTTGAAAGATTAGAGCGTTTATGAAAAGATGTTATTGTTGCCATTTCAGACGGAATAAATACGATTAACATTACAATCCTATCTATACCTGTTATTTTTTGTAAACTATATACTGTAATTACTATTGGAGGGGTCGGACAGTGGGTTCCGAAAGTTTTTCGGACCACCAGTCCTTCCAATTATTTCTCTCTGCCGGGTGGTAGAGACACGGGGAATTTAAATGTGGCTAACCCAGCTCTTAGTATGGTATCTCAATTGAGGATTTATAGGGAAACCTAATCTATTATGGTAATCATAGTAAGAAGGTAAGTACAAATAGATCAAAGCATAAGGTACTCAGTGGTCATGTAGGATCATGTCACAATGATGAATTGTAACTGCAGAAAAGACGCGGAGGAAACCTAGGGACCCTAACCTCATTACCTCTATACCCCATTGCCTGACATGCTACAGGTTACTTAATTAAGGACATCTCTGAACAAATCATACAGGTTGGTCCGCGCCCCTCCGACAGCGGCCCCATGTTCCTCCTGCTGTCCTCCCTTGGTTCCTTGGGCAAATTCCATTCAATACCCATCATAATCTCTACCGACTGATTCGATCACGCCTCCTGAAGAAAATCAGATTGAAA
>CM070043.1:30342710-30356046 GCA_036250615.1 Ptychadena robeensis | reverse complement strand
TAAAAATCCTCATTGATTACCATACTAAGAGCTTGGGTAGCCACCAGTTAAAGATCCCCGTGTCTCTACCGTCCCGGCAGAGCAGAGAATAAATTGGAAGGAACTGGTGGTCCGAAAAAACTTTCGGAAACCCACTGTCCGACCCCTCCCCCCCCCCTATCGTGTGATATATATTTGGTGGATGGTGGCTATTCCAATGAAGGTGTAAGTGGTAAGGTCTTTGTTGCATAATGCCAAATTAACTATCTGGAGCCATACAACTTCTACTGTACACTCTTAGAGATGCAACCATACTTACTACTCTAAGGAATACTTGTTAAACAATGTGGATTTTTCCAAACGCACAGGTATGTTCCTTAAAGGTCTACCACCTGGGTGGATCAATTTATCACCCTAGATCTATAACAAATTCTATTATCCTATAAAAATAAAATGACACCCAAAAGTGAAAAGCAGGACAGTTACTGAATTGGATAGTCCTCTCTACATTGGTGCTCAGTAAAGGAGACTGGTCCCCCTTATATGGTGTGGGAAAAAAGTCTCCTTTCAGTAGTGATTAATTGATTTAATAAAGAAAATCAATCACCCTATATATGGGTGGCCCAGTGGGGGTAAAAAGCCATACACTGGCCTGATTTTCACTTGTTTTCGGGCACAGCGGTAGGTCCCCAGTTCAAAGTTAATGTCCAGCACGCACACAAGAGGTTGCCCGCTGTATCAGCTGAGGGAGGGCGCTGGACTTGCAGCGTGATCCCACTGCAATCGTATCCGTTCATCTAGCGAGGGTTAATCACCTCGTATATGGCTAACCTTAGTCTCCTTACAGTAGTGATCAATGAAGTTTGACTTCAATATTATTGGTGGACCCGTGGGTTGTAAAACGTCTTGTTACAGTACTGATCAACTAAAGAAGTCAGCCTCGTTATATTGTTGTCCAGTGGGGTTTTGTAAGCTCCTCCTAACAGTTTAGTGATCAATGAATACACAACCCCATATATTTGGTGGCTTGTGAAACATCATCACCACCCGAATGCACGCTGCCCACCCACGGCCCCGAAGAAGCGAGTGAGTCCATCTTGAGCTGCCCAACCATAACTGTTCTGAGACCAGGAAGGCAGCTTATAAAATACGATGAAAACAAATCAATCCCACCCAACGAACGTGGTAGTAAGGTAGGAGAGGCTCTATTTGTCCAGGGACAGGACAGGCTATGACTCCAGGGCAAGGCCGATGGAGGAAGTGGCCCTGTTTACCTGACGAAATAAAACCCCTCTTACCTAAAATCTTAACTACAAATGAAAACATGACGAAAGTTCGGTTTAAGTGGTTGGTATTAAGGCCACAGCATTACAAACATACAACACATTACACAAGTAATTAAATAAATAAATAGCATTCCATGACTAAAAAATTAACATTAAACTGCTAAAAGGTCGCCTGTAGTGCCCTTAATGATGATCGAACTCGAAAAACCAATTGTACCAGCCACCAGCTTTACGAGCTTGGTGGGTACTAAAATATGCCCTGACGCCTCCTGGAACATTGACCCTTACACACGCTCAGGGTACTAACAAAGTGATGCCCCACCATGGGGACATACCACATCGACCTTCCCCACACGTCTAACACAAGGACACTGCCAAGGACCCACCCGACTGTGATGTGTGTGTACCTGTCGGGAAAACATTAGGCAAGCGCTAGCCCTAGAGGAAGCAATTTAGAAGAAGGAGGAAGCAGGACCCAGATAAAGGGAGGGAGGGAATTCCGGCCCAAAGGGATAATCCCCTTCCGTTGACGCCTTAAATTGACCTTGAAGAGGCTCCGCCCACCCGCGTGTCAAGACGTGCGTAGGTGAGTCTCTTCTCCGCCCAGACTGCCCCAGTCAAGTGCCCGTCCCTAGCTTCATGGGATGATTGTTCTTCTATTCGACGGAGGAAACACGATGACTAGTGATGATCACGAATATTTGGATTCCGAATATAAGCGCGAATATCGGCAATTCGGAAATTCGCGAAGATGGTGAAATATTGCCGAATATTCGCAATTCCGGATATTCGGTATTTTTCCATTACACAGTGCTCTCAATGCAAGTGGACAAATGGGAAGGCTGCAAACAAGAGCCTGAGCAACACCCCTGGGACCATCAACAGTTTTTAAATCCAATATTGGGCGGTGATGCGAATATTCGGAATATTGCGAAAATCTGCACTTTAGAAAATTCGCGAAAATCACTAGATGGCGTCCAAATTCGCCATTTTTTTTCAACACGCCCCTCAAGTTAAACATATATTCGCGAATATATAAAATTCTTTAACTTACTTACAGTAATGATAATGAGAGAAGTGACCCCTTATATGTGACCCATGGGGGTAAATCTCCTTATAGTAGTGATCCATGCAGAAGTGGCTCATGTGGGTAAAATTACTAACAGAAGTGATCAATGTAGAAATGGTCTCTTATATTGTTGGCCTGTGGAGATAGAAGTGTCCTCACAGTAGTGGTCAACTAGTGATCAGTACAGAAGTAACCCCATTCTCCAACTTGTTGCTTGCACCCAAGCAAACTACTTTGATCAACCCACAAGGGGTAACACCAATTTTATGTTTAATAGTGAGATTTTCCATTGAAGAACTGATGTTGAGGGCCCTGACTTTGGGGGGGTGGGGGTCACCTTTATCCTCAACAACAACTTGAAGGCATTCAATTAATTCCATGATACGCTGCTCAAGCAGCACATGAGAGTGAAGAAAATACGAAGAATTGCTTTCAAGAGCTCTCTCTGCTGGTTGCATTTGAAAAATATTATTTAAATAACAAAATGTTGTATTTCTTTAACTTTTTTCTTTTTCAGAGATCACTACTCATGTCCAAGTAAAAAAAATATGGCGGTCACTGGAATATCTGCGATCACGTGTAACATATATGACCACCACCATCAATGTGCCTGTAGCACGGTGACCTTTATCATGTCCGGAGATTGCAGAATATCTGCTTCCAAACATTCTCTCATTTCCTTTCTCTATTTTTAGCAGCGAAGCCTCTAATTTCAATTTGCAATAACATTTACTGCAAACCAAACTGACAAATGAGTATTCGTTTTTGCATTTGCTGTAATCATCTCCTGAATAATTTGATAAGATTTCCAGTAATAAATTGCTCTCGGCGGATAGGTTGCTTCTTTAAATTTTGATTGAAGCTACCTCGTGGGATCCTGGGTTTAGATGAAAAATGTGTGCAACAAGATATGTGTTATAGGAGCTCAGTGTGACACGCCGTGCTGTGCAAGTTCTTTACTATGAGCGTATCGAACGCTTCGGAGAGCCGTACCTTGTGCTCATCCAAAGCCTGTTTAGCTTAGTTTTATTTGCTTTGTTTTCACCAGTAAAGTATATGCTGCCATTGCTGAGTGTTGCTTATTTACATGTTCACAGTTTGCATGAACTGGTTCGAGATTTCTTTTGTATACTAGAACTTTTCCGATTGCTTTAAAGCCCCTAAACATAAAAGTATTGTCACACAAGAACATCACACTGAAGCGGTGAGAAAGGTGTGGCCTGCACTAGGTGACACCCCCGCTGCATCAGGATAGGATGACAAGCCTTCCTACCCAATCTCATGCTTCCTGCCTGCCCCTGTTGGTAATTTCCTATCTGCTACCCTTAACCTCCTGGGCGCTACACAAAACCCTGCCACAGGCAATCCTACCCACCCGGAGGTCCCGGGACTTCCGGGCTGGAAAAAAAGCAATGCCCCGCCATTTACATGGAGGTCTATGGCACCTCCTACCCCCGCCCCCTTTCTGTGAAACGATCGGGGGCAGACCCAGAAGCATCGGCTGGGGAATCCAGGGGACAGGTAAGTTTTTCCATAGTTAACTTCATGATGGATGAAACTCTGCCCGAGTAATCTCAGGCCAAACACCCAGGAGGTTAAGACTATGTTTCCAATTTGGCATATTCCAGCGGCTTGAATCGCTGCACGGTGCTTACGGGAGATCACTAGCAGCACAGACCTTCAGGCAGGAAGTTGGGGGTGTGGCAAAATGTTCTGTCCCACCCCTCCCACTTCCTGGCTGGCGCACATGGAGAGTGAATGGGTGCGTGGAGGTGACCCCATTCAAATGCATGGTAGATCACCAAGTGGAAACAAACCCTAATTGTGAATGTGGTATGCTACTGAAGGTCTGGGTCACAAAGGCAGTGCTCCTCACCTCCATGTGATCTCAGTGGCAGTCTTGCCTCAGGTCCACCAGACACTTTCCTTTACACTTTTCTCTCCCTTAGTCCTGCCTTCTCTGCCTGTTCCTGCAGCACCTCCCCTGGATACAGTGCTACACATACTTAAGCACCCTCTGCATCCCCTTAGAAGTGTATTCTCTAGCTTTCTGGGTGAAGCTATACGTTTGCAGTGTGTCCAGGGCTGAGCAGCAGAGAAACAAAATAAGTTCAACACTTCTGCCTAATAGTATGTGATTGTTGTCATCAGTGGGGCATTAGAGAAGGAGTGTTCTACAACTGTGGAAACCTAATTCAAGTGACTACTACATGTGTTAATCACAGTCAACGTTGGGGAAAAAAGTAATAATGTGCATGTGAATCTGAATAAGTATACTAATTGAAGTGTATACAGTATGTATATGTTTAAAACGAATACTGCACATACAAAGTTGTTCATAAATTGACCACTAGTGGTATAGGTTTTAAAATTTGGTGAATGCCCAGGGAAGGTGGTGGTGGGGGTTACCGAGAAATCATTAGTTATATGGTATATCATGCATATCAGAGTTGTGAGCAGTAAAACAGGGGTGCACATAGGTAGTACACTGGTATGCTTAATTGACTAAAACAAACCATGTCTCCCTTCATTATCCTTACTAAGCACATCTGCATACTACATAGAGAGGGGAGACATGCATGCAGCTTCCCCCTCCTCCCCTATGTGTGAGAAGCCGTGCTTCTGTTGTGCTTTGATGCCTTCAAACATGACATCTGGTGGCTGAAGTTGATATTGCAGATTGAGTTGAGCTTAATGTTTAAACACATTAAATATCTGTACAAACAACTTCACTTTATCATGTATACACTAATGTAAAATGTACATCTTTTAGATTGCCAAAGTTCTTTCAGTTTTTATTGTTTAATGTATACAATTTATGCTACTTGGATAACCGGAGGGAAACATTAACAACTATAAAAGTTTACAATTAAATTGGGAATGTAAATAGTTAATCCAAAAAAATTCTTAGACTTTTAAGGGTGTTGGGGATCTGGGGGACGAAAGTCAGAGTAGGCACATGTAAGGGTAAAATCTGACAAGAAAAAGATGCACTAAGGAGTAGTGAGATCTGGGGGTTCAAACGGTATTGTACTGTGAGAGATACATGTGACCCAAAGCAAGCTGATGACCTGTGGATGGAGACAGCTAATCGGGGGATCAATCAGGAAGGTCATTTTACAGCAGAATGTAACATGCAGGAGGCTGACGTAGAGGACAGTATGGGAGACAGTGAGGAAGACAGCACTTATTAAAACCCCGCTACACATGGGGTGAGTGCCACATACCATGGTACTCCTGGTACTCATCAAAGTTGCTCATTAAAAAATGTATATGCACCCCTGCAGTAAACACAGGTGAACATATAGTAGGAAAACAAATTTCAGATATGGTGTTCAGGGTTTGGCTTTAAATCTAATACATGAACCTTGTGCTATATAGGCTTCACCATTACAATATATTGGTTATAGGTTAGACATGGGTGGGGGGCATTCTAGTCTTATCACCTATTTGCTGCAGATTGATGGTTGAAAAGAAGTAACAATCCAGAATCATTTTCCTTTTTGTAACCATTTGATGAAACAAAACTAAGTGACAGGACAGCATTAACACAGTCTTAAAAAAAAAACCCAATTTTTCTAACTTCGAGTGGCGATGCACCTCGTAGAATTGTTCTTTCTTTAATCATTTCAGGAGTTGAATATCTTTTATGCTCTGCTTCAACTATAATTGGTCCAATTATCCCGGCCATTTGCCACGTTACTGCTGCTCTGTCTCACACCGGCTCCTTGCTGTTTGCTGATGGTTGGGCCTCACTTATACATAAAGCATTTATTTTGTTGGTTTTCTATCGTGCTTCCCCTTGATTTCAGCTCACACTTCGCTGAGCTTTGCCACCCTGTCTGGCTGAGGTCCCAAGAAAGCGCAATGCAGATAGTACTGCAGTGTGAAATGAAATGTAAGAATTTAATACTTCTGAATGTGTTGGATAACTTTGCACTTGTGGTGTGGGCTTGCACCTGCACTAACGGAATATGAAGGAAGACTATTGTACATTTTATATTCATGTGATTATTCTGTGCAATAAAAATGCTTCCACTAGACCAGTGAAAATTCATAATGATGCTGACCTAACTTATAAGGTATCTGTACCTAAAGGTACCCATACATGTGTAGATACCCATGAAAACAATGACCCATTGAAACGCACAAGACGATTGGACAAGAACTGAGGCACACCAATATAGGTGCTCGATTCCCGTTTGACATTTTGGTTTGGTATTCGAAGAGGGATTTACAGACAAGTCCGTTCCCTATCAATTGATCCTGCTTGAGGACAGGGGTGGCCGCGTTTGATCAAGAGGCTATCTACACGTGTATGGCTACTTTAATACTTATTAAAAAATTACTATTTTCTAGTATGTAAATAATAAACCCTCAAAGAAATATTATGGTGTACTGGAATTTCTATAATTCTAAGGTTTGCTTGACCGTTACATTTCTTTTTCGATGTACGTATTGTAAATATGCTAGAGTGTGCTAGAAGGTTGGGAAGTTCCTTGTACAGTGAAGTTGTGCGCAGAGACAGGGGAGGTGCAGACTGTCCCAATCAGAATAAATATCATGACTCTGTAGTGACTCCTCAATGCATACCCATGAGAATAGGCCTCATCCTACAGGCCTGAGGGACTACAGAAGCCATCATGTGCCTGGAAGGGCTAGTGGTTGTAAAAGGAGGAATCCCCCTTTAGCATAGCCTGGGCATGAGAGTCTCCACTCCCTGCCTTATACATCTGCACCTCTCCTCTGGGTTAGAGCCTCAACCTTTCAGCTGTATATTGATTTGCGATGTAGACCTTATGAATTATTATTATTATTGTTTATTTATATAGTGCCAGCATATTACACACCTCATCCCTGGCCTCACGGGTGACCAAACTGTGTATATTTCTGCTAGTAAAATGTAAACCCCGTCAATATATCAGCCTGTGTAGACAATACGTTTATTCAATCCAAGGGTGTGTTATAGGTACAGTCTTAAGCATGACACTGTCTGGTTGATCTGGGAAGAACCCTGCATAGAGTAGTATAAATCCTGCGCAAAGTTTGGGGGGAAGCATGCCGGCAAACGCATCTGGTGCCTTCCAGGTTACGATACTCCCCTCCGTGGTTTTCCACCTTAGAGATCTTCAAAGTCTGTGCTGAGTCTTCTTTCGGTTATACGGTGGCTGCCTGCTGCAGAATCTATGGAGCTCCCCAGATAGCCTCCACAGCTTGTGTGCTCCTTCACCGCCATGCGATGGGGCCAAGAACCTACTAGGTTGCCTGGCATGCCAAACCATTTTGTAAAAAGTTCATGCCTTTGTGTTTTACAGTAACTGCGACAAAGCTCAGAAATAGGATATCCTTGCATATAAGAATTGCTGAAGTCATATGATGAAACTCTTTCCGGGAGGCTATCTTGGTTTTGAATAGCAATACCAGGCTCTGACATTATACAGTTCCAGAGGCATGCAATTCAATTCAAAAGAAAGAGGTCTTTCAATTATGCATTTCCCTAGTAAGCAGTAGTTTCACTACTGGAACCATTTCAGATAGGGTGATTTCAACATTTGTAGGGATGTGACTAGGTGATTAGGTGTAGTAGGTAGTGATGGCCAAAAAATTCGCCCGGCGGTCAGTTCGCAGGGAACATAGCATGTTCACAGTTCTCAATAACATTATGGTGTTCGACCCGCCCCCTATACCTTAACATAGAACAATGTGACCCCTCACCCTATGTCCAGGTGGGACAGTACAGCCAATTACAACATTTTTTCCCTTCCTGGAGGACACCCCCCCCCCCCCCCCTATCAAACCTCCTGGGTGTTTGGCCTGAGTTAACTCGCTTGGGTGACGCGAAGGGGGCGGGGGTAGGCAGCAACATAGACTTCCATATAAATGGAGGGGCGTCACCTTTTTTATGCACAGGACCTCCGATCTGAAGGAGGTTGGAGTCAATGGAGGTTTGCAGAGAACATGCGGCAGATGTATCTGCAGAAGTTCCATTCGCCTGCAGCTGATGTTCGTCCATCAATAGTTGTAGGTTTAAATTATATACACTGTACATCAGATAAGCCCTTTAATTGGTGATGATTCCATATATACCATATATAGGAGATTGTCAGCAGACACTGATAGATAAGTATTAATAGCAGCTCCAAAGACTTTTATTGCAGCTCAGATATGACAACCACAGTAAAGTGGGCGGTCAGGCTCAGTTTACAAAACACCTGAGATCTCTAAAGTGTCACCAGTGTCATAATTCTTAATGCCAATTGATGACCATCTATAAAAGTGGCAATCATATCATCCGACAGCCATTTTAGGCAATAAGGTAAAGTAAACAGTGCAGCTCTTATCAGAAAATATCTGGCCAGTTGCCAGTCTTATAAATGGCAGTTTACAAGTACAATAAATATATATTTATACAGATTTAATGAAGAGTTATTGGCAGTAGCTTATCCACACTGCGTGTCTATAAGTATTATTCATGTGAATATATTAGAATGACTGTGAAGGACTGGTTGGGCTGTTACTGAGTTTTGTCATGCCATCTAGTGGGCCAGCAGAGGTATGAGATTATTAAATCAAACAATGTAAATATACTTGTGATCACCAACGCTGCAATACATGGAATTTGCTGAAGAATTTGTCTGTAGGATCAGCCAGATCTATAAACAAATATGTAGTATGCGGGCTGGTATTTAAATCCTAATAAAAAAAAGTTGGAGCCACAAACAACCCAGATGGCGAATTTTGCAGATCTAACTCTGATCCAAAGAAGAGGATTTGGACTATATCCATCCGGGGAGACACCAGTACTCAGAAGAGTCTCTTTCTGATAAGTTATTTGCCAAATTCATCATAACAGTAGTCTAAACAAATAATAAACAAAGACCAGAATATTTACATATGTAAATATCAGTGGTTGTCAGGAAAACAAACACACTAAGGCTGCGTCTACACTACGGATTCCTGCATGGTTTTCCTGCACGTAGACCGTGGGGAAAACTGTGCAGTGCAGCCACCCCCTGTACTATCTTATGGGAAATGACGTGCCAGTCTGTATTAGCGGGGGTAGGTGACCCCATTGACCTCCATGTAATGGAGGAGGCATGTAATCCAGACAATCACAACATTTGCTAGATTTTTATTGTTAAAGCGGACCTATATTCACTTGTTGTACTCCATGTGCTTTACAGTTAAGCTAGGCATACACAGGTAGATTCCCTTGCAATCAACTGGCAATCAATCACAGTGTGGTGGCATCACCATGCTGGGATTAATCGAAGGGTCAATCGAATGGTAATCAGTGTGCACCACATGGGCACATCAATTCCCATTCGATGGGGACCAGGTTTCCCCGTGGTTCCCCGGGTCTCCCAGCCAGTGACCACTAGCTGGGTAGAAGTAGAGAGAGAGAGAGTGAGCCAGTCTGCGCCCCCTCCCTTCGCCTGCTGGCCCTGCCCCCTTTACACTCCAGAAACTGCAGCTAGCTGATGACAGCCATCGGTGTGCCGTTCAGTTGCAGCCCGGCCATTACTTTGAATGGAGACCAGCATTCCCCATTCAAAGTAATGACTTTCGGCCAAGGTTTTCCAACATGTTGAAAACTCGTTTGGTCAAGTTCCTTCAAGCAGAATCCCTTGATTCTGCTTGAAGGAACCGTGGATGGCTCAAAATAAGAAACGGGCATGATGCCCGATGTTGCTCTAGTCTGTTTCTTCATCAAGTGGTGTATGCCCAGCTTAAAAACCTACAATCAAACAGACCAAGATCAATATTCTTGTGACCAGTAACTGGTCCCTGACCCAGGTGCAATGGGCGATTAACCTTGATAATACAGAAATAGGATTGTATACATTAATTGCTGTCTACTACTGATTCTTCTAAACCGTCAAGGAGAGTAAGTTGCATGACGTGTAGACGGCTTCTATTCTTTTCAGCGCAGAGGCGCTTGGGTAGCACTCCCTTTACATGTCTATGGAGAGTATTATATAGCGCCATCTACTGGTCCCTCACATTACTGCCATTAATCAGCCACTGGAATGGCAGCTGGAGAGGTCTAGAGATGCCACATAGGTTTATTTAGGATTGTGATAGTTCTCCACTGTCATGTGGGCTCAGGATCCGCTTTAAAAGATAATAAATAGTTGCGCACAACCTTCAGCAGTGATTACAGCTACATTAGCTGGAAAGCACATGGCCCTGAGACATCAATCCTTGTAAACCTCTTTTAATGTGAGTATCTTGTCTGTTGTTTTGTTTCATTTTATTCCATTCCATATTATTTTACCATTTACAGCACCTTACTTTGTTGTACTAGGTTGTGCGCCTCTGTCCTTGTTCTTATTTTTCATGATCCGCTTTGACATGCTGACAATCATTATAAGGTACTGATTGTGTTAGCGTTTGCTGAAAATGAGAACAAACAAATGACCAGTCATTGCAGTATGGAATCTTATTTCTGTGGTTTTATAAATCAACCCCATAATGATACTCTGTAGAGTTCACTGGACCAACTTCATTAATGACAACAAGTGAAGAGACAGTTATGATGTACTGTGCTAGTGGGACAGCGCACAAGGTGGTGCCTTCACCAGGACTTTAACTCAATCTCCATTAATGAAGAATATAAAATCGATCATCTGCAATATGCATATGCTAAAAACATCATTTGCATTGATTCATGACAGCCATAAAAGTAAAGGTCAGGGATCCGATGCCTTTGCATATATAATCCGGGAACTTGACATTCTCCCTTGTGGTGGATTTGCCTCCATGAGAACAATCAAGGAGCCTGTTTATACGAGCTAATTTCATCAGAGTGTGCAGTAGGCTTTCTGCAATTTAATTATGCTTTAAGTCAATATATTTTAAGGAGTTCTTTCCTGTTTCTTCTTCTCAACTGTAACCATAATTTGCGTAATCTACAGAAGAATAATTCACTTGTGGAGAATGGTGAGCATAGATGGATTGTATTAGCTGCATTTAACTTTACAACTTATGACTGATGACATTACTCGCTTATGAATGATGACATCATCACTCTGACATCATCATACATGTCCAGGAGAAATCTCCTTTGTGTGAATGCCCACAAATATAACATTTCTTTTGTTTACTTACTGCACTTGTTTTTTTTTATAACTACAGCATTTTGTGGGACAAATTCTTTCTAAAATATCCTTACTCTCCATAGAAACTTGCAATTGATTATTGGTATTAAAGTCATAAAAACATACTCTAGAGCCTTTTTAAGATCCACAACCACAAAAATGATGCCATGAAGTGTCATTTTCCTGTATTTGTAATGTGGAAGTGCCAAGTTCCAAATAACGTGGAACATGCAGATCTCAAAAGGTTGAGAACCACTGCTCTAATGTGTTGACTCCCTTAGCTCCAGGTGCCCAACCTGCGGCCCTTTGAGCGTTGGTCCTCCACTTCCTAATTGTTAATGCATAGGGCGTAGGAACTCACCCATTCACAGATCCTCCACCGGCGCTTCCTTGTCTGTGAACTTCTTCTCTTCTTACCACTCTAAGAGGTGAGGGGGTCGCTCAGCCTCTAGCTGAGCACGCTAATCGGCATGCGTGAAAGCTAATGAGTGACCCAGACAGTGCCTGAGCACCTATGCTTCCATAAGACTACTTTGATAATATCTATGCACATAAAGGCACATAACATTTGTTTATATATATATATATATATATATATATGGGATATTTCATATATCTCAATGTGTAGTGGACACACACACTGACCTGGATTTCCTAATCAACTTTGGCGGTCCTACATCAGTAAAATTGTCGGGAGATTGCTGTCGGCTTTTGACTGCCTGCTGTGATCTGGTCCACCACCTGCTGAGATCTGTCAGCAGGGGGGAGGGGGGGGGCTAGATCGGTGTAATGTGCGGCCCTTTAGGGATGCTGAGAGCCGCACTTGTAGTGTTGTAAGTGTGATAAGTGTGAGTGTTAGGGGGCAGGAAACACAAACCTTCTTTGGGCTCTTTCACACTATATGCGCTGCGTTGCGTACTGGCAATCCCCATGTTATTACTAACGTTAGCAGACACGCTTCCAATACAATGACAAAAATGCCGGCGCCCTGGGCAGGCACCCCCTCTATTACATTATTGTGATATATAATATTATTATAATATTGTTCCTGGTTTAGTTGTATGAAGTTGTCTGATCTGCCCAGTTTTTCTCTGCTGGACAACATACTACAAACAGAACTCGCTGTGATGAGGTATCTGTCTTACAAGGTAAAGATGGTCAAATTTTTCGACTAGCTGGCTTTGTCAGTTGCTTGCAAAGCCTCTGAAAATGGTATCATGACCAAACTTGCTTGAGATGTAGAGAAGGGTTGTGGGTAAGAAAAATGTGTTGCTCTAGCGCATGCAGTTTTTGCTTAAATTACGTTTGAAGTTGAAATTTCGACTTTTAAAATTTTGACCTGACTTTGAACTTCAATTATGCAAAAACTATTTCTGTTAGAGCAATAATTTTTTTGTAGTTTACTCCCAACCCTTCTCTACATCTCCAGCAAGTTTATTGGGGCTTTGCAATTAACTCGAAATCTTCGAAATGGTCAAATTGTTTTTGAAAAATTTGACCATTTCGATGATTTCTATAAAAAAAAAGTATCTATCTCAATTAGAAGGATGTCCATGCGACACTTTATATATCTGTAGAGCTGTGTTCCATATAGAGAAGCAACTCCAATCAGGGAGTCATGGTCGTTTAAATTTTGGGGAGTTGTAGGTTTGGGAATATGTTGTACTCTCTGAGCCATCCAACCATATAGCATGTCTAAAGTGGGTATATTACGAGTCAAGTGCATTGTCTTTTGAATCTTTTTACAGGTAACACAGTACTTATAACAGTAACATAAAGTTACACAGTAATATAAAGTTTGTCTGGAGCAACCCTTTAACCTCACTGGTGGCTATGGGCTATGGAAATATAAACAAATAATGTTTCTCTTCCTTCTTGCCAGGTGTCAGGTCCCCGCTCAG
>CM070043.1:30325312-30342685 GCA_036250615.1 Ptychadena robeensis | reverse complement strand
AGCTCAGCTGCCCCCTCTGTCAACACTCTCTAACCGTTCCTCAGTCACCGGTTGCTCCTTCCCCGCATGGGGCATGCCACAATCTGCCATCGTTTCCAGGTACGTCAGGGTTCCTACTGGCCTCCAAGCCCGTCACCGCGCCATGCGCGGGCAGCGCGCGCTCCCGTGCGCGGCATTGCGAGCATGCGGCGAGCAGGAAAATGCGAACGAATCCTTCACCTGACTTTAATGCAATAGCGGAAGTGTGTCTCCAGGTGCGGCCCTCCCTGAGGGGTGGTCCATGGGCGACTCACTTCCTATATAAAAATGCCGTCAGTTCATACACTCATGCTGGATGATTGAGCTTGCTGTTTTGACCCATGCTGGCTATGTTGCTTTTGGATTTGATACCGGTTACCTGACCTCGCTTGGTATTTGATACCCCTGACTCTGGACCTGACCTCTGCCTGTTTTTGACTTCGCCTTCTCGTCTGCCGCCCGCCTCGACCCTCGCTTGGATTAACGGTTGACTCTCGAACTCTGCTGCCTCGACCTCCGCTAGTGACCCCGAATATTCATTCAGGTTTCCCCTTAGAGGAGGACCAGGGCCAAGGACTGTCGCCACCCGATCGGAGGGTAAGTCGGGGAAACAGGACCTGCCAACCGGGAGCGAGAAAAGGACCATAGGGGTCCCCAAGGGATCCCTGCTATCTCCCGCTAGGGGGACCTGGGATGAAGACCCCCGGTTGGCTTAGACCCCTGTCCCGGACACCCCTGCCGCCAATCCAGTGTGTGCCGTGGGATTCTAAACCAGAATCATCCGCCATGACGACACTGGGGAGAATTTTTGGAGGATAGGCAGACAGGGCGTGAATCTCTCAATATCGGTTCGCCACCTTCAAGAAGCCCAGCTCACCCGCACCACCAGTTAAGGGAGACGCCCGCTGGTTCGTCGGCACCAGAACCCAAGCTACTCTGCCCACCAGTTCTCGGTGCTAGGCAGAATTCGATCTAGTTTTCAGAGTGCCTGCCTACTCCACTTCTCGTTGTTACCCAGGACCTTTTCGAGCGATTGAATACGATCACGGTCGGCACATCATGTTCTTCTCCAGGGGGAGCACAGAGGTGGGCCTTCAAAACTAGCCAAACAGAGTGACCCGGCTTAGGGCCACTCCGAGACTTTCTTCAGAAAACTCGGGCAGTTGTACAGTGCCCCCGTAGAGGGTGAGACCGCCGATGCGTTGCCATCCGTTTGCCCTACGCCAAGGTCGCAGTCCTGTGGAGAATATATGTGGCCGATGTCCACAGGTTTCCTCCGAGAACTTGAGTGGGAAGAGCATCTCTGCGTGTCCGGTCCGAGGTGTTGGACTCTCGGAAAAGGCTCTGACAGACCAAGCTACCCGTGTGTAGGAGTACCCAGACCCTGCAGGCTGCTCACAGATCTTACGAATTGACAGTGACCGTCGGTCTCCGGGAAACGGGAGAGCAGAGCGGGCGGGCTCTCCGTTCTCCACATCGGTTAAGCTCGTTTACCCCATAGCGGTCCGGACCCGTTTCCCACCTCGTGAGCTCCCTGAGCCTATGAAAATGGGCGCCAATCGTCCTTCTAAAGCCAAGCGGAACGTGAAAGAAGTTCCACGAAAATACTGTGACTCTAGTGCGGCGAACCAGGGACACCAGCTCCGCTCATGTCCCGTCCGCTTTCCGGTAAGATATGCTGCCAAAGTGTCCCCGGGCGTTGGTGAACCCTCGAGATTCTCCACAAACCTATCCCTTACCTCTTCTTTTAAGGGCGCCCGCAGGGAAGGAGGCATCAAGATTGAGGCCATTATCTGACTGGGAGGCATGCGATGTTCATTGATGCCCGCTTTCGCCAACGCCCCACGACCTCAAACTCAAGAAAAGGCTACACCGTTACCACCTACGCCTCGAAAATGCTCCTGTGCTACCCCTCAGGTCCGGTTACCCACGAAACCACGTTCCTCAACGCCAAACACTTTTTCTGGACATTCGGAAAAAAATCAGGTTTTCGGTTATCCCTCTCCTTTATTTACTGGATTGGTCTACCGTGGCTCATACGCCACAATCCACCATCGATGGGCCCTCAGGAGATGTTCTGTTCCACCGGGTACTGTCGGGTGTCATGCCAAGGGCACCCCAGCATCGCTCCTATCTCTCACTGACGGCCCCTCAGGACCGCTCTCTAATCCCGCACCAGTATCATTCGTTCTGACGTCGTGACAGCAAGAGGGTGGCAGACCGGCCTGCCCGCACCCCCACCAACCCTATGACTGCCCTAGTGAACTACTCCAGGGGGCCAAGATCCCCTACGGGCCAAACATATCTTTTTACCCCCCCCCCACTCTTTTTTTTTTTATGGCAGAGAAGGAATCCCTCGCGTTGAAGGAATATATCGAGACCGCTCTAATGCAGGGGTTCATACGGCGCTCCACCCAACCGCTGGGGCAAGGGATGTTTTTGTCCAGAAGAACTAAGGACCAGGTCATTGGCCCGGCCCATCATAGGCTACGGCAACTTCTTAACGCTGCCTAACATTTTAAAAACCGGTACCCGCTATGCCCTCCTTGCGACTTGACCAGCGCTCCACTTGCCAAGGTGTTCTCTAAACTCGACTGCGGGGTGGTGCCCTACACCTGGTCGCTGCGCCCCGGGGACGGGGATGAGTGGACAGACGGCGTTCCAGAACTAAACTCGGACATTGGCATATCTTGTAATTGCCTTGCGGATTGTGCAACGCCCCCCCGGCCACGTTCAAGCCTTCATAAATGATGTATCCGTGAAAAATTTTTTTTTTTTTCTTAGACAGATTCGTCATCGATATCTGGTGACATTCTGGTCTTCGCAGAATCCCTCGACAGCACAGCATCCACATGCGACAAGGTCTCGAACGTATCAGACTCCACTCCTTATTACGCAAAGCCGAAAAGTGCTTGTTCGAGCAAGACCACATCCCGTTCCTCGGGTATCTGGATATCCACAAAGGTATCACCAGGGACCCACAGAAGGTCCCGCCATCATGGACTGGCCCACACCACAAGACGAAAGGCCGTCCAGAGGTTTGTGGGCTTTGCCAATTTTTACAGACGGTGCATTCAGGGGTTTCTCCGAAATTGTTTGCCGCTAACCCAACTGACCAGCACAAAGTCAGATTTGCCTGGCACCAGCCGCGCAGGACAGCCCTTTGAATACCTCAAAGGACCAAGTGCACGACAGCCCCTGGTCCTCAGGCACCCGAACAGGGACTCAGCGTAGTCTGGGACAGTGGGGACGCCTCAGATTCGGACATCGGGGCTGTGTATCCCAAGGTCTGCTGAGGACGAACCTCCTCCACCGGTCTCCTTTTACTCCCGCAACTTACCTCAAGAGACGAACTTATAGTGCGGCGATCGCGAGCTTTAGCCATGAGGACGCTTTGCAGAGTGGAGATATCTCTTGGGGGCCAAACACCAACTATGATCTACAAGGACCTAAAAACATCCAATATTGCGCCAAAGCTTAAACGGTTGAACCCCCGCCCAGGCCCGCTTGGCCACTTTCTTTGCTCGGTTCGACTTTCAGCCTTACGTACACCCAGGGTGGCAAAAATAGGAAGGCTGCGCGCTGTCACACAGTTCCAGGTGTTACACCCTCTAACGCCATTCCAGCACCGATACGCCATGATCGCCATTTCTTGCTGCCTCGCTCCGATCTGGTGGAACGGCTGAAGGCGGGTAGGTTAAGAGTCTCCGAGTCCGGTCTCCACCGAGGATTAGCAGCCGGGTGGGTTGGCTCTTGGAAAAAAGACTCCGGCATCTACGTACCGACTTCGGCTCGTCAGGAAGTTATGGCTTCAATGCCATGATAGCACCCTCGATGGTCACTACGGATTCGACGGACCTGAACCTCCTCCAGCGCCAGTTTTGGTTGGCCTTCAAGGCTAAAGACTGTAAAGGTCTAAGGTGTCGTCCTGTCCGGTCTGCGCCCGGTCCAAATCCCCGCCGGACCCGTCCTTTTGGCCTCTGATACCTTGGCTCTAGCGAACGGCCCTGGTCGCATATCGACATGGACTTCATGACCGATTGCATCCCTCCAACTCCGCCACGGTCATCCTCACGGTCACGACCGATTCACGAAAAGGGCCATTTCGTGGCGCTACCGCTTCTCCTACGGCATTCAGAAACTGCGGCCGTTTCTCAAAGAGGTAGTACGACTCCATGGTTGCCCTCCGACATCGTAACGGACCGGGGTTCACAGGTTCACTTCTGGGTTGTGAGGGAGATGGAGCGCTTACTCTGGTTGTCCTCTCCCTCACATCTGGATACATCCCCAATCAAGGGCAGGTTGAGCGAATGATAGTGTGATGTGGAACAGTTCCTGCGCTGTTTCGGTCGGATACTCAGGAGGACTGGGACTGGTCCTCTCTCCTCTATGGCTGAGTTTTCTCCAACAATCCGTACAGTCGGCCACGATCACACTCCCTTCTTCTTGAAACTCTGTTTCCATCCACGCTTCCTTCCGGTTCCTTTCCGGAGTTTAATAGTTCGGCCACGTTGTCTGCTCGATACGGACCTACATCGGGCGTGGATCTCGCCAAGGGCCACCTTGCGGGCTAGGGCGTCGATGAAGGCCATCGCTACCGCCGGGCGGCTCAGTTTCCGGTCGTCCACGTCGGGGAACAAGGTATGGCTTCCTCCTCCTCCATGCCGTCTACGTTGCCCGTCTAGACGGTTTGGGCTCCTCGATTTTAGGGCCCTCCTATGTCGTGGACCCGCCTGGGAATCATCGGGCGTTCGGCTCCGTCTCCCCGCCTCTATGAGTGTGCACACGGTCTCCACGGTTCTTTTATCAATGCCTGGTAGGGGCGGGACCCTTACCCTGGTCGCTCGCCGCATACGCCCGCCTCCGGTACCCTGACGAGGGTCGAGGAGTACGAGGTGGAGAGCATCTCCGGCCGTTCAGGGGGCATGGGCTCAGTATCTCGTCGTTGGAGTTGTTTCGGGTTGGAGGAGGCTTCTGGGTTTTGCCTGCGGGTGGGTGTTCCACAACATGCTCTGGTCGCCCGTTTTATGCCCGTGCCATCACAGCCTGGGTCATCTGCCGTCGGAGTCTGGGATTTGGAGGGGGGGTTATGTCAGGTACCCGCTCAGCAGCCCCATCTGTCAACCTCTCTAACTCCTCAGCGTAACCGGTATAAATGTATTTTGTATTACGTCCACTACAATAGTGTCTGTCCTATATCCAAAGCAAATCCCATATACTTTTTCCTACTTGTCCCAATGTTGTTTATATTTATGTGATATGGATATACAGGACCACAAAATAGAATAACTGAGCAACGTCCGTCACCCACGCTATATACTCCTTTGTTGATAAGTTGTTAATGAAAGGACTAATGTGGCCATTTAAAATCCATGTTGTGCAGTTGTTGTGTTCTATAGTGATCTGGAAAGGGAGAATTTGTCTTGGTTAGCATGTTGATAAGATAGACAACAAGGAACCAAGGAAGGTAGACTATTAACAGATAAATATTTCAGCTGCACTTCATATTTAAATGAATTGAATGAAGATAACATGGATATCTATCTCCATGTTCCATGTATTTCCATTGTAGTTCCTTGATTTAGTATCATACACTCACATAAAGCACATACTTTGGCTCCCATCATCAAGCCACTTCAAGTTGTACTTCAATCATGTATGTTGAATAAACACAAACAGAGCCCAAAGCCCCCCATACACGCTGCCATCCTCCCTCCATTCTTGAGACACCGACTGCCAGGCACGGGCCATTACTTTGGATGGGGACACCGGTTAGCCAATAAATTATATCACATACTCTCCAAACTGTTTGCTTTAACATAACTGAACCTCACCTTACACCTTTTAACCTCTCTATACAGTTTCCTTTAGCTGTACCAACAACTATGTAGTATAAGGACCTCCGTGCATGAGCACAGTGCCCGTCATATCAAAAAGTTTCTGTAAAACTCTGTCTGGGTCAACACTATGTTTTTCTGTGTGGTTTTCCTGTGCGTCAACCGTTTGGTGCAGCCGCCACCTGTATTACCCTATGCAAAATGATGTGACAGTCTGTGGCGTCCCGTGAACGCACCAGAAACACGTATCGCACCCAGATGATCTTCGATCTTAGATCTCAATATTACAAAGAAATAAATGTATTTTTCATGATTTAATTACAAGTCATATTATATGTGGACATTTAGTAGAGTGGCTAGTCTCTCTTGGGTGTTTTACACGTTTCAGAGTTGGAATTCGGAAGATGTTTTCAGCTTGCCATGTTGTGTCATGAGTTGCAGTAATTATCGGTTATTGCCATGTCATGCAGTGTTACATTTCGCAGGGGTCAGCGGCATGGCACATGCTCCTCATCGTCTCTCTCTGTGCCATCCACTAATGAGCAGCTTTGCTGCATCTCTGGCAGAGCAGAATGAGAATCCTATTTAAACCTCGAAGGCTGACTTCATCAGCCGAAAGTGTATGGCAGAGGGTGTCAGGTGCGGGCAGCAGCTGCCAGGCTCATCCCTGGGTGAATTGTATTACTTGCTTCAGTGCGAAAGATCATTTTGGAGCTTAGAACAAAAGGCAGACTGCGCTACTGTAGAATAAACAGATTAAATGCACAACTCGGTTGCAGCGATTTACATCTCCTGTCTATAAATTCCAGCTGTTCATCACGTAAATAGGCCCATCAGCTTAGTGGGCCTGCTAAAGTTTAAAGGGAACTTGTCAGAATATGTTATACTTGGCACTATGGGAACCTTTTTCTAATGCTAAAGGCTAGCCCTGCTTGCTTGGAAGGACTTCTGTTGTTTTGGATAGAGAAAGAAAAGGTTAACATTTCTATCTCTATTCCCTCTTTATTGGGGTCATTACCACCATAAGAAGTCCTAGTTTTTGGGACTGAGGTTGGCTCTATATCCTCTGTTTCCTGGTGCACAGAGGTCCCTCCTTCTGCTACAAATATGGAACATTGTAAGTTTATACAATAGAGTGCGCTTATTGAGCTTTATGTAGCTAGATAGTCCGAGGCATAGAGCACAGTCCATAGGGTACAACGCTATAAACACACGGCTATAGCTCTAACTCAGGTACAGAGATGTCTTTGTAAAGGTAAGTGAAGAATAGTATCTAATTCCATGGCTCTGTATAAAGGGGGAGTCCTCCTATCTCTACCCCTAGCCCGGTAAGGAATTAAAATTTACATGGCAAGGATGATCTTTGCAGTCCCTCAGGTCTGGTTGCTAGGCCTAGCTTCTACAGGGACTTTCTGGATCATGATACAGGAATGGTTAAGATCTTAAGAGCTGGCAAAAGACCCCAGATCCCGCCTATAGATCATATTTATAGCCCTGATGACACCTCAGCACCTCCCTTGCAGAACCCCATACTGTACAGAGAAAAAATAAACTTATTGCCAAACAAGCATGAGTTTCTAATAACTTCTGTTATACTGCAAAAGCAAAGATGACATTAACCTCTTGGATCAAACTGCGCCTATGCTGGGATCAGGCACAATCACCGGCTTTCTGCATAGCTACAGGCTCGCGGAGCTTTTTCGGTCCAAGTCTTCTGCATCGTCGGTGACACCGAAGGGGGGTGCCATAGACCTCCATGTTCTAATTTACACCAGTGGTGTGTAGTGAGTCAGGAAGAGAGTGGGGAATCAAGGCGGAGTATACTGTACTGATTAAAAAATTAAGTAAAAAGCCAGTAACACCCAGGAGGTTAAACAGGTCAGAAAGCAGCAATATGAAAACATAAAATTCATGATATAGTGCAGGGTGGTATCAGGGTATAGAATGACTAAAAGGGGCTCAGCAGGTGGTCTAAATTAAATGAATGATATTGTTTTCAGTGAATGTCACTAACTTGGTACACTCGTAACTTTTTTTTACGCAGTAATGGCTGCAAATTAAGACCAATATCTGTTTGAAAAATAAAATCCTGGACATTGTCCTGCTGCCACAACACAAAACCTAATTTGTGACCTTTCCTCGTCCTCCGTTTTTGGTTTTCTGTCTACCTATTGGCATTTCAGAGGCTCAGGACCACATGAACAAAGAAGAAAAGAAGACACCCGCATACTGTGTTGGAATCCCATTAACACTTAAGTAGTTTCCTAATTATAAAAGTAATTAAAGACATGTTTGTAAAGCATTCTTATCGTGAAATGGGAACAATTTGTGATGCAAATGGAAAGTAGAAACTGTTGAATGGAGATGTCTTAATCTAAAAGCCAGTCTGTGATACTGGGACAATTTTAATTAAAATGCACTTTCTTCCTTTTCTTTCTTTCTTTTTTCTTTCTTGATGCTTTGCAATCTCCGTCTAAATTAAAAGCTTTGAATATTGCCACATCTGCTGGTGTGACAATTCACTTAACAAGCAAAGTAACTAATCATGTTTTGATGGAAAATTCATACATTTCAACTTCAACAAATATTGCTGCATTACATTTTTTTAATGAATTGTTATGGGGACCCCAGAAGTCATAATGAGTGGTGGAATGGTGGCTTGTTCTGGTCTCTGATGGGTAAATACGTTAGCCAAAAATGTCTTTAAACGACCACCACTGAGAAAGTTTCATATACAAAAGGATAGTATAGGCAGGGGTGCACATAAGTGGTACTCTGGTACTCAAAAGGGGCCAAAACCTAGCTATGCGTACCTGCATTATTGTTACAAAGTTCATATGTGTACTAACAACTTGGAGGCGCTCCGTGTCTGGGCGGCCGCAGCTAAATGTTACATGTATACAATTTATGTCACTTGGATAACTGCAGGGAAACATGAATAACTAGGAAAGGTTGCAGCTAGGGGTGTGGAATTAGGAATGTAAATCAATAATCCAAAAATAGATCTGACTTCTTAGGGTGTTGGAGATCTGGGGGATGAAAGTCAGAGTAGGCATATGTAAGGGTAAAATCTGACAAGAGAAAAGCACTGTGTGACAGCTGGAATAAGCTTTATTCATTGAATCCCACTTGAAGAAAGGGTGACAGCAATCGATTCCTGAACAATCGATTATGGCGAATGTGGTGTATGGCCACCTTAACTTGTGTCACTTACTGTATTTATTGAGGGCAAAAAATAAATTGCACTTTCCTATTAGAAAAACCAATCTGTAGCAAGTGTTGACCGCAATATTCTAACCACAAATTTTTATTGCAAATATCGGCACTGTGAGAATTCGCAAAGATCTCAAATACAGTGCTATAGCTTCCGCATCACAAATATTCAAGAAATACCGCGCATTGCGTTCACAATATGCACATGTAAGTCAATTTGAGGCACTGAAGGCAATAATGACTGGAATTTACAAATTTATTGCGAATATTAGATGAAACATTATATATTGCCTATGATGCTCATCACTATTTGTAACTAGAACTGTACAAACATGAAATAGTTTTCTTGTCGGACATGGACAAAAAAAATAAATGGCAACAAATTCTTTCAAACATTTCTGACATAAATCTACCATATGACCGTCGTTTGCATTCAGATTAAATACAAAATCTGCCACAGCAACACTATTATCGGTTTACCTATGAAATGTAGGCAAGCATCCAGAATGCCCTGCTAAAGGGATGCTGATGATGCATGGAAATCTGTGGCAGAAGGAATAGGCAGACAAGACATGACCAAGGGAGAGAAAAGTGTCACAGAAAGTGTCTTCGTGACCCAAGCAAGACTGCCACTGAGCACCTTCACAAGATATAAATGGATGAAAGGGCCACACACCCAAAGATAGGTTGAGGGTGAAGTCTTTGCATGAAGTCCTTGCATCCATTAGTTTGGTACCCTTTTCGTCCCATTCCTTATGTAAACAAATTATTGAGTAGTCTGTTTCAACGTTGCACCCACTTTGCCCTAACCCCCACACTTCCCCTGTGTTATAAATGAGGCCGGGAATGTGAAGCTGTCAGATAATACCAGTATAGGCACGGGCATTTCCTCGGTTTCAGAATACTGCTGTATATTCTGGCACTAGGTGTCCAAGAAAGTCCCCAGGCAGAACTGATCTCTGACCGGAGGATACTGCAGTATCACCTAAAACAGTGGTTTGCAACCTTTTTAGATCCGCGACCCCGGAAGTGACGCCCTGGGGCTTCACTTTGGTTTTCCAAAAACCGGAAGTGAGACTCCATTACATCACTTCCCGGCATGATCAATGTACAGTTGTGTTTAAAATTATTCAACCCCCACTGAAATTGAGTGTTTTGGCCATTTTGACATTGATTTTGATCATTTCAGTCATCTTGTTTACAATTAAATCAGCGAGGCGCTTGTAAGTCAGACAAATAGGACATTAATGAAATAACCACAAATGTCTTTTCTGTGCTCACATCATTATCAATTTTATTCAACCCCAAGTGACAATTATTCTTAGTACTCAGTACAATATCCTTTTCCAGTTATAACAGCTTTTACACGTGAAGCATAAAGAAGTCATCCTAATCAGAGAAATCTCTGATAAAGTGCCCTAACAGGGTTTAACGGCATCCCTGAACAGTCTTTATTTACAAAATGCAGGACTAGTAACACATACGTGTTACCAGGCCTCAGGTTTGTGACAGACTGCATCACATTTCCTTCCAATATCTCCTGGTACTAAAGAGAATACATGGTACCTTGCAGACACTGAAGCTTCCCTGTACCTGCAGAAGCAAAACAGCCCCAAAGCATGATTGACCCCCACCATGCTTCACAGTAGGCAAGGTGTTCTTTTCTTCATAGGCTTTGTTCTTTCTTCTCCAAACATAGTGTTGATCCATGGGCCCAAAGTCGACTGCAGTATGTCAAAAGTAATGTGGACAAACCACAAAAATTTGGGGATAGTGTTCTGTGGACTGATGAAACAAAATTAGAACTGTTTGGGCCCATGGATCAACGCTATGTTTGTTTAACCATTGATCCCCATTTGTCCAGGTGGTTGTACACTTTTGAAATTTTTTTATTGTTTTTTTGGCTACAAATATGACCTAAAGGTTTGGGAAGTTCACCCTCCATTAAAGTCAATGGAGGTTCGCCATGAACATGCGAACAGCAAGTATTTGCAGAAGTTCGATTTGATTGTTCGCCAACAGTCGCAGCTGATGTTCATCCATCGCTACTAAAGACCGATAGGGCTCCTTACTCCTTCTGATGTCCCCACGCTGTATGATCCACTTTAAATCCAATGAGTTCATCTAATCATGAAACGCATCTGGTTAAAGCATCCCCTGAGGAAGCCATCATGCAGAACATGTTGGGATGTTTAATGATATCGTATATGGGCCTTAAAATTCCCCTCCACATAGGAGAGAAAATTGAGGTGTATAATAGTGATAAGCGACATAGGCAATATTCGAATTCATGATATTTCGCGAATAATTCTACTAATATTTGATTCGACATTTAAAACAAGTTGCTATAAAATATTCACAATTATAACCGCCTCGTGATTACCTTCAAAATTAATGGTCACGTGTGGTATTTATTGTCCCATTGCGAATATATAGTCGCAATCCATGGCCATAAGCATCCCAATGCAAAATATTGCGAATATTTAAATTGCATATAACTGTCGCCATATTCACGAAATTTGTGAATTGTCGAATAGCCAATATTCACCGAATATATTCACAATTTGAATATTCGAGCTCAACACTAGTGTATAAAGGGTGCATACTACATACGCTTTTATTTGTGCAATATTGGATGGTAAAGTTGGAGTTTAGCGTACATAGGTGGGTATCATTGGCCCCATATTTGTTTGCCTGCTTTGAGGCTACTGATATTGTTATGGTTTTACTGTATGCTACAAATGTATTGATATGTCCCATAATCCCCTGGGAGCTCTGCGGTAACTGTCAGCTTTAGAAAAATGGGAAGCAGTAATCCGGCCAGTACTCTCTTCCCATTCTCTCTTCAGTATATTACTTAACCTCTCTTTTAACCTTGGCTTCAGTAAAAGTTATAAAGCAATCTATAATCCCGCTAGTTCTCCTCTGAGCCGGACACCGCAAAGTATTAAATATCCTGTATGACTGAATAAAACATTTAAATGGTGTGAAAATATAATGAAAGTGAGCGCAGCACAAAAGGGCATTACTGCAGTAAAGCAAAGGCGTCTCTGATTGTTTTCAGTACTACATTTAAACATTAACATTTTTCACATGCTTGAGTTTCTTTAATTAAAATGCCGTTTTCATTTAATTGTACAGCTTGTTGGAAAACAACATTTTATAATCGGCTTCTTGATGAAAAATATATACTTATAATTAGAGCATAGTCCATGACCTGATGGCCTTCTGTCTATTACAGCTTCCAATCCTACATGACATTCATTTACATGCATAACAAGGACAGGAGGAACGGGAGTTCCTATTGCATTATGGGAAGAATGTATTGTATTCCTGGTTTAAAGTTGTCCAGTCATTCAGTGTATATGGAGCAACATGCAGATAATTTGTTCACTCTTTATTTTCCCCCCCCCAAAGTTTGACACTGGAAAAAAAACATTGGCTAGATAGAGAGCCACAGCCATGGTGCCCTGGGTCATGGTGGTCATAAAGCAACTGTGACTTCACAATCACATGACTATAGGCAATTTATTTTCTGGCTTTTGACATAATTGGCACACAAAATGCTAGTGGATCAGATAGAAAAATAAAATAAATATGCATAATACATACTGTAAGTACTTCTGTCTTTTTTGCTCTGTTTTTCTGTTTTCACTGCACCAAGAGCTACACATTGACCGATCTCTGATCTGATACACTAGATATCTACCCAAGATAATCATGACAGAATCACAACAGGCAAAAATGTTGTGAGTGTATACAAAACTTCAGTCTACTACTGGATATAAAGCATAGTGGTCATCACTTCAATACTAAATAGGCCACATCTGAGCTACATACTGCTGTGTTTTATAGCTTTATATTGTTATCATATTTTAAATGTTCAAAATACTTTCTAAAAACAGTAACCACATCTGTTGGGTTTGTGGTTAAGGAGGCTATACCGTACGTCCCAGCTGTGTTCCTTTCATTCTACCAAAGAATGTTTACAGAAAAAATCCTGACCTTAATCCAATTGAAATGCTGTGGTAAGACCCAAAGCCAGCAGTTAATGCAAGCAAACTAAGCAACATTAGGCTGAGACTGTTCTATATAGACAAATTGACTTAACAATTACCACAAAGGATTAGCTGCAGTTGATGCTTCACAAATGGGGCACAACTTATACAGCGTATTTTTGCCAACACACATATGTTTTTGGATATATTGTAAATGAATCCAAACTCCACGGGTACCCCATCCCATCTAAGAAATACAATGCAAAACCTTATAGCTACTGGAAGACTTACTCCCATGGACTTTAAAGTTACCACTAGTGATGGCCGAACATCGGCCAGGCCTGTCCGCGAACGGGCGGGTCGGACTTCTAAAGAAGTCCGCCGTCCGCCTGTTCGCGGACAGATTCAAATTCCCCGCCTCTTTGAATCCGGTCCCTGGAACGCATACTGGAACGCATAGTTCCTGGTTCCGTGAGCCGGATGTGACGTCACTGATGTCACTTCCTGCTCCGACCCAGTTTTTTCACTAGGAGACCGGCTTTATGCCCGGTCTTCTAGTGAAAAGATTCTTCCTCCGGCACGATCACACAGGTTGTGATCCTGCCGGGGGAAGAATAGAGATCCTCTTCTCGCTGGTGAAAGGAGCGGGTCGAACACCCGCACTGCTCGCCGGCGAGAAGATGGGCGAACATCCATGTTCGCCGCCGAACTGTCCGCCTTGCGGACAGTTCGGCCATCACTAGTTACCACCTTATGGATTTAAAATGTTTGTATTTAGATTTTGCTATCACAATACAAAAAACACCAGGTAAATAGGTTCAAATCCAACATTTCACTTAAACAAGGACTTAAGTTCGAGCCACTGATTGTTAAGAATGTATTTAACAAAAGAAATCACAACTTAACGTTACAAATATTTGTTACCTTTATACAATTTGGATAGTGTGATTAAAAATACATCCCTCCCATAAACATAGATATGCCACTATCAGGTTATATTGTACCAAGGTATACTCATAGATATGTACACAGAACAATATACATATATACACATATTCACCCTCCAAAAACAATGGGGCTTCCTCAGGATATATACAAATTGCTTAGGTGCTTATGTTCCCTGTCTACACAATACTATGAAATATGTTTGGTCTGGAGTCCCATTTTAAATAACTCAGCTTCAAAATAGAGACGTAAACTGAGGACTTTGTACCAAACATTTTGCTACTCACAGAACACTAAAGTTAGGTTTGTAATTAAACATGCAGTGCCCTTTGCTTAGCTGTCCAATGCACTGGATGATACATTGGATAATTAAAATTCCCTTAGATGCCATCAGCACGAATGGAGTTTAAATTAACATGACAAGTCAGAGTCCCATGTTACCATTCTTGGCACATTCTATATTACAGGTTGCTTTATTGTGTAGTATTTGCTTACCAAATGCATTTCTTCTAAATCTACCAAATAACATGTTGACCTAAATGAGGATAATTTACAGAGACTATAGGTACCCATACACGTTGTGATTTTTCGTGCGATTGTAGCCCTTACGACTGATCCAGTCGGTCGGGTAGGTCGATCGTTCGGGATTCGTAACATGCAAATGTAGTCCGACCGATGCTGTTTTTAGAAAATCGGCCGAAAAGTCGGCCGGGTCCCGAATGATGATGCCCGTAATTTTCAGTCGGTCGGCCACATTTAAAAGAGACGTTTAAAAGATTCCTGATACAACTGGCCGATCGGTCGGTCGGCCTGTGACTAATCGGGTGAAAAATCGGGTGAAAATTCGGGTGAAAAATCGGGTGAAAAATCGTGCATCCGACCGACTTTTAAAAATAGCAGTAAAGAAAAAATCGGGAGTCGAAATCGAATATCGAATCGGTCCACGAAAAATCGCAACGTGTATGGGTACCTTATGACAATAAAATATATTCTGCTCCAACACAAAGGCTTAACTTTATATATACACACACACTAAAACAAATGACTTATGATGTATAAGTTAGTTATATCTTAAATAGTAAGGTGTAATGCTCTGCCTACTGCCTACTTGGGGTCATGGACGCATCCGCATGACACCCCCAACACAATGATTGCCCTTGTTTACTGCCAAAAACATTAGGCTTCCAATGGATGTGTAGGGCGTCATTGCCAGGGACGCCCAGCATCGAAGCAATGGCTTTGTCATTGGCATGGCACTGCAGGTTGTTTGCTATGACCTGTACAACGTGTGTACAGTTACAGTTTGCCATTGCTCATTGCTTAGAATTGAGCGAGCCTTCCCTGCACCTTTTTTCCCCAGTGTTTAACACACTCTGATCAGGGGGAAAAATAGTGTAGACTTAAGCTAGGCATTCACAGCTCTATTTTTTTTTATCAATTTAAGCACAATCAATCGCCTGCACGTTCGTGGTGATTGATTGTGCATGAATCAATTGCGGCTACCCTTGCTTCATGTGGGTTGATTGATCAGAGAACCAAAATGTTGGTAAATCCCTATTTGATTTCCAACGATTGCTTCTACCCAGGGTTCATCGATTGTATGGGTATCGACTAGTGATGGACTAGTCCGCGAACTAAAAAAGTCTGCCGTCCGCACCGTTTGGGGACAGATTCAAATTCCCAGCCTCTAGGCGGGAATCCCACTGGTGGCGGAGGAAACCCCCACCATTCTTGCGATAGCTGGATGTGACGTCACATCCGGTTCTCGAGCCGGCTCTGCACTAGAAGACCAGCTTCATGTCCGGTAGTCTAGTGAACAGATTCTTCCTCTCGCTGCTCCTGATTCTGCTGGAGGAAGAATAGAGAGCTCCTTCTCGCCGGCAAACAGGGCAGGTTGAACACCCGTACTACAAGCCGCTATAAGGAGGGCGAACATCCAACATCCTTGCAGGCAGTTCGGCCATCATTATCGATGACCTTTCAAACTATTTTTTGTTCGAAATCGAACAAAATTTATCCATCAAATTGGCCATTCTAGTTTTTTCACTCAATAAACCCAAAAATTGTTCTTCATTGATCGAACGAAAAAATCTACAATCTACATGTAAACCCACGTTAAGTCCTTTTACCCTCATTCAAATCTAAAAGTATCACCACAATACACTGCTATCTTGGAAATTGGAGCTCCCACCCACTTCTCTTTGGGGATTATACTAACCCCCATTTTCCATTTTTTCCCCTCATCTTCTACCCACAAAATAATAAATTTAGCCATGTAAGTTTTTTTTAGTGTCTATATTATATATAAGTATCTACATTGTTTGTGTCTTAAATTACAGCACACACCTAAGTTGAAATGAGGCACCCAGTGGCATAACCTACCTTGTACACTTTAGAGCCTGAACAAGGTCTCTAGGTGGCCTTACTAGAGCTCTGGGTGGGTGTTACAGTAGTAAATAGCTATGGTTTGCACCCAGGAGAGGTGAGGAATATAACTCTAGTACTGTATATACAATGTATGTGTATTTTTTTCTTTTTTACATTATTACAGATTTACAGTTCAGTTGCGTATTTAGCCATTTACCCTAATAAATTCCTCGGCTATTTCATGAAATGCAGTGAAAAAAAAAAACAATAACATTGCTTCACACAGTGTGCCAATATAAAATGCAATAGCGCTATGCAAATACTGACTCGATTATTAATTTCCACTGAAAACAGCCTGTAAACATATATTAAACTGTTGACATTTTATTACTGATAACATCATTACCTGATCATTTTTGTTATTAAATTTCTCCCTATGATAAAACATAGCCCAACACAGGAGCGGCTTGTAAATATAATTACTGCATTGTCTGTTTACTGAAGAGAATAAACACACTCTATTAATATTGTGCTGCCTTACCTCTGGGGTATAATAACATGTGTCATTATTTCTTAACTTTGGCAGAATGTTTGAGATCCCCTGGCACCACGACGTGGCTGCTGTATGAAAACTGGGGGGAAACATGAAAATGAAGGTATTAGTCATGGAGCCAATTAAAGCTATATGAATACTCTACACAAAATAAGGAATAATACTTTACAGACAGCCATATATGTATGTTTTTTTCATTATTATGTAGAGATGCTCGTGAAATTTTGACGAGCTGACTGGGAATTAATTGCAAACCCCCTGAACATGGTATCATCACTAGTGATGGCGCGAACCTGGAATTTGATGTTCGCGAACGGCGAACGAGAACTTCCGCAAAATATGCGAACCCGGCGAACCGGCGAACCCGCCATTGACTTCAATAGGGAGGCAAATTTTTAAAAACAAAGGGACCCTTTCTGGCCCCAATAGTGTTGGGAAAGTT
>CM070043.1:30299924-30312222 GCA_036250615.1 Ptychadena robeensis | reverse complement strand
TTTTACCTTAATTTCGCAAATCAGCACTTGTATGCGCATACGGAAAACGCAATGCACGGTAGTTCCCGATACTGATGTTAAAAAAAATATTTGCGATTACAAAGATATAGCACTGTATCGAGATTGAGTGATGGTGTTCACAATAAAATCACTAGTAGTACCAACACTGATGGTTATACATGCTTTTATTCCAAAGGTCAACCCTGTTCATGTCATTGGCTGTGAATCTGACATACATACTACAAAAAATGACTATAGGTCTGCTTTAACTTTAAACAAGCACTATCCGGGGTCCAGTTTCTTTATCTGAACTGAGATGTGGGCTCAGAGACAACACAGTTATGTAGTTTAGGCAAAGTCTACTGGACTTTACTGGACCTGTTGTTCTTTGTTTTTGGTTTTTTTACTATTGCTGAACTATACAGTATATTTAGTACTTAAGAAGCTTCTGGGTACTTAAGGAGCTCCTGGGTCACATGATCAATGAGATGCCAACATTTTTCATGCAATGGGCATGGGTCCAGGCATAGCTGCTAGCACCTGATTGACTAAGTTTCATGCATGCCATTGTAAAATTTGAGATCTCATTGACAATCTTTTTTAAACATGAGTGCCCAAACTGTAACCCAAACCCACTTATTTATCTCAAAGTGCCGACATGGCAATTTAACCTGAATTACACAAAAATCTGGATTATAATTCGGGGTTTAGTTGTCATTCTTAGGAAATCAGTGAAGTTACAAGCTTCCTGTAAATCCTAGAACTACACTACCCAGCATGCCCTGCTGCCTTTCCTAGCTGTTGCAGAACTACAACTTTTAACCTGTGAGAATTCTGCCTTCTCTTATAATTCTATCTTCTACTCATACACATTACCCACACACTCTCACTTACACATTACACACACAGCTTTTTCTCTGCTTACTGCTTGCCCCTCTCCAAGCTTCTGATTGGCTGGCAGTGCTTGTTGAGGGTATGGGGTGGCTGTGTGCAATCAGAAGAGAGGGGAAGAAAACTGACAGCATTGAGGGCCAATGGGCTGCAGTTCTTTCTTTCATCAGCCTCGATGTTGGCTGCCAGGTCGAGTGCCCACAGAGAAAGCTCCGAGTGCCACCTCTGGCACCCGTGCCAAAGGTTCGCCATCACTGTCATAGGAGAAAGTACTATAAAATATATGTAAGAAATTGGTCTCATTCACAAAAGCTGGCCTCTGACATTTCTTAATGAACACTTGGTTGTAATATCAGCTACTCGGTGTCTAGCAGGAGTTTCGAGATGCATAATACAGCAGGCGGACTATGACTGTTCTCTCTCACAGACATCAGTTTAAAAATTAATGGTAACTGTGAATCCCAGAACAGCCAGGACTGTACAAACAGTGCTGGAGATATGAATTTTATTTTTATTTATTTATTTTTTTAACACCCAGGGACAAATGAATGCGGCCATGTTAACATAATAGTGAAGTCACTCGCTGCTTAATTGTATTGAGAGTCTCATACTAAATGGCAACCCTCAGCGCAATATTTTAATGCAATTAATAAATGGGGGAATATTCTCAAAGAGTTTTACCATTTAGACATGAATCACGCTTATCTTTTAAGGGGCAGAAAACATTGCAATGAAATCTAGAGATCTGGGGACAACCTCAGCAAATGGAAGTAGTACTGCAAGGTTATTGGCTCACCAAAGACCATCCATAGACACTAGTGAGTGCCGAGAGCAAAAACTTAAAACGTTATTCTTCAGATGTACATTTATAGGTTCTCGGATGTATTTCATTACCTTTTCATTCATACGTTTTAAAACCATTTATAATTATTATAACATTATATAATAGTTTGCCCATATTTTGGCTCCCCAGTTCCTCTGCTTTCTCAATTGCATTTAATTTAAATTTTTTGTTGAATAGTTTTGAGTGTAATTAGAATCTCTGCCAAGTATTTGCACTGGGTTTGTTCACTCTCTCTATGTTTACTTTGTCAGAAATAAAGGTCATGATGGGGGGTCACCTGTTCTAACATTAATTATCCCCTCAACGTCTATGGATCTCATTTCATTTTCAGTTGCATCTTAAAGTACATTTAAAGCAGATTTAACATAAAATTTATATATAAAAAAATAAACTTTTACTTACTTCTGAGCTGGCACCAAGGGGGAAAAGCCTTCTACAACCATAAAATAAAAAATACTTACCTGCTTTTCCCTGGAACCATATAAGAGATTCCATGTTTAGCAGCCTTTCTTCCGGGGGTTAGTTAACTGCAGTATTAAGAATGGCACCTAGATGTTTTTTCAAATGGGGAAAACACATTTTCCAGCTGTTACTTGGCTTCCAGCTATCGGATTTCTCCCCTGCCCTGTTGCAACGTCATGAAGAGAGGTGTAATGGTATGTTTCCATGGCGTGGAGGGCTCCGTTGACACCCCCTGAGTTGATTGCATTCCTTAATGAGGATGTCGAAGGACCCCATCCAGATACCCTCCTACCATAACGGCTGTCTCCACAGTGTTGAATCAGACCCGCTCACTGGCATGGAGACAGCTGGTGCAGTAAGCGGGTTTCTGGATGGGCTCTGTCGACATACCCATCAAGGAATGCGCTTAGCATAGGGGGAATCGTTGGAGCCCTCCACGCCATGGAAACATATGCTAACAAGGGCCATTTCCACAGGTTAGTCCTATAATGTGGGGTTTGGCTATGAGGGGCATGAAGTACAAAAGGTGATTATAGGTCTGTTTTAAACGTCTCTAGTATAACATAGTAAAAGCAAACCAGGCATCTAATCTGTGCTTTGTCCACCAACATCTTAATGTAGAATGATTTAAGCCCCCCATACATGTTTTGAATTTCCGTCAATCTCCTGGCAGATCGACCGCACGTGATGACGTCATCACGTGCGGCCGGCCATGCCTGCACGGTTTTTGTGTCAGCACTGAGTTTAGATGGGGACACTGGTTCCCATCCAAAGTAAGGCAATCGATCTAAACATTATGGACATAATGTCCATAATGTATTAGATTGATTTTGTGGCCGATTTATGGAGGAATTTAAAGTTTAAGCATTTGTGGCCAATTTTGCAGCAAATCGATTGTTGTGAGTGAGCATGGCATTCGATCTGTGGCGAAATCGGCTGCAAATCGAAGCATGTATGGGGGCTTTAGCTATGTAGTTTTAGCAATACAGCCTGGTCACCTTCCTACTCCCATTGTTTGAATGGTTAGTAAAGAAACAGCAGCAGAGCAATGGAAGTACTCACCCACCCTGTTGGTATTTAATTTTCAAATTAGTTTTATTATTTTCTTTGCTGTGTATATTTTTTTCTATAGGTGGTAAAATTGGTTCTTGGAGGTCACATTTATGGTTACAAGGTGCATCTGCTCCTCCCCACCCCTGTGTGGTGCCTGTGTTATAACATATGATTGGTCCCATTGGATATTGGAATTTCGGTGCTAGTTCCTCTAGGTCCTACAGCTAGTTAGGGTGCGGCTGGAAGTCACTATACAATGGTTATGGTTTAGTGAAGTCTTTTAGCTAATGGACACCAAAGACCCATTTTCTCTGGTATTTATGTTGAATAAATGTTTAGAAGTTGTTAATAAAAAGACTGCTGTGGCCATTTAAAATCCATGTTGTGCAGTCTGTGTGTTTTATGGAGATCTATTACGGGAGGAACAAAATTGATGAATCCATCAGTCATGTCAACTGTCCAAAGTCAAGCCACACAAAAGCTGTGTCATATACATAATTTATAACATACACAACTATACACATATATATTGTACAATATATTCAGGCTCCTGTGTTTCTGATATCACTGGTAATTACTAAAGCCAATTCCAATGTCCCTAACAAAACCCGTGATTAATAATTAGGCCTCACAGTGGCAGCTACTTAAAAATCCTTTTATCTTAATAAGGCTCCCTATTTTCTTACAATTCAAATATCTAATTGACTATCATGGTGAAGGCACCGTTACTGATAATTGCTATAATATATCTCTCCCAGGTAGGAAAGTACTTAGCATCAATTCACCAATTGAACAAATAATTAATTAATCTGAAATTGGCCCATATCCTAGTTACTGTGTCACATACAAGTGGCAAATATAATTACTTTGTGATATTTTCTGTTGTGATGGTGATGTCATTATCTATAATGAGCTAATCAAGCCTCAACTGCTGTTTCATTTGTAATATGACCCTATAGAATTCTTTCATTAAAAGCACGGCTTGCTTCCTGCATATCAATTACAAATTACAATCTCGGGCCAATGCTGAAGTCGAGCAGTTTGGTTCTGAAAAGGGTTTCCTGAGGAGAGAAGCTTTCAGCTGTTTGTTCAATGGTATGGCTTCTTCATTCCCTTAAGCTAGCCATACACGTGTCGGATTCCATGTCCAATCGATTCATCATCCGATCGATTCTGGCGATTCTGCCGGGAATCGCAGGTGTGATCAATCGGCCAATTAAGAGAATCCATCGCTGCATACCACCTTGTCCAACGGATTCCGGGACGATTCCGTGTCCGATTCCACCTCACAAATGGCAACTCCCCCTGATCTGTGCAGAATCGGATCAAAAAGACCAACATGTTGGTTCTCTGATGGATCCGATTCTGGGCCCCCGAATGATCGGACGTGATCGGACGGACAAGGTGGGCTGCACACGATTCCGGCACGATCGATTCACGTGCACGCGCCCGGAATCGATCGGCCCGGAATCCGGCCGGAATCCGACCTGTGTATGGGGGCCTTTACAGGTTTACTGGAGATGAGCAAAGAAGTGATGGAGGAAAGGATTCTTTACACTCCTATCCCATAGAAATGATGTCAGATTGCATTTGCAGCAAGTGGTGACCCACTAAGGATATCGTAAATAGGAACTAAATACATAAAACATGACAAATGTCTTTGTACCACTTTAGTAAATTCAATTAAAAAAACACGATTACTGGATTTCAAAATAGCCACAGAAACCATATTTTATTATCATAATAACATTATCAACACTATTCTAAAAATAACAATACAAATAATAAATAAAAATGTAAATAACCAGTGTGGGGATTCATCCTCAAAAAGGAGCTCTCAATCACGGCAAACCATACAACAGGTTCTCTTTATTGCTCCTGCCCATATTTATTCATATAGTCCAAAACAATAATGACCCTCACAGGGGTTAATCAATAACAAGTCTTTGGAAATGCCAAGCCTCCTGACCTGCACAAGGACCAACACAGGCTCTTCCCTTTAGCTCAGGGAAAAGCTATTACAGCCTGACTCCCTGTGTGCCTGGTATCTGCTGCTCCAGCAGCACAATGTCTCCCACCCCATCAAGAAGCCCTGAATGAGTGGTTTCAGTCCCTTTTGTGGAGACACACCTGGCAATCTCATTAGGTTCAGCACGTGTATCTTGGTGGAGACGGAAGGCGCACCCAGTTCCTTTCATTCCCACTCCAGAATGTAGATCCCTGTAACCGAAAACATAACAAAACTGGGCAGCAACCTTCTGTTTCTGTCTCCTTCCAGGATACACCATCAGACACTTTTACTGCTGGATATGGGCCACTTTCACAGTGACAGACAACCGATCTGTCACACCAGATTAAATGGTCAAAATACCTCAATCCACTGTGGCTACATTGAACACCATTTGGCTCCTCAAGATGACACTGGTTACTCACACACCAACCTGCTAACCTGTGCATCCCAATGCACAATTAAAATTTTTAAAAGTGATAATCGCTCACTTGGGTTGATTTACTTAACCACACTGACTGCAACATACATAAGAGCAGCAAAAAACACCGCTGTAAACCTACGATTCACCAGAAAACATTGAACTTAATTTATTCTAAAACATACATGTGCTAGAGCAATACTTTCTTCTTTGTTATATTCTCACAACCCTGAAACTCTATTTCAGATGCTTTGCAAATCAACCCACAAATTCATCAAGTGAAAACTTCACAACCATCAAAAATGGGGATTATATGTCCCATATATGCCCCTATATGTCCCTATATATGATTTTCACCTAAAATGTTATGGTCGGTCGGTCGGCTGGCACGAAAAATCAGAATTCGAATTATCACCGATCCATCAGCCCGACCCTATTTATTAACAGCAGATCGACAAAAAATTTACGGACAGGTCCGAAGCAGCCCGACCAATTTTTCAGCCGATTTTGAGAAATCGGGATCGGTCGGGTACATAATTCCGATTCCGATTAATCTCCCGATCGATTAATCTCCCGACCACATTGGTCGGTCGGGCAAAATTCGTACGAAAAATCGGAACGTGTATGGGGGGCTTATGGTTGTGAAGTTCTAGAATAGACATGGGCAAATTATTTCCTATCTAGCAATTTAATCCGGCCCATTGTCACCTTGGTAAAAAGATGCTCCGGGTCTCCTCCGCTCTTTCCCTGTAGTAAGCGTACCAAATAGAGATGGTCTCATTTATTTTTTTAAACCTTCCTAGTGTTCGGTCTGTACATAGTACTCTGCTGAAATTTTTCCGCCCGTTTCCATGGGAGACTGACGCCCCTCCGTTTACATGGAGGTCTATGGTTTGGCCTCCCTATGGTGCTATCGGTGAAGTCGAAGGGGGCAGTTTCGCAACCCCAACCTTATATACCCCCGGAAAGCTGCGGCTATTCTCTATATTGCCGCAGCTTTCCGGGGGTATATCAGGTTGTCCCAATCACCGCTCCCGTAGTGGTTGGGATGAACCCAAACAGCGGACGAAATGGGCTTGTTTCATCTGCTAGGGAGCTTAAATTTAACTAGGTCAAATGGCAAGTTAATTGCAAAGCCCCTGAACATGGTATCATCCTACTTGTTGTAGATGTAGAGAAGGGTCCAGGGTACACTGCGATAAAATAAAGTATTGCTCAAACACAAATGTTTTTTGCATAAATTAGGTCAAGTCAAATTTGAATTTTGACTTTGAACTTAATGTTTACAAAAACTACATATGCTAAAGCAATACTTTTTTTTTCTTTTTCAAATATTTTTTTTTTTTTTTTTTTGAAAAAGTTTTATAACATATATTAAACACAATGTAAAACATTCACATAAGCAATCACAGGTCATAAAGGTATATGTTTTAAATATTTCCACTCTGATGATTTTGAGTTAATTGCAAAGCCTCTGAACTTGGTACATCACCTAACATGCTGGAGATGTAGAGAAGGGGTTGGGGGAATACTAAAAAAAAAAAGTATTGTTTTAACACAAATAGTTTTTGCAAAAATTAAGTTCAAAGTCAAGTCAAAATTAAAAAAATCGGAATTTCGACTTAACTTAATTTATGCAAAAACTACATGTGCTAAAGCAATACTAGCAATTCCCAGAACCCTTCCCCACATCTCCAGCGATTTTGATGATGATGGCCTTGTAATCAACTCACAAAGTTGAGCTTGTCAAAAAAAATTTTTTTTTACATATTTTCTTTTCTTTTTATCTCCCTAACAGTATAATTTTTTTTTTAGGTGGTGCAGCAAATAAAAAAAAAAAAACACAATGTCCCTGCCCCAGCAAATAAAAAACACCAGATTAGAGAGTGTTAACTGCAAATGGGCACATCTGGGGGCACCAGTGACTTTATTTGGGCGATGTTTAACCTCCCTGGCGGTTCACTGAGGTGCAGATTTCTGTACCAAAAGTGATACAGTGTTTTGCCTTTCCGCCCCTATCGGCGTCACCGATGACGCCGATGGGGGCGGAAAGGCTCTGTGTGCCTGCAGCTTTGTAGAAATGCTGCAGGCACACAGAGAGCCAGCGGTTGTGATCGTCCAGAGAAAAACGTTTGTTCTCTGGCTGATCAAAGTTTTGTGCGAGTACGAACGGTTGCTCCAGGTGGGCAGCGTTCATTTTGCGATTGATCACCAAGTGATCACCCCGAATGCGCATGGTGATCATTCGCAAAACGGACACAGATGGAAGCGCTATGGCGGCTTTAGAGGTACAGAAAAAAAAATTTTTTTTTTTTTTATAAGTTTACACTTGTTTTCTTTTCTTTTGATTTGGATTGGATAAAACATTTATAAAACATTTATCCAATCAAAATAAAAACAAATGTAAAAAAATGAAAAAAAAATCTAAGAAAAAAAACTTTTTTTTGTACCTTTAAATCTCCCGCCGGCTGATGACGTCATCAGGACCCGAATGCCGATCACGGAGATAGCCGGAGATCTCGGCTATTTCCGTATCTGCTCGGGTGCAGCCGAAGTAAGATCCATCTAGCAGAAACGCTCAGCGTGAGCGTTTCTGCTGGCGGGATCCACTTTGAGCTGGATTTTAGAAAGACATTTCTATAATCCAGCTCAAAAGTAAAAAAAAGATTTAAAAAAAGACCGGGGACCGGGTCCCACCTCCGTGACGTCACACGTCACTCTGGGACCCGGAAGAAGACGGAGAAGAAGGGAGAAGATGGCGGTGACGGAGCAGGTGAGCTCCCACGATGTGCCTGAAGTCAGTTCGGGCGTATCGATAGTTGCAGCTTCCCTTTGCCCGAACTGACTTCGGGCATATCGCTAGGGAGGTTAATACATAGCAGCATAACTTTGTGCCCTGATTTTTGTGTTTTGAAATTAATTTTATTTAAAAAAAAAATATTTTACATAATTGTGTGTTTCAAACATTATTATATTCAGGATGTCTATTAGACCCTTGTATGGACATATTTTGGGAAGTTACAGGCCTACAACATAAATAAAAATTTACCATTGAAGTCCATTGTGGCTAATGAGTCAAAAAATTTGACTTCCTCTGTTCTAATCGAACAGGCTACATGACCTGTATTTACAACAATGTAAAAAAAGTTTTTCAAATTAAACGTCCTTATGTTAATGGATGGATTATTTTGTTTTTAATTTACTAAAGCTAGCCATACACGTGTCGATTCCTGAGCGTCGATCGATCGACCATACAAGTCTGTGCCCACCACCTTAGGCCACGATTCCTGGACGATTCTGTTACCAGTCGATCGATTCACAAATGTCAACGCCCCTTGATGTGTGCCCAATCGATCAGAAAACACCAACAGGTTGGTTCTCTTGACGATCCGATTTGGGGGCCATGTCGATCGGGCGGGGTCGATCGGTCAAGGTGGGCTGCACACGATTCCTCATCGATCGATCGGCGTGCACGCGCCCAGTGATCGATCGGCCAGGAATCGTGTGGGAAATCAACCTGTGTATGGCCACCTTTAGAGGCATGTAAATATCTTAACATTTTAAGAAGATGATATCTACCAATCTAATAACCCAAAGTTTTGGTTTAGACCCAAGTTGTTCTTTTGTGGCAAGCCGTTTCCTCTTATCAAAGGGTCAGATACGGTAAAAGAAAGCAGCCGCTATTTAATTTTCCATTTGTGAAATGTGATATTTGCTTAAACCCGCTACGGCATTACCCCATCTGCTTTTCCTGCCTTGGTGCACTGCATAATAGCTGAAAGGCAATGAAGAAAAGCAATTTAAAAAATTAACTTAAAACAATATTAGAATGAGCCAGGGGAAAACCAAATTAGGAAATGGTGATAAAAATATTCAGAACAGCTGTTACACAGACATTGCTACGTCTCTGGGTTTGAATAATTTGTTAACCCATTTGCAGCTAAGCAAATATCTTCAAGTGTTTTGATGAAGAAGAAAAAAAAGCATTGTCATCTAACAGCCACTTATCCAATTCTAGGTTATACAACTAAACTAATGGACACCTTGTTATGTTATCACAGAACATTGGTGGTTCCAATACTGTCAGGTGCACTGTAATTTGAGCTGCAGCTGTACCCACACAAATCGGTAATTGACTAGCTACTCGTGTTTAACAAATAACAATTAATTTTGCCGTCTGTTTTCCTTTAATTCGCCATTTATGAATGTTAATAGTGAAATCTTTCCTATAAAATAATGCCACTTACATTAAAAGTATAAAGTGAATGTATACTGAAAATAAAAATGATATATTTACTTACCTCTGTTTCGGCAAGGTGAGATATGAGAGATTTAATATTTAGCTGATAGTCTTAGTTGCAGTATTGTGAGAGGCCACTACATACCAGTAAACCTTAGGGCTTGTCCACACAGTCAAATTTGTCTCCACTAGCGTGGCTGCCCGCAGTGGCTGCATGGACATACAGTTAGCCGCTAGTGGCTAAGACATACAGTTAACTGCTCGTTATCTTTGTCAGCCGTGAGCAGCTCGCGGCACTGCCCCACTTCGCCTGTGGGGTCAAGCCCTTACTGTGCCCAAATAAGGGAAAATGACAACACTTCCTTCCATATTGCGGCATAGGCAAAATTTCGCAAATAATCCTTCTAATATTCGATATTTGCTAATATTCCAAATTCAAATGTATGGCCATGAATTCCGAAAATATAGTTGCTATTATAATCGCATTGCGATTATCTTAAAGATTAATGGTCGCATTGGTTAAATAAAACAGCAATTAATGGCCATAAGCTTCCCAATGCATAATATTGCGAATATTCTGCATAATATTTACAAATTGTTGAAAAGCCCATATTTGTTGAATATATTCGCAATTCAAATTTTCAAGCTCAACATTAGTCACTTCCTGTAATTTTCCCTTATTCGGGGACAGTAGTGTGGACAGGTATGTAGTGGCCACTCACAATTTGTCACAGCGGTTCCACATTCCAAATACCGGAATTGACATTGACATTAGCGGCGTCACTTCCGGTATCAGGAGATTAAAGTCCCCTCCCTCCTGTTTCGTAGCTGCCTAACTTAGAAGGGAGATGGCGTTACTCTCCCTACTAATGTTAGGTTCTTGCTGGGATTCGAACAGCAAAGGCAGGGAATCTGACTGTGTGCCACTTGTCCGCGTAGTGGTTCTGGTAAGCATTTGATTACCCTGTAAAGCTTGGCAATGTCTTAATCAAATGCAGCATATCTTGGTTGCTGGCCCGCCCCTGATCACTTCACAGTGACGCATAAGGGACGGGGGGGTAGGGGGGGCTTAAGGGGCAGTGATGTGGACAGGGACGGGGGTAGGGAGGGAAAGGGATTCTCAGTGGGATCGCCCATACCACGCCATTAAAAATGGCCACAGTAAGGGACGACTGCTAGGAAGGTTAATGAGCATTTTATATTTTTTATGTTTTTATTTTGTATTATATTTTATCTCAATGCACTCAGTGAGCTAGGTGTGTTCAGAATGGCCAAAAACTGGCCAAAGTAGGCTTTGAACTATTTGCATGAAAGGTTATTTCTTCTCTTCATTACTTAGGGCTAGATTTTGCATTCTATCATTCACCTCTTTATACTTTTTAGTGAATGGGCCCTAAAAAACTGGGACGCAGGGGCTCTTGCTGGGGGACTTTCAGGGATAATGCCGGGGACTTTCAGGCTCTTGCTTACCGGGGAATTGCAGGGCTCTTGCCGGGGGACTTGCACGGGCTCTTTGCCGGGACTTCAGGCTCTTGCAGGACTGCAGGGCTCTTGCCAGGACTTGAAGGGCTCTTGCCCAGGACTTGAGGGCATCTTGCCGGGGACTTGCAGGGCTCTTGCCGGGACTTGCTGGGGCTCTTGAAGGGGGACTTGCAGGGATCTTGCCGGGGGAACTTGCAGGGGCTCTTGCCGGGGACTGCAGAGCTCTTGCCGGGGACTTGCAGGGCTCTTGCGGGGACTTGCAGGGCTCTTGCCAGGACTTGCAGTGCCTCTTGCCGGGGACTGCTACTGCAACTTTACTATGCTAAGAGACTTGCCACTACATTTTGCTGTAGTTGAAAAAGTGTAAACTAGAACTTGTGCTCCAAGTGAGCTGCAACTGTACACTTTGCCAGAGACCAGAGAATCTGGCCGCAAGTTCACAAGAATTGCAGTGTAAACCCTGCCACAAGTTTTTTAGCAAGTGTATCCTTGCTATATGGGTGGTTGTTCCGCCGGGGTGGACCCACCTGCCTGGTGAGTCTCCGGAACTGGTCGACTACAGAGAGGTAAAAGCCCAAGGCTCTCAGAGCTGCTCTCCTGTGGGCAGTCCCGCCTCGCGCACACCAGGGCTAACAGAGGTTACATACTCCCTGGGTATGTCCCTGAGGGACTCTGTCCAGATGCTGTAGCCACACATGTTCCCAGAGCACTCCTGTTGCGTACTTCCTGTCTGTGTCATGTGTCTAGGCCTTCGTAGTTCTACGTGGACTCTGGAGCCCTCTGTTCATGTACCCACTGATTACTCTAGGGTTTCCAGTCTGTCTAAAACCAGAGTAACCGAATCCAGTATACCGCACTAGTGCATCCCAGTTCATGCATAGCCTGTTCTGCATTCCA
>CM070043.1:30261557-30286413 GCA_036250615.1 Ptychadena robeensis | reverse complement strand
GTCCTGACAGCAGAGTAAGAGCAATGAGGAAGAGTACACTGTAGAACAATACTGCCTAGCCAATAGTTCACTATGCAGCCCAGCAGCTCTCTGATCTGACTGTCTCCTTCTCCAGCAGCATGTGAAATGGCATCCTCTACTTGCTATGCTATAGGGGGTGGGATGGTCTGTGAGGTGGGGGGTGCTGATTGGCTGGATTATGTCTGCTGACTGTGACTCACAGGGTCAAAGTTTCACCAATGTAAAAAGATAGGGGGCGGGTCGAACTTGCCATATGTTCGCGAACACGTGGCGAACGCGAACATGCGATGTTCGCCGCAAATAGTTCGCCGGCGAACAGTTAGGGCCATCACTAACAGTAATGTGTGGATAACAAACCATTACCATCCTCTATGAATAAGCCCTTCTGGGTGAAGAGCGTTGGAGGCATGTGATGGGTACATATGTTTGTATTTGCCAGGATTGTAAGCTTCTATTAATTGTTCATATTTTGGCGCGGTAAGTGCAGTCAATGATCAAGGTTGGTCATTTATGGTCACAATTAGTGTTGAGTTCTAATAATCTAATTGAGAATATATTCGTCGAATATAGGCTATTCAAGAATTTGCAAATTTTGCGAAGTTGGCGGCGGATATTCGCAATTTCACCATTGGGATGCATATGGGCATGGACTGTGAATATATTCGCAATGCGGAAATAAATAGCACATGTGACCATTCATATTAAAAGGTAATATGAAAGGTCATATTTTAGTATATAAGTAGAATTATTCTAGAATTATTACTCTAAAATACACAGAATTGTAGTTTAACCCCCCTAGCGCTTCTGACGGCTCCAACTCGTCCTGCACTTTGTCAGCATTGCAGTTGACGAGATGGAGCCGTCCAGCTAAGCTCAGATCCCCCGGCAACAGCACATACTCACTGTTCTGTGCTGTCCCGGGGATCTGATGCTCTAAGCTGGCTTCCTTACTGAAGAAAGCCGGCCGATGTCACCCCTCTCCCAGCCCAATTTGCATATGAATGTTCCGCTTGGGACATTCATATGCAGATTGGACTATCAAAGAGCACATCTGGAAAATAACCCCAAGTGTCATTTCAAGATGTGCTCTTGAAGTTAACCCTTTCAGAGGGTGCCAAATGGCTTGTATTGGATACAGTGATAGCTGTATCCAATACAATTCAAAGTAAAACAAAACACATTAAACAAACATAAATACGGTTTTGAAATCTTTCATACCAAATAAGTATTCAAGAGATTTTATCATTCAAATTATACATTTTAGAAATTTTGAATGTACTTTTTTATAATAATTGTGTGTTTCAAATAATTGTGTTTCAAAGGATGTCTATTAAACCCTTGTACAGACATATTTTTGGAAGTTACAGGCCTACAACACAAAAAAAATTCCATTAGGGTCTATGGTGCACTTTTGGTACAGAAATCTGGACTTTGCAAGAGCGCTAGGGAGGTTAAATATGACTGAAAAACTCCTTTGGCCAATGTGTTATTTAACTTGTACATAAAACGCTTTTCAAGCTTCAACACAAATGGAACAAGTCCTAACTTTTCTCAAACTGTGTTTACGCCATAAAATCTAGCTTGAGTACTGCAACTTGAGACTTGTTCTTATTATTAATGCAAGCTCATATCAGAAAGAAACCAATTACGGAATCATATTGCTTTGACTATTACATTCCAGTAGGAGGAGAAAACATTCTGACTGTGAATTATTTATTTTGGGGTTTGGAAATCTGACACTAAAAAAAGAAAAAATTTAAATAAGACATCAACTTCCAGCTTGGTTTTTTGTCAAACACCGAAAAGCAACAAATAATAGTGCACAGTGGTAAGAGTGAATGGTGTAGGTATTGAAATGCAACGCTCGCTTTGCCTTTTCTGCCGCTGAAATGGCAATTAAGCTCAATGCCTCAATCAAACCCATAAATCTAGAGATCAAAGTATTCATCTCATCCTGGACGTTAAGGAGACCGCTGCAAATTGTTGCCAGGTTTTTCATTTAAGCGGCGCACAGAATGAACGAATTGTGATCAGTGGCATTCTCCCGATGTTGAACAAGCCAGAAGAGGCCGTGAAACGCGACGGGCTGTCACTTTGAATGAAAGCTGACTAATTTACCTGACTTTCATTCATTTCTGGGAAACTGCTTAAGAGCAAAAGAGAGGAAAGCTGTCAGAAAGGCTTCCTCGTAGAGAAAAGTACAGCTGCCACCATTCATTTGCGCTCTTTTATTATTATTATTATTTTAAATGTATGGAAGGCTTAATTATGCCATGATCGAAAACCTTGTCTGCAGGGATGTTTCCTGAGTGCAACGGTAGATTACCATGAATAGCTAAAACGGGGATTATTTGTGAACAGGTGAAACATCAGGGCTGATTTGTTATAGAGATTAGCCAACCATACTTACGGTTGGAAGAAAAAGTATGTGAACCCTTTGGCACTATGTGGAATTTTGCATGCATTGGTCATAAAATGTGCTCTGATCTTCATCTTAGTCACACCAATAGAAATAAAATAATACTACACAAACATTTTATATTTTCATGTTTTTATTGAACATAACATGTAAACATTAACAGTGCAGGGTGGGAAAAGTATGTGAACCTTTGGACTGAATAATGGGTTGACCCTGCTTTGGCAGCAATAACCTCAACTAATGGGTTCCTATAGTTGCAGATCAGACCTGCACAACGATCTCACAGTGTAGCAATATTCTTGGGATCGCTCATGTGAATCGCTCTCTTAAGGTCATGCCACAGCATTTCGGGTTGAGGTCAGGACGCTTACAGGGTCACTCCGGAAGGCATATTTTGTTCTGTTGAAGCCATTTGTCTGTTGAATGACTTGTATGCTTTGGGTCATTGTCCTGTTGCATCACCCATCCTCTGTGGAACTTCGAACAGAAAAATGTCTTGATAAAATCTGGAATTAATTTTTCCTACAATGACAACAATCCGTCCAGGCCTGTGCTGTGCCTTTTTTCTCCACACATTGTGTTGTGTGTTTTATGCAAACAACTAAATTTTGGTTTCATCAGTCCACAGAATATTTTGCCAGTAGTGCTGTGGAACATCCAGGTGCTCTCTTGTAAACGTCAAATGTGCTGCTTTTTTTTTATTGACAGCAATAACTTCCTCCGTGGTGCTCTCCCATGTACTCCATTCTTGTTAAATGTTTTCCTTATTGTAGATACAAAAAGTGTGGTGTACAAAAATGTTAGCATGTGCCAGGGATTTCTGCAAGTCTTTAGCTGACACTCTGGGATTCTTCTTTACCTCATTAAGCATTCTGCGCTGTGCTCTTGCAGTCATCTTTACAGGACGACCATGCCTAGGTAGAGAAGCAACGGTGGACACATGAACATCAAGGCTTTTGAAAATACTTTTGTAACTCTTTCCAGCTTCATGCAAGTTCAACAATAGTGATGAGCGGCATAGGCAACATTCATATTCGCGGCATGCCGTGAATTTTATGGAGAACATTCGGAAAATATTCGCATTCGGCAACATTCTGGGTTTTTTTTATTGCGAATATAGGCAGTTTTTATTGCGAATTTTGCGCGCGCAATATATGTTTAACATGGCGCGAATTTTTATGCAAATTTTTTAAAGTGACGATTTTCGCAACATTCCCATCACCCCAATATTCAATTAAAAAACTGTTTATGGTGTTGCTAAGCTCTTGTTGCAGCCTTCCCATTCGTCCACTTGCATGGAGAGGCATGTGTAATGGATAAAAAATACAGAATATACGGAATTGGGAATATTCGGCAATATATTCACCATCTTCGTAAATTTCCGAAATGCCAATATTCGGGATTAATATTCGGAATCCGAATATTCGCGATCATCACTAGTCAACAATTCTTAATCGTGGGTCTTCGGAGAGCTCTTTTCTGCGAGGCATGGTTCACATCAGACAGTGCTTCTTGAAACCAGTAAACCCAAAGCTTGTGTGTCTTTTTAAAGGGCAGGACAGCTTTCAGCATCACCTCCAATATCATCACACTGATTGGACTCAAGGTTGGCTCCAATTAGTTTTTGGAGAAGTCATATTTTTCCACTGTGAATGTTTACATGTTATGTTCAATAAAAACATGAAAACATATGTTTGTGTGTTTAGTTTTTGTATTGGTGTGACTAAGATTAAAGTCAGAGCACATTTTATGGCCAATTCATGCAAAACTCCACATAATCCCAAAGGGTTCACATACTTTTTTTTTGCAACTGTATAACCATATACGTATATAACATTTTTGACAATTGCAGAAAGTTTGGAGTTTAATTATGAGCTTACAGCCTATATACAGCCCTCATTTTCTCCGACAGTGTACAAAGCCGGCTTCACAAAGACATACAGTATATAATAAATTCTGGTACTGGCCGATTGACTTTTAAACTGGATAGTTTTAGCAGTTGGCTGATTTTTTTTTCTGGCTGACTAGAGTCGCTCTTTAAGTAGGATGATTGCATATGATTACAAGCCATCATTATCTGTCTGGAAAGTAGTAATTGTTGAAGCAGTAATTTAACGTTACAGTTTCAACTGTAAATAGTAATTTTTATAAATGGTATACACAGCAAATGGTGGCTGCATAAATGATCATTCCGAAACATTTTTTTTAAATTGCTTAAGTGAACTAAAAATAACTGCAGGGTTTTGTTTCACTGCAAACTTTGCTGAAAATGTTCATGGAACAAATAACTGTAAATATATACATTTACTTTCAGCATTGCTCTTATCCGATAAAGTAACGAAATGCAACAAAACAATCTGTTTTCTAAATAATATCCATTTGTCTCCTTGAAGTCAATTTGTCACACCCAACTGATGATTGACATGATGCATCTGCCCCATGGTTGTCGACACAGATTAAATGGGGTGGTTGGTAGTTGATTGACAGACCATATTGTCAATCAACTCCCGAGCAGCGCTGTTACGGGATTGGTGCGGCTGCCAATTAACAACCTGTTACCTTCTGGATGATTTAGTCTTCCTGGAGGTCACCCGAAGTGCAACTTGGGGTAGGTGTCACGAACCAGCGAGTGTGGACCCACTATGCCACGAGTCCTACCTCCTTTAAGGGTGTTGTCTAAGTGAACCCACTCATTCTTCACAATACCCCTAAAGGTGGGGATCGACTTTCCCGAGGGGAACACCAGGTCGCTACCTCTGGAGGGTAGGCACACGAGGCAGCCAGGGAGAGGTACCAGAGACACAGTCATTATCAGCAGGGCCAACCACGCGGGAACAAGGGATGAGGCAATAGGTGTTATGACTCTCCAGGGTCCTCTGGATCACATGAGCTTCCCCACCAGCATAGCCCTGCTCCTAGTCAGAGCTCTGCTCCCATTCAAAGCTCTGTTCCAACCCCACAGCAAAATGTGCAATTACCTAAAAGGATCAGGCACTCTGAACGTCTTCAGCAGGCAAAGCCATCTGGATTGTGAGACACTATAGTGGGCGCGGCCGCCATCTCTCTGCATTTAAAGAGGAAGGGTGGAACAATACAGGAAATCACCTCCCTCACAGGGAGGGACCCTGATTAACCATTGCCTATATAACAGGGCTTGTTCCCTTGATCCAGTGCTGTTTGATCAGTGTTATGTGGCTTGTCTACCGTTTATCCCGTCTTCTCCAATCCCGACCTGGCTGGTTACCGCTACCTCTTTGTCTGCCGCCTGCCTCGACCCAGATCTGTCTTAACGTTTTACGAAGCCAGCCTCCAGCCCTGAACCCTAGTCTGCCACTTGACCTCGCAAGAACGCTTGATACCCTGACCCATCTTCCACCTGATATCTCACCCACCTCACGGGCGGTTCCTGATATTACACACTACCTGGGGGGTAGCTCTGGGGAAGTAGGTCCTGGCAACTGTGTGCAGCTAAAGTGATAACTGGTCCCCCTCAAGGGGGCTGGTTCCGTCTCCCAGGAGGGGGCTCCGGCAGAAACCCCACAGTTGCTTAGTTTCCCTGCTCCCAGAGTCCCCTGAGCAAAATACCAGGAGTGTGTCTCTCGCTACTGCGGTAACAATAGGGTCATCAGGCAGGCAAAGGATCAGGGCTGGCAGCACAGGGAACAGGTCAGACAGTCCGGGTTAGCAACAGAATACAGGCAGACAAGGGTTAAATGTATCAAGGTCTCAGAGCTCAGGAAGGAATCAGCAACACAGGAACACAGATAGCATACACACACTCAAGGACAGAGACCTTAGACACTGAGGCATAGTAGAAAAGGGCTGGAAACCTTATATACATGCAAGAGGACCACGATTGGCCAGCCAGGACACATGACCAATCCTTTAAATCCCAGGAAGTGACACTCGCTGATTCCCTATGAAAGACTGCAGAAACAACATGGAGACCAGGACCCAGCAAACTAAAATCATTGTTCAACACAGCGCCCAGGGCCGCAGCAGTAAGAAGGGGGAGAATGGCGGACAGTAGTCGCGGTTACAGTAGGTTTGTTTACAAATATTGGTGAACACAAGCTACACTCTGGGTAACTTCCCTGTTCCAGCCTGCACTGTCCTTGGCTCTTCTTCCTGGGGTCACCTTCTTGATGTAAAAAAAATCCTTGATGCCCCCAAAAAATCCAGCACAGTTGTGTGCAGCTCTAAAAATGCATACTGCAGTGGAGTTTATTCCCTGTGCATCAACTTTAGTGGAGAGGGGTTTGCAAAGGGCGTCAGGCAGGGCGGTTGTTGATAGATTGACAGATTAATCAATGACCTAGCTGGAGATATGAGATATTAGGGTGAGACTTTCACCATGCATTGCCTCAACTCGCTTATCGGATGTGTGCATGAGCCTTTGTAACGGCGGCTGCTGTACGCCGCTGTAGCCTCCCTACTTACCGTTGCAGATCTAGGCGCCCTGTTCAGCGGTGATTCTGATACTTCTACACACTTCCTTAAACACCAGCGTGTGTTATTTCCTGGGATTTAAGGTATCCATCATGTGACCTGGCTGACCAATAGTGGACCTCCTGCTGCTATATAAAGAACCCTGCCCTTTCAGCTTTGCCTCAGTATTAGGGTCTCTGTGTTATGCTAAGCACTGTCTGCCATTGCTGTTCCCGTGATATAGACTCCTGTGTTCTGAGACTGATTCCTGTTAACCCTTACCTGCCTGCTGCACTCTCCTGCTACCCGATCTGTACCTGCGCTGCCCGCCCTGTTACACTGTCCGCCTGTGTCCCTGGAGCCTTCCCTGCTGTCCCCTGGACCAGCTGCCTTGTGTTCCTACATTCCCTCAAGAGGTAGCGACCTGGTGATCCCCTTGGGAAAGTCTCTCCCCACCATCAGGGGTATTGTGAAGAACGAGTGGGTTCACTTAGACAACGCCCTTAGATATATAAGATTACAAGGAATCTAGATACACAATGTAACCCCTGAACATTTAAATCTTCATGCATATAAATATCACAGCAACCCACCTTCGGTACTATAGAATATATCCCAAAACCAGTATTCCACTGAACTAAACAAGACATCCTAAAAAATGATAAATGAAAGCAAACACAAAACGACAGTCTACTCTCTTTAAACTCCCACTCTAAACTATATACTTTTGTCCCAATGTGGCAATGGTATTCCATTTGTGTTGTCGAGAGCATAGAAAAGTTGAAGTTTGCGTGATATAGGACACAACAAAAAGAATTATTTTGTCCACAGTCTTCATCTCTAAATTACTGAAAAGGATGAAAGGCATTTCGCTGTAAAGAACTCTTATTTGTTACCATTTTCTTTTCTTAAGTTATAAATAACTATATATACAGTTGTTTTTATTTATTTTTTAATATAAATGTTCTTCCGACCTTCCATGCTCAGGATTGGCCCTTTTCTGTTTACACTCATGAGAAGTCAGTGTTTTATATTCCAGCCAATCACTGAAGGCTTTATTTATTGGTGGAAGCTGATAAATTAGTGGTTGACCTTCGGGAGCCTATAGATGCCTACACATCCCTCTCTGGAATGTTGTTAAAATTTGTAACATTGCTGAAAAGGTTCTCCATGGTTGAGACATAAGAAGAAGACCTCCTCCATTGACATGCTACACTCCCCATAAACAGACATGACTACTTTCCATTAGCGTACCTGAACTCAGTGCTATTCTGCAGCAGTTATTTTCTAAGCTATTTAATTTGTGGAATGATGTCCCGCAGAGCCACACAATACTATAAAGACACTTTTAGTTTAGTTGTCATTATTCCTTGTAAGCTTTTACGGCAAAGAGTTCAATGGAAAATGAGCCGATCTACTAGGTGACAGAACACACAATACAACAGGTCAGTAGCAGTTGTTGCTGGCTTTGTTTTCCTGTCCTTCTCGCTTCTTCCAACAACAAGATACTAACAGAGTATGACTGGATTCTAACAATGTGCCACAAATTATCCCACAGTAACTTTCAGAAGAAGGGCACTAATGTTTGTGAGGCAAATTCCGTATTCATTTAACGACAGCACTCCTGACCTTGTAAAGTATGTGACTAGTATGCAATTAGCAGGTGAAAGATCGAGTTAGAAAATCCATTTAAATGAAAAAAAAAGAAACAAAAACATGGTTTACTGTAGATATGGAGAACAGCTTTAGCTGCAGGTCACGATTATTTCCATTTGTGTTGAATCCCATGTAGTGAGCTTGAATTAGTGGAAGGCACAGTCTGTATTTTAATTGACTCAAGTTTGTGCTCATTGACACTTCAGAAGAAGTAACTTGGATGGAGAACAATGACAAACTAAAGGAGTCATAAAAAAGCACATTAGGTTAATTCAGGTTGTGAACCTGTGAAAGAAATATGAAACTTGACTGCTGTTCAAAAGAGTCGGACAGAATGACCACTAGGAAGAAGGACACAAGGTGCAGTAAAGTAAAGAAAAATATAAAAGGAGATTCAGAGCAGGCTTACCAAGGGATGATCTCCTACCAGGCCCTATGTGTTTAGCTGTGTAGATACCAGGATGACGCCACTTCCTGGTTATGGTGTAGATCACTTCCTGGTTACAGGTGTTGTAGGGTTCAGTAGGATCAGTGGCAATGCATTTCAGGTGGCAGCCCTTTGTCATCCCTTTGGTTCCACAATATTGTTATTTTAAACTGCTGACCCTTTTAACCTCTCACATTCTGTCCCCCACCCCTTCACTTCTTTAATTTTTCGGTCACCTCTAGGTTTACCTCTAGGCTTTCTGTATGTGTGAAAAGCTATTACAGCCAATAAGAATGGGGAGGAGGGAAATCCTCCCCATTCTTATTACAGGTACAATCTCATTACAGGTAATGGACAGCAATGAACATTAAGTACATTAGGTAGGTTTAAGTGTGCTTTAATAATAACTCATTTCTATCCATCATAGAGAATGCATATACCACCATCAATGCCCACTAACCTATGTAAGCTTTAATATAAAAAGAAAACATTTCGATTTGCTAAAATACCACAAATGGCTTTAGATACTTCCACAAAATACTAGCGTGTGTCATTTCTACTCACGCGTATGTATAAAGATCTATGTGTATCTGCAGAAAATATTTTTGTGTAGTCCAACAACAGGGGGCACTTTGCCTTGTACTGGAACTCTATTGCATGCATGCCCATCATGCTTAACTTTTTTCCTTGGATACTTAAATGAGCATGACACATGTAAAAAAAAAAAAAAAACATGAGGGAAATGATTTAAAATGTAAAAAAATAAAAATCAATGCTGTAATCATAACAGCTTTCCTCCAATGATGGTATGTAAAGAATTTTAGTATTTCCAATTTACCTTCTAGGTTTAAGGGAAAGAATCTATGTGATATTGTGCTTTTTTTTATTTAAAAAGAAAATGCCTTTTAGCCTTGAATACACTGCTCAAAAAAATGAAGGGAACACTTAACCTCCCTAGCGCACCGCCTGTACCGCACCGTTTTTAACAGTGTGGTACAGGCAATGGCAGCAGTGTAAGAGGTACACTGCCTGCCATTTCCTCCCTCCCCCCTCCCCTCTCCATACAGCCAGTGTCATTCATGACACAAGCTGGGAGGGCTGGAAAGCAGAAGCCCCTCCATTAACATGGAGGTCTATGGCACTGCTCACCCTCGTCCCCTTCCGCGATCAGTGAAGCCGCAGAGCCCCGGAAATGCTGCAATCGGAAATGCTGGAAGCAGCATCGCCGTAGCTTTCCGGGGATATGCAGCTTTCATGGGAGCCCAGCTCAACCAGAGTTTGTTCTTCACACAAACTCTGGACGAGATGGGCTCGTTATGAACGCTAAGAAGGTTAAATACCACAATATAACTCCAAGTCAATCACACTTCTGTGAAATTAATCTGTCCACTTAGGGTCCATTTACACTGGTGGTTTTAAACCAGCAGACACCATATAAGGCGTCCACCGTTTGTTTTTCGGGCTATGGGATCCTTAATTAGACGCCCTGTAATCGCCTGCACTATTTTGCAGATGATCACAGGGAGCCGTTTCTCCTGAAAGCAGCTTGAGAACCGACTGTGTAAACTTAGCCTTAGGTAACAACACTGACTGACAATAAATGTTACATGCTGTTGTGCAAATGGTGGAAAATATAGGCAATTAGCAAGACAACCCCAATAAAGAAGTGGTTCTGCAGGTGGTGACCACTTTCCAGTTCCTATGCTTTCTGGCTAATGTTTTGATCACTGTTGAATGCTGGCGGTGCTTTCACTCTGGTGGTAAGCTTTCCTCCAATGATGGATCATCAGGAGCATGCCCAGGCGTTGTAGGGAGGTCATACAGGTACGTGGAGGCCACACACACTACTGAGCCTCATTTTGACTTGTTTTAAGGACATTACACCAAAGTTGGATCTGCCTGCAGTGTTTTTTCCACTTTAATTTTGAGTGTGACTCCAAATCCAGACCTCCATGGGGCGATAAATTTCATTTTCATTAATAATTTGTGTGATTTTGTTGTCAGCACATGCAACTATGTAAAGTATTTTAATAAGAATATTTCATTTATTCTGATGTAGGATTTCTTGTTTGTGTGTTCCATAAAATTTTGGAGCAGAGTACTATTGTGCTTTCTTTGGTCTTTTTTTTTTTATTTAAAAAAAAGTTGCCTATTAGCCCTTAAACAATTCTCAGGGTACCGATTGTGCCATTACCGTGGTTCTGGTGGTGCAGAAATCCCCCTCATCCTAAATAGAATGTATGTTTTGGGAACTAATAAAGTAGGTTTAGCTATTAAAACAGATTCTGCATTTTGCTCATTAGAAATATTGGATGTTACAAATAAGATTTTGGAATTAACACAGCACAACCATGAGCATGATTATTACATTATTAATGGGCATATGCAAAGCAATGTTCCAGCGATGGAATGCAAGAAGTGGTTTGTAATTCAAGTGCGCTGTCTATAGCCAAGCAGTAAACATAACAAACATTAACGAATGCCATAGCAAGGGCATGTTCCAAGCTTTACATTACAAATATAAAGAGATTGAAGACTTACTTGTGCACAATGTTAATGTTATAGGCTGAACAAAATTTTTATTTTAAAAGGAAAAAATAGTTTAAAACGTAGCTGGAGGTGCTGTTGTTATAAGTCAATACGTAGTCAATACATAGTAGCTGGAAGACATCAATTATTATTTGTTTAGGTTTTTTCCCTGCCTGGTGTTACAGGAAGGTGACAGTTCTGCTACCATATCATTTTACAGTGATATTATCTTTGCTTTTTTTTGCAAATAAAGATGTGTTTAATGAAATCATCAAAAGGGCCCTATCGGGATATATATATATATATATATATATATATATATATATATATTATTTTCTTTTTAATCTCTGTGGCGCTACCATTAAGTTTGATAACCGCTTCCTTTTAAAAATACAAACTGATTACAAGGGGGGATGGGTTGAGAAGCGAGCCTGGTAGACACCAACACAGGGAGATGGCTGAAAAGAGCTTCACTCCTTTCATAATGCTCTGCACAACACCAGAATGTTCTTTAGACTCTGCAACTCAAGTTGAACCTTTACCAACCCTGCAGATAGCCCAGCCTCGTCTGTGACACCAGCTGCTTTTACGGACATCAGCGACTAACAGGATCAACAGGTAGTTACTTTTACCGAAATGCCTCAAAATAAAATAGAAGTAGCCATTGACAGTGCAGGGTCGGGTAAGTAAATTTCTTCAACAACTAGACCAGTGGTGGGCATACTTTTTGACTTGTGGGCCAGACCAAATAGCAGATGGATTAAGTATTTATATGAACTAATATAATTTAAATGTAAATGATATAAAATAAAAGGGTCGGCTGGCTAGATTAAAAACTAAACTGGTTATAGTTTACCCATGTCTGCACTAGACCTACCCCCCAAAAGCTAGGGTAAAAAATTAAACAGATGGTTCCACCCTACATCTGTACTTCCAGTGCAAACATTATTTCCTAGGCTGCAAACTCTGTGCTGGTCTTGGGCTAGTCTAGACTTGGCACGCCTCCTTTAGATGCCCACATATGCATGTTTTATAGCTTCAATGTAATTTTTCTGCCAATGTTTATCCTAACTGGTGCGGTCTTTGAATGCATTGCCTCAGATATAACTTTTTCCAGGACTTAACACATCTACAGGAAAAGAAAAGCAATCAGCACAACACCTGACCTAAAGTATAGCTCTCTCTGTCGCATTTCATAGGATGCATTACATTGCATTAAGGTCAATTGTGCCAATGACTTTGATGTCCGGGAGATCTGGCGGTTGTAAATTCCCAGGTCAGGACCCAGTCTACTGTGAAATGTCCAACCTGCTGCTTGTCTGTTGTGACAAAACGCTCCTACTGTTTTATTTTCAATTTGTTTAGCCATCCTGGCTGCCACACAGAAGCTTCATTGATTTTGTTTCCGGATGACAAGTTTCTGCTGGTTGTTCTTCCACATTAGAGAATAAGTAGAGTCCCTGCTTGTCCCTTATTGACTTGTGCAGTGAAATTATTAGATGTTGTTTTGCATGTGCATAACAGAGCTGATCATTTGTGGAGTTTTCAGATGCTCTAACTCTGGCACACATGAAGGTTTACAGTTTTTTAAATACAAAAAAAAAAAACACTATTTCCCCTGCCAGAGAAAACAAAATCTGGGGGCTCTTGAGCAGAACCACAGACTGGAATCACATCAAATTACCAGTCACATTCCTTCTTATTTACTTTTTCACAGATAACACAAATCCTAAGAGTGCTGCATACTTAGGTTATACACCTCCCTGCTGTTCCCCACTGTGTTCAGCCCTCACCACTAATGAGTAAGGCGACACAAAGTGAAAAGGATGAGCTGCACAGTAATAACATGCGTCTTGGCCAATATGGCGGCTGCCTCAGCAGATGACCGTATAGAATGGATGACAGTGAATCTAAGCAAAAGAGCAGCTGCAGAATTTGTACTGTAAATGCTTCATCACTCACATCTCGCTTTTTATTTAATGATGTTGTCCATGTTGCCTTAACCTTGTGTTCCTGTAATGGCACTGACAGGTAAGGCATAGTGATGAGCAGCATAGGCAACATTCGTATTCGCGACATGCTGCGAATTGTATGGAAAACATTCGGAAAATATTCGCATTCGGCAATATTCGAGGCTTTTTTTTTTTATTGCGAATATCGGCAGTTTTTATTGCGAATTTCGTGTGCGCAATATATGTTTAACATGGCACGAATTTTTATGCGAATTTTAAAAGTGACGATTTTCGCAATATTCGCATCACCCCAATATTCAATTAAAAAACTGTTGATGGTGTTGCTAAGCTCTTGTTGCAGCCTTCCCATTCGTCCACTTGCATTGAGAGGCGTGTGTAATGGATAAAAAATACAGAATATCTGGAATTGCGAATATTCGGCAATATATTCACCATCTTCGCGAATTTCCGAATCGCCGAAATTCGTGATTAATATTCGGAATCCGAATATTCGCGATCATCACTAGTAAGGCATAGAGATCACAATGCTAACTTTGTGAGCTGATTGCAAAGCTTCAAAAAATTATATCACCACAATGTTTTTGCTCTAACACATGTAGTTTTTGCATAAACTAAGTAAAAAATCAACGTCGAAATTTTTACTTGACTTTGAACTTAACTCATGGAAAAACTTTTTCAAAAAATTCGACCATCTCTAGTAAGTCTTGTATATTGGATTTGGCTTTGCTGTAAATGCTTGCTGGAATTTGTCAAAATGTTGCGGCCTAGTCACTAATACACATGTACTAATGCCGTAACTGTTCAAAGATCACTAGTTTTTCACTTAAAGCGGACCTACCACCAGGAATCTATGTTAGTGCCAATAATAGGGAGGAATGCAGTGAAAAAACCCAAAAACTTACCTGTAATGAGCAATTTAAGAAAATTATTCGGCAGCTCTTCTGATGAGGAGAGACATAGATAAACTTCTATCTATATCTCTCTCCGTGTCAGTTGAAGCTGCAATCACACTGCAGCTTCCACTGACACAGCCAGAGAGGGGGAGGAGAGACTCTGCAGCCGTTCCCCCGCGCCCCCTTCTCACCATCAGTGAAGATGACTTGTATTCCGTGATAGTACTGCTGCTATCGACATCTAGTGGCAGAAAGTTGGTATTGCATTGATTTGGTTCATAGCATTGATCTAATTCACTTGAACTCTTCAAATATTTTTTTTTCTGGTTTCCCTGCTGTAAAAACTGGGTGCGCCTTATGGTCCAGTGCGTCTTATAGCCCGAAAAATACGGTAGTCAAAATTGCACGACCATCTCTACCAATGGCCCTGTGTCTAGTTCAGTAGTTGTCCTTCCTTGGAAGATAAAATATCTTATCTGCTGAATATACCTGACCTGGTGTTTTTAGAGATACTATTCTGCATTTTAAATATTCATACTTGCATATGGATATCATAATTGTTAGAACAAGGATTTCTTAGTTATATCTCACAGCTCCTCTCATCTTCACTTTATCACTTGACTGTTCTTCCATATGGTAGTCATGAATAAATAAATAAATGAATAAATAAATAAATATTTAAGAAATATCCACCTAAAATCTTTGTATATGTTGTCAATGCAACAAGGAGAACAATTTCTATTATTAATAATAAATTGTAAACTTGTTACAGTAACAAAACTACAGTTTTAATGTTAAAAAAACTATTTACTTTCACAGAAAGAATTATGCTTCTTTTTTTTTTACCGTGGGGCATGCTTGACCTGTTGTTAATAAACTGCCTGGGACATCAGCCAGGTACAATCTTACAGCAACCACTTAGCTAATTTCATCACTTTGGGGAAATGAAGTAGAAAATTGAGTGGCGTCTGAAACTATGGCAGGATTGGTATGTGGGGATGCCCCAGGGCTGCATAGCTTTAGGAGAACATTTATGAACTATATTACTTTCATTGCACTGAACCCAAATAAATAGATTTTATTGTAAAAAAAACAGTATTCAGTATTTCCCAGAGAAACCAGATTCTTTCATTATTTTGAACTTTACAGACAGTCTGAGCTGGAGAGGTTATGTGTCATATGTTTAAACCTACAGCGGACACATGAGGGATAGAGAGGAACTACCTAAAGATGGGTTTGTGTTCTCCACCCCCTCGTGCAAATTACAATGGGACTGAACCTAATGACACTTTAAGGGCGGTGGGCTCGGTGGAGAAAGTTTGAGATTCTTTTGTGTTATTTTGTTACACTTTGCACTGTTTTTGCACCGTAGAGATGGTTAAATCTTCTTTTAACCTCCTGGGTGTTTGGCCCGAGTTAACTCTGGCTAAGTTTCATCCATCATATAAAGAAACTCACCGGTCCGCCGGATTCCCCCGGCAATCGGGTGCATCGGCATACATGCTCTCGGGTCTGCCCCGAATGGGGGTGATGCGAAGGGGACGGGGTAGACAGTGCCATAGACCTCCATGTAAATGGAGGGGCGTCGCCTTTTTACAGCATAACTGTCAGTGATGCCGGAGTTATGCACAGGACCTCCGGGCAGGCAGGAAATCACAGCATGTTGTGCTCAGCCGCCATTGCCCGTGGCGCAGTTTCAAAAGAAAACGCAACGCCCAGGAGGTTAAGCTGATTTTGTGAATGAATTGCAAAGCCCCTGAACATGGTGTCATCACTTAAACTGCTGGAGTTGCTCTAGCTTTCAAGTAAACTTTACTTTGAACCTAATTTATATTTGATGATATTATTTTCAGCAGCTTTGAAATTCACTCACAAAGTCAGCTGGTCAGAGAATAAAATTTGACCATCTCCAGAAATAAGCGAGCAGGACCTTTATCATGCAGTGAGCTGATTTCACAGCCCCTTAACATGATATCATCACCAAAATTGCTACAGATGTAGTGAAGGATTGTGGGAACATTTGAACAATGAAAGTATTGCTCTAGCATATGTCGTTTTTGCAGTCAAAGTCTAATTTAAACTTGACTTGAACTCAATTTATCCAAAAACTGTGTTTGAGCAAATTTTAGTAGTAATTTTTAGTAGTATACACTGGACCCTTCTCTATATCTCCAGCAAGTTTGGTGATCAACATGGTCAGGGGCTTTGCTCACAAATTTGAAGTAAGATTTAATCAGATTAAAAAAAAAGATTCAACCATCTCTACTTATCAACACTACACAGTAAAGCCGGCCATACACATCTCCGTCCCCCGGCAATCGTTGTATGATGGATTGCAATGGGGTGACCCAAGAATCGCCCAACAATTGATCCCTGGCTGATACTTTGAATGGGATCCCTTGGACATTTTCTTGGAGCGGGATCGATCGCTCTAGGTGGGGTGTGTTTGATTCCTGAACGATCTCTGCAAATGCACATGGCGATCGATCGTTTGGAAATCAAACGGAAGATCGAGCCATGTATGGCCGGCTTTAGCCTTATGCTTCAATGTGTAAAAGGGTCCATAGCAAAGTGGATGCCTCTTAAGTTGCTTTTTGGATCTAAATACAGTGGAGGAAATAATTATTTGACCCCTCACTGATTTTGTAAGTTTGTCCAAAGAAAGTGAAAAAGTCTCCAGAACATGTATCATTTCAATTGGTAGGTTTATTGTAACAGCTGGCCGATCGCACATGCAAACAGGGCGGGCAACATCGAAAAGCGGAAGGTACACTGTTATAAAGATAGCAGCGGGATTTGGCATTTCCGGGGGGTTGAGTGCAATAAGTTTTGAACCCTGCTACAACACAAAGAGCCTTAACTACTTGGTGGAAAACCCTTGTTTGCAAGCACGAGTCCAACGTTCTTGTAATTCGATGACTCAAGTTTGGCGCACATTTCGGAGGAAGGTTGGTCCACTCCCTCTTGCATGATCATCTCCTAAATCCCAAGGTTTCCGAGAGCTGTCTCTGTGCAACTCCTTGAGCTTGTGCTCCCTCCACTAGGTTGATCTCATTGGATTTAAGGTCGCCGAGACTGACTAGGGCCACTCCTGACCCTTAATTGTGCTTCTTCTGATGCCACTCCTTGTTGCCTTTGCTGTATGTTTTTTCTGGGTCATTGTCGCGGCTGGAACCACCCATTCCACGAACCCATTTTCACGTTTCCTGCAGAGGGAAGGAGGTTGTCGCGCAGGATGTCCATTACATGCTCCAACCATTTTCCCGTTCTGCGACTTAAGTTTTGTCCTGTGCCATTGGGGGTTTTTATTTTTTTGTTTTTTTTTTTGTGTTTTTTTAGCAGAAAAAACACCCCCAAGCAAATGTTTTCGTCCACACCCCATGCTTGACGGTGGGACGTGTTTTGGGGCATAGGTCACAATTTTTCTTCCTCCCACACAAGCGAGTTGAGCGTTTAATGGCCCAAGCGCTCTATGTTGGTCGCATCAACCTCACAGCCCCTTCCTCCCGTCCCTCTCTAAATCATTCAGGTGTTATTGGCAGACGTCAGACGGGCCTGCACATGTGGCCTTCCTGATCAGGGTACCTTTCGAGCCCTGCACGATTTTCCCTGCTAAATTTTTGATGTCATTACTAACTCCTCCCGTGTAAGTTCTAGGTGCTTTCACCTTTCTCAGAACCATTGACACCCCACGAGTGCGATCTTGCGTGAGCCCCAGAGCGAGGTCGATTGATGGTCAATTTTGTGCTCTTTCCCATTTTCGACCATCACACCACAGTTGTCAACCTTCTCTCCAGCTTTTGCTATGGTGTGTAAGCCCATTCCAGCCTTGTGCAGGTCCTACATGAATTTTTGGTCCACTTCCTCTTTCAGATCATCTCTAATCCTAAGGTTTCGAGGCGTCTCTGTGAACTCGAGCTTGAGCTCCTCATAGGTTGTCTTTGGTTAAGGTCCGGATACTGACTAGGCCACTCCATACCCTTAAATTTCTATCTGATCCGTGAGCCCTCCTTTGTATTCTTTGCTGTATGTTTGGGTCATTGTCCGTGCTGGAACACCCATCCACGACCTCATTTTCAGTTTTCCTGGCAGAGGGAAGGAGGTGTTCGCTCAGGAATTTCACATACATGGCTCCTCCATTTTCCCGTTAATGCGATTCAGTTTGTACCTGTGCCCTTAGCAGAAAAACACCCCCAAAGCAAAATGTTTCCACCCCCATGCTGACGGTGGTGACGGTGTTTTGGGGGTCATAGGCAGCATTTTTCTTCCTCCAAACACAGCGAGTTGAGTTAATGCCAAGAAGCTCTATTTTGGTCTCATCAGACCACAGCACCTTCTCCCAGTCACTCTTCTGAATCATTCCGTGTTCATTGGCATACTTCAACGGGCCGGCACATGTGCCTCCTGAGCAGGGGACTTGCCGAGCCTGCAGATTTTAACCCATGCTAATTTGAGGTCAATAACAACTCCTCCCGTGTAGTTCTCGATGCTTTTTCACCATTTCTTTCCTCCGAACATTGACACCCCCTAGGGTGGAGATCTTGTCGTGGAGCCCACAGGCGAGGTCGATTGATGGTCATTTTGTGCTCCTTCCATTTTTCGAACAATCACACCAACAGTTGGTCACCTTCTCTCCCGCTTCTTGCTAATGGTTTGTAGCCGCATTCCAGCCTTGTGCATCGACAATTTTGTCTCTGACATCCTTGGACAGTCTTGGTCCTTTCCCATTTTGGAGAGTTTGGAGTCTGCCTTGCATTGATTGAATTCTGTGGAAGGTGTCTTTTAGACAGGTGACTAGTTAAGACAGGTGTCCTTAATGAGGGTGACTACTTGATAGAAGTGTCTAATCCACTCTGTGGAGCCAGAACTCTTACTTGTTGGGTAGGGGATTCAAATACTTATTTCACTCACTGAAATGCAAATCAGTTGCTAATCTTTTTATTTAAATTTATTTTTCGATTTCCTTTTGATGTGCTATCATGCCACGTTACAATAAACCTCCCATTGAAATGATTACTGTTCTGAGACTTTCATTTCTTTGTCATTGGACAAACCTACAAAATCAATGAGGGGTCAAATAATTATTTCCTCCACTGTATTGTTGGTTGGGATGTTGGCAACATAACTCATATAGAGGGGATCAACACTATAGGAATCAAACTAGTAATGCTTCTCCCTTTTCTTAGCACAGAACTGTAAATCAGGTACAGCTAGAACTGTATTTCAGCGCACTGCAATAAATCAGCAGATACTTTTTTAGCATCAAAATCACCTTGATTTATATCCTGTCATATTATGTATCTCCACACAGATAAACCAGAGCAACAAGATCAGATTAAGGAGATCATATATTATCAAAATAAGATCAAACCTACATCAAGGGCCACCACAAAACATATTTTTTATAACACCATGCAAGTACACAAATGTGACATACACAGCACATACATATCTGTGAATGCACTGTAAAATGCTATGATGAGTAACGTATTTGCCCCTATCCAACACAGTGGGGCAAGAAACAACTTCCCACTTTAATAGATCACTTTTTACATTTCAATTTTCTTAAAACCGATTGGTGAAAACAATACACTTTGCTACTTTAAACACTGATCTGTCCATCACAGACATGAAAGACCTATATTTACAACTAGAAACAGATCCAGTTAAAACTATGAGGTTTATTATTACTGCAAGGGTTATTTGCTTGTTTATGTTATACACACGGTGCATGTCTGGTGTTGCCCCATGTTAATTATGCAGATGCAGACATCTGACATGTTCATGAGTCTAGAAACCAGGGGAGAACATGCTCATTGCTCCCACTTCCCAGTTGGCTTTGAGTGAGGGGCACATTCTTCTGTCACCCCACCTTTCCAGGCTTTGTCATACTTTGTCTTGTGGGAGCCTGTATGAGCTGGAGAGGGGGGTCATGCTTGCTGTTGGCCCCCCTTCCCAATCCTGACAGTTTCTATGCTAAATAAGAGTCTGATTATGGATTAAAAGGACGACCACCACAAAATAAAAAAAAAACATAAAAAATGAATATAATAATTAACTCCCCTTTACAAATGCATGTGCAAATGGGATTCTGCATAAAGGGGGAATTATTTCACAATGTTTTTTCCCCCAAAAGTTTTTTGAGTGCTTTCAGGATTTTGAAGAAATGTACAACCATTAGAACAACGGCCAAAAAATGCCCATTGAGAGAAGTGGGCGCCCAGAAAGTGTAAAATACTGCTCTGGAGTAGTGATGGCGAACCTATGGCACCAGTATCAGAGGTGGCGCTCAGAGCCCTCTCTGTGGGCATGCGAGATGCCAGCCAGCACAGAGGAAAGAACTGCAGCCTATTGGCTCTCAATGCTGTCGGTTCTCTTCTCCTCTCTTCTGATTGCACACAGCATCCCATACCTTCTCCTATTCTATCTTATAAGAAAGTAGAGTATGTTTTTTTTATGATTCGTGTGTATATGATGCGTGTGTGTTCAAGTTAAATTGCTATGCTGGCACTTTGAGATAAATAAGTGGTTTTTGGGTTTCAGTTTGGGCACTCGGTCTCTAAAAGGTTCGCCATCACTGCTCTAGATGAACGTCCATGTGAACTTAGCATAAAGCCCCCCATACACCTTACAATCTTTCCATAAAATCAACTTCTGTTCTACCAAAACCATGTAATATGAGGACCTTTCTAAACCTTCCAATTCATATGTATTCTATGAGGGAGGGCACTTTACTACACAGTTGTTTGTAAATCTTATGGAAATTGTATGGATTGATCTTAAGGTGTATGGGGGGCATTAGTGTATTTTAGAGGAAGTACATGACTAAAGCAAAAGAAAGTAAATAGATTGGTGTTTTAATCCCATCTTTAACTGCTGACACAAACCCAACAATTTTCACCAACCTTATCAGCAATAGTACTGTATATAGCAATGTGTCTCCTCAACAAACAACCAGAAATCTGTGCAGATATGGTAATATTTCTGCATACCATGGAACCGATGCCCTCTACATACATTCACTTGTCAATTAAACATACTTTCTGCAGGCTCTATGTGACCTAGTCAGTGAAATGTAAGAACAGGAGATCTTCTAATACATCTCAGCAGGGTATGTTCCTCCATGGAATTGGCTGCTGGGAATATTTAACTCCTCAATTTCAGGCTGCATTGCGAACAGCGTAATTGTTGTTGTTTTTTCATGTTAATTATGCAAATTGATGTGCTTCATTATGTGATGTATCAAATCTCATAAGAATCAGCAATACAAAATGGCTTAAGGACATTGGACTCCTGTCTGTGGATTTAATAACTGATACTGGCAAACTAAGATGCTTTTGAGACCAACGGCATTTGCTGACAACATTTAATATGCAATATGAAGACAAAAAAGGTTGTAGCACTATGTAACCAAAAGATAATTGCAGAAAACCAATAATAGTACTTGGTAACATGCAACCATTAATTTTCACTGCATATATGGGAAACTGGTTCAAGATTTCACAATATATTGACTATTTTAATAGCAGAACATTTTAAATACCTGTCAAGGTTCTTTTATCATTCAGGTCATAGAAAACTGCATTAGAAAGTTAAAGGAACATGACTTCTTGAAAAATTGTTGTGTAGTCATCCAACTAGTTTTCTCAATTCACAAAGACTTCTTGGAGGAACAACTAAGAATGGTTATGGTGAGAAGGGCTTAAAGGAATCAAAAAGCCCTCAACTCGAGCAGTAGATAGCACAGTAAAGCCTTCTTATTTACATAAATAAAATCCCTTCCATCACAGTACTACGATGGAATGGGTCATGTAATTTTATTGGTAAATAAAATGTATTCTGTAATGTTCCTGTCGCTTAGTCACTGACATCAAACTTTTCATGTACACACAAATATGTTAAAATATAAAAGAAGCCAAATTCCCAGAAAAAAGGGTAATTCTGCTGATAAACTCTTACATCAATGGGCAAGGTAAGTTTACAGATGAGATAAAAGGCATATTGATCCCTAAATAGATCTATTTATAATATTTAACCTCCCTAGCGGTTTGCCTGTATCTCAACGTTATCAACTGGTGTTCCCCACCCTCCCTTCTCCCCTGTACACATCGCCAGCAATGACGACTGTGATGTTGGACTGGAAAGCGACGCCCCTCCATTAACATGGAGGTCAATAGCAACGGCCCCCCTTTATGGCATCACTGATGACGCCGAAGACATGGCACTGGAAGTGGTCTGTAAGTCCGTCTCGATAAACAATCACTGCAGGCTCGCGGCTAGACACTGTGCATTCACGCAGACAGCCAAGGAGGTTAAAAGTAAACAGAATGTTCTACATAATTAGCTCATTGTTTCATTATCCTTTATTAGATGTTGTTGTGAATTTTTCATGACATTTCAACTAGCTGAATTGCGAATCCCCTGAACATGGTATCATCAACAACATTTTGGAGATGTAGAGAAGGGTTGTACAAACATTATGTTTTGTTTGATCACATGTAGTTTTTGCACAAATTAAGACGCAACTCGAAAAATTTCAGCTTGACTTAGAACATAATTTATACAAAAACTGTGCTAGAGCTTTTTTCTTCCCACAATCCTTCCATACATCTCCAGCTATTTTGATACCATGTTCAGGGGCTTTGCAACTAACTCACAAAGTCAGCTAGGTGATATTTTGCAACTATCTGTAATAGGTATATAAGTAGTGTAGTGATGGCCGAACTGTCTGCAAAGGAGGACATTTGGTCGGCAAACATGATATGTTTGCTTTTTTTTATCCCGGCAAACATGGGTGTTCGACCCACCCCATTCACCGGTGGTAAGACGTGTTCTATTCTTCAGGCGCGGAAATATTAGACCAGAGGAAGAATCTGTTCACTAGAGACTGGGTAGAGAACCCGGTCTCTAGTCAAAAATCGGTACGTCACTTCCGGTAAAAAAGGTACCGGAAGTGACGTCACTTATATGTTTTCCAATTCAAATTCCTTGCGAACAGACGGACGTTGGACTTTTTTTTAAAAAGTCCGATCCGCCTGTTCGCGAACGGTCTTGGCCGAAGTTCAGCTATCACTATAAGGTCAATCTCATTTTTAGGTGGTAACAACTACTAGTCTAAGAGAATTCATCACTGACAACATTTATACAATCTAACTGCTTCAGGATCATTACTTTAAAATGCACATCAGAAAATGTTAATGGCTAAGCCTAATTTTCATCTGATAAGCTGCACAAAAACACCAGTCACGGAAGCTTCTGATATAATACAATCAGAAAAAAGCAGCGGGTGGACTAAATATTCATTTAAAAATGCATTAAATTCAATCTAATGCAGATGTTGAAGCCGAAGAAATGTAAATAAAACAATGAATCCCACAGAGACGAAGATGAAGGAAATACGTAAAAATCTTCCAAATGAGGGAAAAATGGGTCTTAACCGTGTGCGTTAGAGACAATCCAAATGAAAACATTTAAAAAGGTTTAATTTTAGAGTTCAAAGCTTCCCATTTAGACATTGTTTTAAACATGCATTTCCTGGGGCACGAACACTAATTTATACATTTCACATCCAGTCAGCAGGAAATGGAACCAAAAAGAGATGGAAAAGAAAATATTAACCGTTCTTCTGCCACAAACAATCTAGTTTAAAACAGTTAAAGGTGTTAAACACAAATTGTTCTGTATATTTATAGTTTTTTTTTTAAAAAACATGGAAGGGAAGGAACAGGGTCTTTTCATGATTAATCAATTTCTGGTTGTATAAATGGAAAATTAAGGTATAAAGACTATTTTACAGGGGCAGATTGCTCATTAGAACAAAAGGAAAGGGAGCCATCTCTCTTCACCCCAGGTGCCCAACCTGTGGCCCGGGGGCCGAATGCGGCCCTTTGGGCGTTCCTTGGCGGTTTTCCACTAATGCATAAGGGATAGGAACTCACCTGCCCTCGCCCAGGATCTTCTTCAGAAGGGAAGAGGAGGAAAGGAACTCGCTCTGGCTGAGCACATTAACCTCCCTAGCACTTCTGATGGCACTATCTCATCCTGCACTTGCTTATGCAGTATTGCAGTTGACGAGATGGAGCCGTCCAGCTTAGCTCAGATCACCCGACAGCAGCACATACTCTCTGCTCTGTGCTGTCTGGGATCTGAAGCTTACCGGCATGTCTCTCCCAGCCTAATTTGCATATGAAGGTCCCGCGGCCCCCGCGCCTGGGGGCGGGACATTCATATGCAAATTAGGATGTCTTCAAAGAGCACACCTGGAATATCACCCCCATTGTCATTTCCAGATGTGATCTTTTTAAGTTAACCCTTTCAGAGGGTTCCAAATGCCATTGTATTAGATACTGTGATAACTGTATCCAATACAATTCAAAGTAAAACAAATCAAATTTCCAATTGTAATAAAAATGTTATTATAAACAAACATAAACACTGTTTTGAAATCAACAAATACTATTTTGAAATCTTTCATACCAAATAAGTATTCAAGAGATTTAAGCATTCAAAT
>CM070043.1:30241463-30254622 GCA_036250615.1 Ptychadena robeensis | reverse complement strand
TACGAGCTGGGTAGTATTCATTACCAAGGTGTTGGGCCTTTGGGTGTTTATTCCTGTATAAATTAAATTCTTTTTTTTACATCTTACCTTGTGACCTATATAATTTATTGGGAGCCCTGACTCCCCTAGCTCTTCTGACAGCACCATCTTGTCCCTGGCACTTGCTTATGCAGTATTGCAGCTGACGACATGGAGCCGTCCCGCTAAGCTCAGATCCTCGAGCTGCACATTCTGCTCTGTCTGTTTGCGGGATCTGCAGCTTGCTTCTAACTAAGCAAGCCGGTCAGTGGACACCTCGTCTGCCCAGGCCTGTATTTGGCATATGAATGTCCGGGGGGGGTGGCGGCGTGGGCCACGGTGACACTTCATACGTGCAACTTGGGATGATCTGTCAAGAGCACACCTGGAAAACTCACCCCCCATTGGTCATTCCAAACATGTGATCCTTTGAGAGTGTATAACTGTTTCCAATACAAGTCAAAACACCAACACAAAATAACAATGGTATTTATACGTATGACTCTTTTAGGTAATATACTTTTGTTTTGACACTCTGTTTCATAATACCATTAAGTATCTTCAAGAACGCCTACAGCATCTTCAAATATATCATTTTACTAATTTTTTTATAACTGGACTTTTTTATAACAATACTCTGTGTGGGTTTTTCAATACATATCCTACTACCGTCAGGACTGTCTATTAGACCCTTTGTACGTGACATATCTTTTGGAAGTTACAGGCCTACACACACCAAAACACCAAATTCAAACATCTTCCATTAGAGCCTTCTCTGGATGGTGGCCGTGCTTGTGTTGTATAAGAGAAACTCTGGGACCTTGCAAGAGTGCTCAGGGCAGGTGTTAAGTTCCCCTTGCCCCGTTGGATCCTTCAGGGTTTGTAATTGTGTTTATCTGGGGTCCTGTTGTGCCTAGGCTCACTCTTCCTGGTTGGATATAGTTCCTTTGGTATGAATTAATAGTATTGATGCTATAACCTATAGAAATGGTAAGGGAAGAAATACAGTACGAAGTAAACTCTGCAATATCTAGACAGGGGTCCTTAACGTCATTTGACTTTTTTTCCCCTTGAAATATTTCCCTAGTTGTACGTTTTTGATTAATGGCACAACCCCGAGACCAAGATCATCATACTCATAATAGCTTGGATAACCTGTAGGGAAGAGTTTGCGGGTCACTTAAAAATGTCTCCCCTTATAAACTTCATTCATCCCCCTGAGTTAACTTACAGGTCAAGCTTACCTGTCCGCGCGAATCCCCAGGTCGATTCTTCCTGCATATGCTAAGAGTGGTATGTGTTTAGGTGTGTATATCACCCTATCTCTATGTATTATTAGATAATATTTGTCTGTGTTTCATTTTTTGCTGTTTTCTTGTGGAAAATACTTTCAGGTACTTTAACTATGTACTCGTTATCTTTCATTCCAGATTAGATGTTCTTTTGCATATACACATGTATCTGTACTGGTGCAGTGTGTAGATCATAGCTAGATAATAATACCTCCTCTTTTTACCTTGTGGGAAGACACTTGAGTCCGATTACCCAGAAGCATGTACAGGGGAGTGCAGCATATTAGTGCAAGGGTCTGGTTTTGTTGAGTGAATAATTTATTATTGTACCACACCATGTTTCTCAATGACCCAAAAACAACTCATTATCATTATCAAAGCCCTGAAGTAGTTTTGGGGGAAGTTAAGTTTTTTAGTTTGTTTTTAGTGTTTAAGCTATTTTAGGGTAGGGTATCTTGGTGTTTTTCAGGTGACTTTACGGTGGTGCATAATTATTAGGCCAGACTTACCAAAAAACAAATTTTTTCATACCCATTTCAATTATTTATTTTTATCGCATGGTGAAACTGCCATATCAACATCTCAACCATTGCAACAAATATACATTTCTGACATTCAAAAACCAAACACAAACAAATCCGTGACCAATCTAGCCATAGCCACCTTATTTGCCAAGGACACCTCAAAAGCCGCTATCCTGCCATCCATGTGATTCTGTCTTGATTCTGGTTTGTGCATCCTGTTTCATCCCCATCAACATTGCTTGCAGCAAGCAAACTCACAAAAGCCTCACATCCCTCCCAGCACTGTTGCAGAGTAGGTGTACTCTTTTTTCCCTCCTTGTAAATCACACATATTGATGCTGGACCACAGGTTCTCAAATGGGGTTTCAGATCATGTGTAACAAAGAAGGGCCTGTCATAGTTTTTTTCCTTCTTTTATCTTTATAACTAATACCCTTCCTTTTTCCGCCAGCCCGCTGTCGGTGAGTGACTTCTTGGACGCGTTGTGATGGAGCATTGTCCCTGCAATTGTCCTGTTGGGTCCCTGCATGAAAATCATTGTTGTTTCTTGAAGGACTGCAGAGTACTTTTCCTATTCGTCTTCCTGGTAACCCCTCCACTGCTTGAAGAAGGTGTCCTTCCTTTCTTCTTTCTTCTTCCATAAACTGGGCAAGTAGGACTGCTGGGGGAGTTGAGCTTGACCCCATCCTCAACCAACCCGAATATATGACATTAAATTGAAAGAAACACATGGTGGTAGTCCACAGATTGACAAAACGATATAGCTCTCAACCCGACGTATGTTTTACTCTTAACAACTTCTTCAGGGGTTTTACAAAGGAGGAAGGTTTCGGCGGAGCAAATCTTATATTTTCCCCTTAAAAGCCCCACCAATCTAAATTGTCTACTTACATATGTACATTTATAAGGGGTGTTGGTGACAAAATGTACCAAGACTGCTAACTTTAACTGGTTTTGGTTTAAAATAATGTTTTGGTTAAAAATAACCTCCCTAGTGGTCCACTCATTTGGCAATTTCTGTTTCAAAGTCTGTACAGGAAATAGAAACCGATTACAATGTCATCTGTTTATATTACTCGCCTGCTACCCCAACCCCCACCCCGGGACAGGCATATGGACGCAGACCCTGGAGGTGGGCATGGCCTACTCTCGATCAGGTAAGCTACCTGAACTGTAGCTTGGGGTTACCAATATAACAATAAATAAATCTACCTTGAGCTACAAGATTATTATGAGATAACCAACATGTTCATTATATATCTATATAACTTCTTCAATATACTGTTGTGTAATCATGACAACCTTTCTTTGATTCTTGATATATTAAGTGCTTTCACTTTTTCCACTATGCAAATTACCACTGATCGACAGATCAATCCACAATAGTTAAACAAAAAAAAGCAATTAGACTACACAGTTTATGGATTGTTATCTGACTCACTGCCCCCCTTTGCCTCCCCTAGCCTCATACCCTTAACTTTTGTCCTATATGTCATCTCAGATTACATAGAACAGCGGCAAGCACAAAGCGATTTCATTATAAAAAGAATAAATGATACAAGCCGCTTGACAACCTTCTATCAGGGAAATAAAACTTTGGCTGATATAATTGTTCTATAGGGAACATGCAGATGGAACCGCTAGAAGACTGTATAAAGTGGGATATTAAAGTCAGAAAGCAAAGCAATTTAATCAATGCTCTCAGGTATCATTTTATTGATCCATTTAAATATTTTCATTCACCCCCTAACATTAAATTGCTTCCCTAGATGTCAATGATCAGTCTTGTATACACGTAGGGAAGTGTTCACTGATAAGGTGTATTGAAAACAGAATTGAAAAAATGCTTTTTTCTTTAATAGAGATAAGAACAAACCTATAAAATGCTAAACAATTAACCAAAAACAATAGTTGTTATAACTAGCTGTTTAAAGGTAGGCATACACATATGGATTATCCCTCGATAGATGAGGGGCAGACTGCAGCGTGATGACACCATCCCGCTGCAGCCAAACCCTTAGAGGATCGACGGGCACCCTTTGTAATGGGATCGGACAGGAATCTACCAACATGTTGCATGACCGACATGCGGGAGATTCCTGGTTGATCTCACCAGGTGGGCGCACACGATTTCTGGCCGAGCGACTGCCTGCTGATTAGCGGGAACCGGATCGATCGGCTGAAAAATTGGGCAGGAATCTGCCCATGTATGGCTTCCTTTAGTTTACAATGTGTATAGTGGAGAAGCTCACACTGGTAGTGTACAAACAAGAAGCCTCTTATTACAGATGCACAACATTAATGCCTTTATACAGTTCTTATCCATATACTGAGAGATGGGGGGTAAAAAGGTACATAGATAAACATTCATATGACATTATTCATACATAGATACATTCATATCCTTAGCATGCCCAAAAAATGTCAAAATGCAACCAGCAAGCAGTACGGGTGTTCAACCCACCCCGTTCGCGAGAAGGAGATCTCCATTCTACCTCCGACAGGATCTGAAGCAGCAAGATCCTGCCGGAGGAAGAATCTTTTCACTAGAAGACCGAGCATCCTAGTGAAAAACCGGCTCCAGAACAGGAAGTGATGTCAGTGACGTCACATCCGGCTCCCGTAACCAGGAACTATGCGGCGGACTTCTTTAAAAGTACGATCGGCCCGTTTGCGGACAGACCTGGCCGATGTTTGGCCATCACTATTGCAGAGTCTCTGAACATGGTATTATCTCCAACATTGTTGGATATGTAGAGAAGGGTCATTACTAAATTTGCTCTAATATGTAATTTTGTATAAATTAAGTTTCAAGTTTATTTAAAATTTTAACTTGACTTGAATCAATTGCAAAATAATGCAAAAACTGCATGTCCTAGGGCAATACAGTGTACCCTTGAGTTACAACCTGCTTGTCCTAAGACCAATTTGGAGTTATAAACAACAGTTTAGTTTTAACTTACAACCTAAGTTTAAACTTACAAAAAAATCCCTGGGATACCAGAGAAGAAATAATAAGCTGGACCCTGAATCCAGATATGTATGTTTGAGGACTTCATTATTATTAAAATTGCTCCAAAATAGCTAGAAAAGACATGAAGAAAGAGGAGGTAAAGAAAGCATCATAGCTGAAAAAAAAGGAAGTTGTGAAGAAATATGAGGGTTATGACCATGTGACCGATCTCACGAATAAGTTCAGCATGTCATAATGGACCATCTCACCAATCTACAAAAGTCTACAGACTCTTCCAGGGAGAAAAAGGACACCAGAGATCCGGATTCCTGATGTCCTTATGAAAGAGGACCTTACATTCCATCCTCTCTTCCTGAAAGCCAATCATGTCACCTTAAATGATTATTATATGACACAAATTATAAAAACACATTTTATTATGAGAAGGTTGGGTAAGGGGGGCTTTGGGAGGCTCAGAACGCATTGTTTCTCATGGGAAAAAATTGTCTTGACTCACAAACTTAATTCATTTCCAAGAGTTGGTTTTTAATCAAATTTGGTGATGATACCATGTTCAGGGACTTTGCAAGTAACTCAATGGTCAGCTAGTCAAGTATGAAGACATTTTATGGCATAAAGATGTCCGGGTACGTGGCAGTTGTGGTGCATCCTGCATGTCAGCACACTGGGACCAGGGACTGGTTGGACAAATATTGTAACAATCAGAGGCTGACAAGTCACCAAGCTTCAGCCTCTGTGACATGCCTGATCTCTTGTAGTGTTGAGTGTGAATATTTACAATGTCAAATATTGGGCATAATATCTCTGTTACCGGCATACATTGCACATATCTGTGCGCATTGCGATGCACAATACATTCAAGCCTATGTTTTACTACTGCGTACACGTGTCAATAAATCAAATTATTTCAAATATCGAATATCCCTGCAAACATTCGCAAAATTACATGATCTCGAATTTTGCATATTCCGCTCAACACTAGTCTCTTGTGAGCTTCCTCTGTGTGCGTAGACAACATGTTATAGTCCCTGAATATTAAGTTGCCAGTCCAAAAAAAACAACATTATCAAAATGCTCTATAAAAGTCTGTTTCATTCAAATGCCATTAAACTACTACTAAACTACTACCTCTCCTGACTGCCCCATAAAGCTGAAATAGAACCCTCTAAGTTAAATTATTTTGTGCGAGATGGAAAGGTGGAAGGTTATTTAGTAATTTAGGGCTTAAAGGGTTTCACATCAATCATACTAGGAGTCTTGTGCTCATGCTTCTTTATCACAGAATTTTGAATTGCCAGCAATCTGTTACAAGTACAGGATAGCTGTGGCTTGGTCAGGAGTTCACTAACCATATTATTGACAAAACAGAACATGTAGTTTATCAAAAAAGTCACGGAGAGTGCAAAGTAAAATAAAATGGTATGTACAGTACAGTAAACTATAGAAACAATCCATAATGATATGTCTTAAGGTAATGAAAATATACAGTATGTAATAAAACTTCCACTCAATGAATAGCAGCACCCATTGGCATTTACACTTAAAGCTTTAACCTTTATTTGCTTTTAAAGACGTTAAAAGTTAGTGATGCTTGGCAACTCGCACATCATCCCATGATCTCCAGCCAGCACTGTGCAGGTTTCCATGATATAAAATCTGGAATCACAGGTACATAGGGAAGTATGAATGAATAACAAAATCTTTATCCATCTCATCCATCTGCTCAGTCTGTTCAGAGTGGGGTGACATACCTGTCAACTTTGGCTTTTTTGAATAAGGGAAAACTGACAGGAAGTGATGTCTCTGACATCCAAAAAGTTTTGTTTTTTTTTAATCGGGATTTGGCCAGGAAAGTTAGGTTTCCAGACAAAATGGGACGGTATGTGGTAGGTGGGACTTGATTGTTGTTGGGGCCCTTGTGGGAACATTTGAAAAAAAGCTCTAGTTCTAGCACATGTAGTTTTTACATAAATTAAGTTAAAAAACATAATTTTCGAAATTTTCACATGACTTTGAACTAAATTCGTGCAAAAACTGTTTGTGTTAGAAATATCCTTTTTTGTAATATACCCAACCCTTCTGTACATCTCCAGCAAGTTTGGTGATGATGCCATGTAAAATTGTCCCAGGGTATTACGAAGGTCACTGAGGGCATACCATGATGAGTATTGGTGTTTAAGCATCAACTCCTCCATCAACTCTCCGAATGTCAGCTGGCGACATTTGCGCGCAACTTGTATTTGCGCCATCTTCTCAAGAATTTGGCACAGGGCATTGTCGGACGGCTATCAGCCGCCAATCGTTCCATATTCAAAACAGGGGGGGCCCACTATGTGCGTCCGCAGTTAGCGACAGGTTTGTGGGTCTGTTGCCGCCATTGAGGCAATTACGAATCTCTTGCCTGTCAAAAGGCACAAGCTGCGCCTAACTGTGATACCACCTGAAAGAGGTCATGCCGCTCCTTGTCCAATATGCAACCACCAGTACAATATGCTCGACGCGCCTAACTATTCCCCGTTAATCTTCAGTATATATTTAGAGGACCCCCCTACGCCAGAGTCCTGATATAGCCGCGGCAGTTGCCCTAGACAGTGATATAGGGGTGCCTTAAAAAGGTGACATTTGGAGGCTAACCGAAGTATTATATTGCGAAAACATTGGAGCGATCCCATAGTGGTAGATTTTTAGAATCCCAACTAGGATTTGTGGCATTATCCTTGATTGTCGTCTCCCTCCACTACCTCACTCTGCGACAACTTAGTCTACTGTTATATAACTGCACAGACTTCAGAGTTCTGCTGCCGTCAATTCCCTGGACCACGCCAGTGTGGATTTGACGCGGGGTCCAACGATGTCGTTTCGCCTCCAACAGTAGTATTTGGTATAATAGAATTATCGACGCTGCCTCTGGGATTATAAAGGCATCAAGCCATGGGATGAGAACACCACAATTCGGCCGTGGAGTTAGGTTCACAGGAGCGACCAATAAATATACGTCTGTAATAGTATAAAGTGGGTGTTTTCCTAGGATGGCCATATTCATAACGCTCCACAAGTGTATGCGAATTTTTTCGTCAAATGATGCTTCAATACTGTTTGATTTATGGGAAACATTGCAGCCAAAATGAGAGAGCCCCATTCTAATGCCCAGGCCTTGTAAGCCATGGCCAAAGGGCAAGCGGGATGCCCCTCTAGGGTGCCCAGAGGGGGAGATGAGCCTGAGACTTGCCTGGAGCTGTCACACAGTATTACGGAGTTCACACCAGGCCACTACCGTTTCCCTTGAACATTGGCATTGTGTTAATTTCGTGGGGCCAGCTTGCTACCGGGCGGGGTGTGCAATTTTAGTGCAGCCAGCGACCATGGTTTGTGGGGGCAACCTGGGTTCCACAGCACGTAGTTGGAAGTAGGATAGAGGTCTGGCGAATCCAATCCCACTGCGTGGCCCGCAACAAATCAATGATAGATTATACAGACCCCGGATTATCCGGACAATCCCATACCACCAGGGGTTTGTTTTGGATGGCATCAGCGTCAACTCTTAGTGCATCCCTGGACCGTCCCTTGTTCCATATAATGTTTAGAGACATTTTCCTCAGACAATTCGATCCTTATGGCGTCAACATTAATGTGAAAGTTTGTTAGAGGATAAAGCCAATTGGGAATAGTTATGTCATTTGTTTTAGTAGCGGGTTATCCTACCGAAAACCGTCTTTTAGGACATTAACCCGGAGCCTTCGAGAACGAGCCTATCTATCGATAACAGTCAGGAGTAGTTCCAAGATAATAGGTATGATCGTGGGATGGATAGGGAGTAGGCGCTGTGGTCCCAAGAGAATAAATTAGGGGGACATCGTACAGCAAGGACGCTGAACACAGCTTCCCTTCCCCGACGGGTAGTTGCCCTCCAAGTTGCCCCAGTATAAAACGTAGACGAGGGACAGCGGACTCCATGGACAAGTCAAATCCAAGTCAGCATTGGGCAGCCCTTGGTTTCTTTGTACCTCTTACTCGTACACGGCCACCAATGGACCTGCCCCCGCCACAAACACACACACCGCCCCACGACCGGCCCTAACTTTCCAGGTCCCGTGGGTGTTCAGACTACATCTGATTACGGACCGCACTGGGATAAACGGGCCCAGAATTAACATTACCCATGTACGCTGCTAGTACCGGGAAAGCCAATTGCGGGTTCACATTTGTCGAACGCTCGTTTCGGCGTCTAGTGACAGTCAGAACAACGACATCTTCCCCTGGGGGAGCCTTTCGCGGCCGCTCTTTGGGATAGACGCGTCAACGTGTGCCTCTGGTCCCCTTTGGTTCTGTCTTCCCCCACCATTTAACCACCCCCCCTTGCATCACTTCCTAACGACCAACAATACCTTGCCGGACAGGTTGCGCACACAGCTCCTGACTTCCCCACACTGCACACACAAAAGCGCAGGTTTGCGCCACGGCCTATCGACTTCAGCAACCCCAGCGACGCTAAAATTATTCGCTACCGGTCGACTCACACCCCATGTATGACCCGACCCTTTTTGCGCATAGTATTTATCAAGGATAACCTGGCGCGAGAGAACCGCGTACGCACGCGGAGTAACCGGCCGTGATTATTCGCGTTTGGGGTATGCTCAAAGAAACCCGGACACCACCCCCGCTCATATCCCGTGATTCTGATCGTGCCGTAGGGAATTTGCTTTGCGTGGATTAATATAGGAGGGATTAGGAAATAGTGTTTCTAGCCCTCCCACACTGACTGAAAATAAGGCTTTTAGGGATCTCCTACTTTTGTTGGGAAACAACAGTTTGTACAGTTCCGGCTGCAGTCCGTCAGGGCCGGGGGGGACTTTAGATTGATAGCTAGTTTGGGGGGTCAGTAGATCTTGGAAACGGACATATGCCGCGATCTGTCCCCCCGTTGATTGGGAGCGTTTTCAAGCTCATCCCCAGGTTTCTGGGCAGAGATTCTTAGGGAGCACCCCGAAAAAAGAAATGAATCCTTCATTCCTCCTCCAGGGGGTCATTTATTTCCCACCGCACACTTACTTTCAGTGACACCCATACGACCTTTGATAATATTCATCACCAAAAATTCCTATTCTCTTGTCCCGGCAACTTCCACTCCCCTGGGAGGTACATCAGGTGGTAACCCCGGGTAGTCCTTTCAGGACGTCGTTTCGAATAAATGGGGATGTTTTTGGCCTCCCTCGTTATAGATTCGCTAAACATGACGTGTATCGGCCTTGTGGCCGAGCTTATGAAACTTTAATGTCAGCAGGAGCTTCCCGGAGAAATTAAGTTCTCAGGCTCGTGAGACCATAAGTTCAAATACCTTCCGATTTACAAGCTCTGATACCCATTAGTCCCTATGGGCTTGGAGGGGAGGGGGAGGAGCTGACGAGACATGAGTATCAGCCAGTGAGCAGCCCTCAAGCTGCTAGTCATCTGATGCCAACACGTTCATACTTCCTCTTTTAGAATCGTTGGCCCCGCAATTTCTTAACTGTTTTTCGCCGCATAGGCGGGGGGGATTGTAGGTTTTTTCCCCTCAAGATACGTTTTACCCCCGCCCTCCCAAAACAGCGTCAGGGTTATCCTTTATGTGAGGAATTGAATTCCTCGTACTCCGACACGCAGCTGTGTAGTACTGAGGTGTGTAAATCCTTGTCCGCAAACCAAATGAGTATGGGCAGCGCCCAAATCGGGGGGGGGATGTATCGTTTTTGCTGGGTATCTTTGCAGGTCAACCGCCGCACACCTGGCGCGCCTATGATCTCCACCCTCCCGCACGCCCTATCACCACGCGCTCCGGTTTGGTATCTCAGAACCGCCACTACAGCTCCACCGGCGGGCAACAAGGATGGTGCCAAGAAAAGATGATTAATCTAGGCGGGGAAAGGCGAGTGATGAACCATTGACACATACAGGGAATAGTTCACTTTGATCCGATGGTATTGTTGGAAAGTGCCACCACATCCCGTCAAGTCCCAGGCTTCAACCATTAAAGTAGTCAGCGGGGTCCTGGGGGCACCACTCGTCGGGGTCAAGGACCGTTTACGGGCAGTATCGCCTTGCGATCCATCCACCCAAAAACCCTGATCCGTTTTGGCTTTGAACATCACCCTCCACTATAATTGACTCTGGAATAGGATTTATCCCGGAAACGAAATCCACCCACTCAGGTCTTGGTAAAAATGAGGAAGGTCAGGGGAAGTTTGGGGCCATATTATTATATTGGAATATACGTTGATCATCCTGAGTAGTTCCTGAATCACAGCCCTTTAAATCCCTAACAGTAATGGCAGCGGAGTCCCTGGGAAAGCAGGGTTATTAACTGGAGACTGGAGCGAAAGACAAGATTAGCCACCCCTAGCCTTCCTGCCGCTAGCATTCAGCCGATCCACCACCTCCCCACCACAACTGCGATATTGCGCCCACAACAATCTGTCTGACCAGGGTGAGCCTCTCTGAATGAGGGCCAATCGTACGCCTCGTAAGGCGTTGTTGCAGATTGTCTCACACTGATAATCGCTTTCTGGCGGACGTGCGCAACTACCTTTTAACGTTCCAGTGAGATTACTCGCCCATCATACTACACTGGTGCGGCATGGGAATATAAACCACATTGTATATGCAATACCTTATTAAAAATTAACTTCTTGGGGGGCAGTGCGTGCGTAAACTTAACAGGAAACCTCCGCCACGCCGGAAGAGAGGTGAATAAGCCCGATGGACCCAGGATGAAACCTCTAGCAACAGTATCGACCAACCAGAAATAAACATTAACGGGTGTAACCAAAAACTAGGCCATGTGGCTTCCGAATACTTGTTAACAAATAACCTTGAAGTACAGTAGAAAACATACTTATCATTTAGTGACTTCACTTTTTTCTCTATGTATGGTCCTAGTCGACATACGAAAAGAGAGAGCAACAAGCTATCCGTGACCGGGGAAAAAAGAAATATTAAAGAGAAATATTCCCACCAAATTTAGGCAGTCCTCTGGAATACTCGTCACTGTTGGCCACAGAACCTGAGCTAGAAAGGGGCGACTCCAGCGCTCTCTCCTGGTTCTTGAACTTTGGGGTCGGGAAGAAGTATGTTGGCCAACGCTCTTCTTGCATTGGTGATCAGTCTCGTTGGGCGATTGGAACGGGGCAGCTTTAACGTCGCTCTATAAATTTCTCTACTTTATCGGGGTGTCATGTCCATAAGAAGGTTGCTTTCGCACGTACGGGCACTTCGAGGACGCTGGATAGCGCAAAGATAGCACGGGTTAGCTTCCCAGGGTTTTTCTTCTTGTTAAAACAAAGCTCTGATTTTTTTGTAGTAGCCGGAGCAGTTGTTGTCGATGAACGCCACTATTCGCTTTGCGTTCCTCCGACACATCCACTGTAGTAATTCAGCAAAGAGTATAACCAAAAGTACGGTTTTGATATCACCAGTGTCTGCTTGGCTTTGTCGCGATATTGCCAGTGTATCTCCGTTTGTAGTTGTAATCCACATATACTAGTGGCGACTGGACCGGTCTGGGAGCTTTGCGATTTCTGGTTTTTCTGCTGGGCTTCTTGCTTTCTGGGCCCGCCCCTCAGTCGGGTGTCCTCTCTCCATACACTTGCAGATCTCGTGACAGGCCTATGTTCTCTCCTGGCATATTTAACCTGGGCCACTCCTTTTATGTCACTTCCCTGATGCCTTGTGGCAGGCGGAATGCGTCCTGGATATTTTCACAGGAGACGCAGATTATTTCCGGTCGATTCCGGTGTTGTCTCTAAAGCCTACATTTTTTGTCGCGCAATCTCTCTTTGTGAGTCTGTTCCTCAAACAGTTGCCAATCGTGGGATGTTTGTAGATTGGGCCATCTGTCATCCACTCACTTAGGGAAACTTTCGGAGTTCAGCTCGTGCATAGAGGCGTTGTTTTGGTCTGCGTCGCTTTACTTTTCTGGGTTTGCATGCATTCATGAGAGGAGGCACCCGTCTCTGCCAACTTTCTGTTGCTCCCATACCATCAGACGGTGTTCTCTGATGAATCATAAGATGCCTGGGTCGAGCATCGTTTTTTGCCAACCGCCCAAGTTTTCTTGTTCCAAGTTTCCTTGATCCATGTTCTATTCCATGTCGCAAATCGTACTACTTTCTCGAGTTGTTGGATGCAGTTAGTTATCAGTATGATTCGTGTCCCACAGGTGATGATTGGTCATGCAATATTGTCGTCTATTATTTCCGTATTTTTTGCTGTCCGTTCCCCTGAGCTGGGTGAGTTGGTTCGTTCTCTTTTTTAAGGGTGGTTCGTTGAGAATAAGTATCATGCCGAGACTTCTTGGGATATACGATCTCTAATAGTTT
>CM070043.1:30201540-30214572 GCA_036250615.1 Ptychadena robeensis | reverse complement strand
CTCTCTGATGCATTTCACCCCAACTAGGGGGCTTATTCACCAGTCCAACTATGGTAAGTCATACAATCCCAGAAACAAATTACCCCTCAAGAATTACATGCACAAAAGGATGCCACCTGGCAACTGTGATTGGTAGAAGACAAGAAGCCCACCAACAAGAGGTAACCAATGACAAATGCCTCTAATCAAACAGAGAGCAGGATCTAAGGAGACAGATAGGTAGTCAAAGATAGAGGCCACACACAGGAGACAAACCAAGTGTGGTATCTAAAGGGGTTAGAACAGGGGTGGGCAAACTTTTTGACTTGTGGGCTGCAATGGGTTTTTAAATTTGACAGAGGGGCAGAGACAACAAAACTGTCAAGACCGCCCAATCCCAAGTTGGGTGAAAAAATAAATTGGGTAAATAAATTCATAAAAATAATACTGAATACTAGGGGGGTTTATAAAGAAAAAATATATTTAAAAAAACATACACACAAACACACTTATATATATATATATATATATATATATTATATAGTTTTGGATAGTAAATCTTAGCAAAGGACAGCCTCTAGCAGAGACCTTTATAATCATCCTCTAGGCATTATCTCCACTTATGAGTGAAGGGCAATGAGTGGAGGGGGGTCAGTGTCCTGACACCAAGGTGACAAAGGGCTGGATTAAAATACTAAAGGGTCGGATATAGCCCCCAGATCAAGTATGTTATTGGCAGCCGGCAAAAAATAGGAAGTCACTAATTAGACTAGTCTTACACTAGCTTTTACAGGCAGCATAGCCATGCAGAATCTAGTAATATACTTACCTGCTGTGCTGTTGTTTATGGCAGTCACCATGTTTAATCCACTGTAGATGCCAGCCTTCTGGAGATTAAATTAACTGCAGTAACACATATGGCCCCTAGATGACCCTATGTTATGCTTTTCAATTGTAAAAACATTGTTCTGTTGGCTTGTAAAGGGATGTGATGACACTTGTATGTCCAGACAGTATAGGTTCCCATACACAGGTAGATTTTTCATTCAGCTTCCAAATTATTGATTGTCGCATGCGTTAGCGGTGATCAATCACTTGGGAATAGGACACGACCTGTCAGGAGCGATCAATCCTGCTCCAATCAATTGAACAGGGATCCAACATGTTGGTAAGTCACTATAACTGTGGACAGGGACCCTTGGTCTTGGTCAGGAATCTATAGCGCAAAGTGGTGCGCAAGTGGACGATTCTTTGCGTCACCAAGCCGTGATCGATCCTAGGCCAATCGCACGGGTATCGACTCCTGTATATAAAGGAGCGGCATAGGCAATATACCAATTCGCAAAATTTCACAAATCATTCTGCCAATATTGGATTTATATTTGTAACTTCGATTTGTATTTTGAAATTATAATCGCCACTAGAAAACACACGATTGATGTATGGCGTTGGAGTGGGGGATAATGTTGTGTGAATTTTTTATTGAATATTTGAAATCACAAATATCCACCACCATATTCGAGATATTTGCGAAAAAATATGGGTTTCCGTAGATAGGGAAGGAGCTATGAAAGAAATTTGGGATTATCCAATTGCTGTTTTTTTATCTTTTTTTGGCAGATCGTTTGTATAATGGAGTGTTTGACAGCAAGGGAAAGAAAGTACTGTAGTGTAGTGGAAAACACACTAATGAATGTATACTAAACAGGTCTGGCCATGACATGGTTAATGTCTGTAAATGTGTTTATGTCTGGAAAATGCGTTATTGTGCCAAGCACCTGCTGATGTGTCACCAGAGGTCAAGCCAAAGCCCCCCCACTTCTTGTGTAACTAATCTAATCTGCCCAGCTACTGGCCACTCCCTGGCCCTAGGCGATAAATCTACCTGTTACAGAATATTCTGGGCCATTCTCTGGCCTCCTGCATCCTGTGAGGATTACTGTGTGTTACCGGAGCAGAGTTGAGGCTTATCGTCTGGAACAAACCTCCCCTCCTGGACTGACCACATATTGGATGAGAGCTGCGGCTACCTCCTTCCAGTCTCAGCCCTGGTTAGGCATTCGTTTGGAACTATAGTCCCTAAATTGTGTGCCCCATTCCTGACCTTGGGTTTGGTGTGAGCCTGTAAATACTATCCCTACCGTAAAGCCTTGTAAATATCCCCTAACCATTTGAGTGGACAATCGTTTACTGAGAGTGGATGGTGATCGAGTGTTATGTGAAGCCATAAAGACAGGGGTACATCAAAAGAACCTGGTCGTTGTAGTGCACCACATCACACGACACTACAGTACAAAAGTTCAAAAACTCAGTGGTGACATCACTGGTTCAAAAATAAGGCAAATGATCTTATACAATAAATAATAGTAAATAAGTTGTGACTGGGGAGGGGGTGGAAACCTGGGAGAGAAGAGTTCCTCAGCTTTAAGGAATAATAATGATTGTACATTACATTTGAACACAATAAACATAAAATAAATACCCCGATAAATCATTCTGTATACTTAACATGTTTTCGCATTGCGCATTGTATAAATGAAAATTGGAGGAAGTGATTGAACCATCAACAGCTTAGTATAAAATTATTTTCCTCCCAGAAATAAGTAGCTTGTTTTATCTTGCAATCAACTAAAGCGTTTCACACATCATTTTTTTATTATTTAGAGGCTCTATGAGCTGTCTGCTTTTATGTTTCATTATTAACTTGGATCCCTCTTCTAGATTTTTAGATTGCTCACCATCGAGATTGGCACTCTAGAGAATTTAATTGTAAAGTAATTTAATATTAAGTCCACTCAAGTGCCCTTATGATCTGCATTGTACTCTAACTGATAACCAATTATTTTCCTTGGCACCAGAGTGAATCTGTAATAGCCATCTCCATTACTAGAGAGCTCTCGGTGTAGCCTAGATTGACAGATCAGCAATGTCCAACTTCTAATTACATCCCTGGCCACAAGTTTAACATAAAAGGAAGAACGAGAATTTTTTTTTCAGATCTTCATAAGTTTATAGATGTACACATGGTAACAGTCCACAACACCGCACAGGTGTTTCATTCAGTTTTGTTAGCCGGAAAACTCGGAATTAATGACCTGCGTTTTCTCACACAGGGAAAGAAGTGAATACACAATGAATTCACACTGATTAGAAAAGCAATGTGGCTGCTGCTTAAAAAGGCTAATAAACTTACTTTAAACATCCATAAAGATGCTAAAAGTACGTACACCTGTACAGCTTCTAACATACTTCACACCGATATCAATTTTCTGTGCTAATTGTTATACACGATCTGTCATTTTGAAGCTGGACTCCAAACATCCACTCGATTCAGTCTTTTCCTGAGGCGGGGGTCCGTTCTGTGCACTCTGTGAACTAGTGATCTGTGGGCCCTTCCTTCTGCACCCAGCATGTCTACTGTTTGGCTTTGTTCTGGACTCTGTCAGCCAGAACACATACCTGTACTGTACAAAGTACTTAAACCGATCTAAGAATTAAAAGACATGTCCGTAATGGCTTAGATCGCTGATTTCGGCCCTTTAAGCTTTAGATTTCCTCCCAATCTTTCAGCTGATCGATCGTGGTGGCGAAAGATCGAGTGTATGGGGGGCCTAATGCGATATTAGCTCAGCCGATGCTGCGGAGATCCTTAAATGTAAAAAAAAAAAAAAAATCTTTTTCTGACAGCAGGAGGGGAGCTTGTTCCGAGTGTGTGAGGGGAGCTTGTTCCCCTCCCACTGCCTTACATCGCGCCTAGGCAGCCAAAATGGGACATCTCTCCCAGGCAGAATCTTGTCAGCAGCTGATTCCCCTCTTCACACACTGCCCCCCCCCCCACGAGCTCTACAGCTCCGGCAGAGAACAAAGACAAGAGGAGGAGGTGGAGTGGAGGGGGGAGGAGAGGGGGGCAGTGAGGGCGGAAGTAGCTGCATGTCTCCAGGAGCTAAGTAAAGCAGGTGAGTATGCTGTGGGTTTTTTTTGTGTAGCAGTTTTCCAGCATCTGAACTGCTGACAGGGGAGTATCATGTCTATTTAATGTATGTGTGTTTTTTAAATTTTAAAAACCGCTTTAACAATTACATTTTACAAAGACAAAAATTATGTGTCCAAATTTTCAAAGTTGAAAACTGTGTGGCGTCTATTATTTGTGTAGTATAAGTTTATGTGGGGTGGGGGGGGGCACTGTAGATCAGCCATACCCCTTTCAAGTATTTATCTCATTTTGCATAGCACAGGAAAAGATTAGAACCTTTATATCAAACATTTCTCAATATAACTGGGTATAAAAACTTCACAATTATGGATTACATCAAGGAGGGTTTATGAAAATATTGGCATTGTATGCAGTTTGCGCCAATATAATAAACTGTATTGACTTTAGGCAGAGTAAACAGTACAGGATAATTGGACGGCTTTTCTGAAGATGTTAGTTGTTGCTTTGGACATCTGCGTTCGTATTAATTGTCTGACATTCTGTACAGCAGTGTTTTCCAATTGACTTTATGCCAGGAAATAATATTGTTGATTACAACTTGTGTTTGAGAACTAAATTGTTTGCGAAAAGCAGATATTGGTAGAATCTAGAAAAGGAGAGCAGAAAGCTGGCTGAATACCTGAATTCTAGTGTTGTGGGGATTTAAAGGACAACTCGAGACAGGAATAACCAGTAAAAGAAAACAGCAACTTAAGCTAGCCATACATGTGTCGATTCCCTGAACGATCGATCACCCATCCGATCGATTCCGGCGATACCACAGGCGATCGGATGGGCGATCGATCGCCCAATTACGTCTGTGCCTACCACCTTAGGCCACCGATTCCTGGACGATTCCGTGCCCGATCGATCGCTTCACAAATGGCAACTCCGCTTGATGTGTGCTGAATCGATCAGAAAAGACCAACAGGTTGGTTCTCTTGGCCGATCCAATTTGGGGGCCATGTCGATCGGGCGGGGTCGATCGGGCAAGGTGGGCTGCACGCGATTCCTTGGCGATCGATCCGCGTGCACGCACCTGGTGATCGATCGGCCAGGAATCGTGTGGGAAATCGACCCGTGTATGGCTACCTTTCCAGTAAATGAACTTCAGATCTATTGATCACATTGCCTATGTAGTGTTAACTGTACCATGTGACCCCCATCTTACCTACACTGCTTAAAGCAGATCTATACTCAATATGTAAAAAATACATATGTAAAATTAAAGCTTGACTTACCTCTGAGCTGGTATGATGGTGGCTTAGGGCTCCATGATCCTAAAATAATATACTTACCTGCTGTTCTGTGGAATTGTATTAGCAATTCCATCTTTATTCGCCAGGCTTCCGAGTGTTAACTCCAGGTACAATATCACAGGTGGACACTGATTTTCTATGGGAATTTTCCTCAGTGTACTTAAATGAAGATCTGAGAGAACAGAATTACCCAGCAATCCCATCGCTCTTGTGACGTGCCGCCTAGGCAGCACATCATCAGGACAAGGATGTGAGAGAAGACTGCGGGGGATCTTCTTAATATTACTCCATACAGGTAAGTTTTTTTGTTTTTTTATGCATTCCTCCAGATTATCAGCACTTTTAATATCCTAAATAAAAAAAAGTCTATTTCTGGTGGTAGGTCCGCTTTAAAGGCCTTGAATAGGCAAAGTATCAGATGTCAATTTTGGATAGACAAAGGAAAGATTTGAACCCTGGGGCTCTTAGAGGTTTCCCTGCACTTTTTGTTTGAATACTCATTCTGTCCTTATACGTAGATCACAGTTTCAGATTATCCTTCACTTCTTGGGGTCAACAGGATAGGAATGTCTTTCTTTTAGGTACATCCAGTACACCCACACCTGGTCCAGTGGTATGCAAACAAACTGAGCCAATCATGAACAGCAGCTGTATGCATTTGGCTCAGGTTTAGTTATGCATTTGCATGCTAATGCTTAAGCCCCCCCCCCCCCCCCCCCCATACACGCTTCGATTTTTTGCTGATCAACCGCCGTGCACACTCATGGCAATCGATCTGCCCCAAATTGAAATCGGTCCAGAAATCGATCTAAGACATTACGGACATGTCCGTAATTTCTAGATTGATAAATGCCGGAACACAAAGCGTGTGCGGGTGATTCTTGACGCAACCGGCTGTGTGTGATGATAATGATGGCTTTAAAGCTTGTAATTATTAAACTATTGCAGAGTAGTTATGTTAAATAGGATGCCAATAGGGTGATAATCTTGTTCAGTTGAGGTATAGTTCTAACCCTATGAAGTACCTGCAACACAAACCATTAAGGGAACACCACCGGGTATTTACTAGAAGAATTCCCTTTCACAGTAAAGCTAGTAGGTCATTAATCACTTTTATTAAGCTAGATTATGTTGAAGAAAACAGAAGAAATGCTTTTATTGGCTTATGGAACAAGCACACAAGGTGCACAACCTAGAGCAACAAAGTAAAATTCTGTTAACCTTCTGAGCGTTCTGCATCATGAAACTCAGCCCCAGTTAACTAGAGCCGCGCTCTAGGTCTCGCCGTCTTCCTACGGCGGTCGGGAGCACCGGCATGTATGCCGATGCTTCCGGGCCCGCCCCCGATCGCATCACCAGTGACTCGAAGGGGGCGGGGGTAGGCGGCGCCATAGACCTCCGTCAAACTGGAGGGGCGTCGCTTTTCATCAACGTAAGTCCGGCGTCTCCAGTGACGCCGGGCTTATGTTAATGACCTCCAGCTGGGGAGAAAATCGCGGCGGAGCATATTGTGCTCCGCCGCGATTGCCCGTGGCACGGTTATGAAAAAACCGTGCCACATGGGAAACGCTCAGAGGGTTAATGATATAGGAAAATTTAAATAATGCCACAATAATGAAGGTACAAAGCACTCTTAGCAAGGAGTATTAACCAACAAGGATAGCGTTTGCCATATGTGTGTTCAGCCGTGTGGATGACAGGATTACACCAATATGGATATATTTGGTTAGAATCACAATCAGTGCTCAGAAGGATCAATGGGATGCATTTCGGGGGGTAGCCCCTTCTCAACCACAAAACCATTTTTATTCTGTGATAATCACTGCATACAGTTGTGCGCAACTATTAATAAACGTTGGATTGGCTTTTAAACTTCTTACTTTTCTCTTACAAGAATAGGATGTCCTGGTATCCACACAGCTGAAGACACACACACACGGCAATTCCTTTTATTGTTAGAAATCACAACTCCATGATGAGCCTGTATTAGACCTCCATCATTGTGAGTGCATTATTTTATCTCTTCTTTTAGATTAAAACTACTTAACCTCCCTAGCACTCTACTGAGGTCCAGATTTCAGTACCAAAAGCACACTGTAGACTTTCATGGAAAAAAAATTTTTATGTTGTAACTTACCAAACTATTAAATAAATTACGTTTGTATCATCACCAAAATAGCTGGCACTATATAGAAGGGTTGAGGAAACTCTACAAAAAGGAAAGTATTGTTCTAAAATATGCAGTTTTTGCATAACGTAAAATAAAATGTATGTAGAAAATGTAACTTGACTTTGAACTTTTTTTATGAATAAACTACAAGTGCTAAAGTAATACTTTCTTTTTGTAATATTCCTCCAACCCTTCTCTACATCTCCAGCAATTTGGGGGACAATAACATGTCTTTCTGATTAAGTCAGAGAACAGAATTTTATAAATGAAATTTCACCAGAACAATTAGCAGTAAGGCCACAAGATGTGGAGTGCAGAAAGTTATTTTTTTTTTACTGTATTCAATGCAATTCCTCATAAAATTTTGGTGACATCACATTGGGGGTCTGCCAAAGAGAGTCAGGGACACAGGAACGTTTTTTTAGTCCAGTAATGCAAGAAAATGCAATGCAGAAAACTGTATCCAATACAATTTGCATTTGAAAATCCCTCCATCATCCAGTGTGATGTCATCCCATACAGAAGGGTGGGGGATCCGCTTCAGGAAGCATCTAAGAGCCGATTACAGGCACAGTGGATGCCGTGGATGTCACTGCAGGGCAGTGATCGGCGGTGGACGAACCCAGCTCATTCAGTGCACTTTTTGCAAGTCCAGACTAGACGAGCTGGGTTTGTCTCTATCGCTAGAGAACTTTGTTGCGCTAGGTTGTGCGCCTCATGTCCTTGTTCCCAGCTGTCTTTTACAAGGGGGTCACACTAATCCTTCATATCGGTAGCTGCACACCTCCTCATCACCAACCCCTCATACTCATATTTTCCATACACCAACTAATGGTTTTTCTGGCCACTGACATCATTCCCACTGTGTGATCACTGCTGATGGTCCTATTCAACGATTCATTCATTTTTTCTACCAACTATCACCAATTTTTGTCCCAAAATTTAACATGCTGGTTTATATTTCACACTATAAAAAGAACATAATGATTGTTAAAAGGGAATACATCAATTACAGTACTTGATAAACAAAAAACACAAAAGTTGCACCGCAGTAGCCGATGAAACTTGCATAGGTTACGGTTTAAACGGGACTTTCAAGGCAAGTAAGAATTCACATATCAACGAAAACGGCTGATTTATCAACAATGTTGTCATTCAGTAATGAAACAAAAAAAAAGTTCATGTAGTATAGTTCATATGCTTGTCTCGACGGGTTTAGCAAAAGAGAGATAAATGCATAAGACCATAAGTAACTGGGGATGTAGAAATAAATGATAACTTAGTTAAATACTGTACATTTGTGGGTCAAATAGGTCACCATTTAGTGCAGTGTTTTGTTCTGGGGATAGATTCCTAACCCACCTCTCTTATTTGTTAGACGGCCTATTTTACCATATGTTTTTAATTCCCAGATGTTCAACATAGCTACAGATATGGATTTTCTGCCCTGGGTGTTCTCCCTGTTCCCCTAAAGTGGGCGCCAGACGAGACCTGCAACAGCAGGTATCTCAGCACCACACCAAATAATGACCTATTTGTCCCACAAGTTATATGTTATTTAACAAAGTTATCATTTATTTCTACATCCCCAGTTACTTATGGTCTTGTGCATGTATCTCTCCTGACAAAGCCAGTTGTTCTGTCAAGACCAGCACATGAACTATACTACATGAACTGCTTTTTTTGTTTCATTACTGGAGTGTACCCCGGGTGGAGTGGGAAGGCCCACCCAGTTCCTTCCCTCCCACTGCAGAGTCCAGGACCCGAAAAACTAAACAAACATATTTTCACGGACTCCTTACCCGGAATACGTCCGGGACCACAGCCCATAATATGGCGAGATATACTTCCTATCCAGGATCCACCCTTGGGATCCTTTAACGCAACATTGTTAATAAATTAGTCATTTTTGTTTAAATGCAATTTCCTACTTGCCTTGATAGTCCAGTTTAAATGGTAACCTATGCAAGTTTCATAGGCTACTGGGGTGCAACTTTGTGGGGGGTTTTTTAATCAATTTCTTGGGGATGTTGGCAATTTTACGGACCATATTTGGGGCCTTATCTCAATTACAGTACTTGTTTCAATCAACACAGATTTGTGGAAGCATATCATAAAATGGTATTTACTAAGGTAAAACAAGACATGAATTAATTGAATTAGAAGCTAGGCCCCCACGATCATTGTTTGCAGTCATGGAACCTCATCTAGTCATCTATATCCCATGTATTCTCATTTCTTCCGCATGGCTGCATATTATTAAAAGTGACTTATGTGAATGATAATCATTTATCAATATACCGTGAACATACTTCTGACTGTAAAATAAACAAATTAATCTCGTGCATGGCAGCTCCCCAAGCAAAAAAGATCTTCACTCCCTATACTGAACCTAGATCACAGTACAGCAATTATAAGAAACAGGTTTTAGGGTTCAGTTTAAAACCCCAAAGTCTGTATAGGTTAAACATCAAAACTTCAAATCAACAATATTTGGAAGAGAACACAAATCACATCCGAGCCTCACACGCCTCTTCTTCCTTTGATGTCACTTTTAGTAGATTATCCTGCTGTGAACATATGTAACACAACAACGTAAAAACACAGAAAATCTCCCTGCGATATATAAATCCATACTAAGCCACAACATTTATATAAAAACACTTATCGCAAATCCAAAAGCCAGAATCCTGCCCTGCTTTCAGCACAAAAAGTACCCAGAATAACACTATGGCACCGACACCTACTCCGTAGAAGAGCAAAAAATGCACGTGCGTTTCAGGTGCGGCTCCTGCCAATTATGTTTTATGCAGGAGGCGTGACTGCATTTGTTGAACTAGCTTTTATTCAGTCCCATTGTTCTCTTTTATTATTTTCTGCTTTTACTGGTATTTTCTGCACACTTGGACAAATCAGGATCTATTCAAGTGAAACCGATTAACGGCTGCAACCATGTAATCACAATAAGAGTTGCTGATTTCAGTCTCCGGTGAAATACAGATTACGCATGGGCCAATGTATTTCCTGAAAAGGACAACATATTGTGTGTGTGTTTTTTTCCCCCTTTTCATCGCACACAAAGAAGAAAACAGAAACTTGAAAGGCAACACGCATCTCTGTAATCTAATCTACAAATGTGGTTCCAATTTTGTTATACAAAATCAGTCTATTAAGCCCCCCATACACGATACGCGCTTGTAGCAATTGATCTACCGCAAATCGAAAGTGCCAATATGCCAAGCAGTCAACCGGAATTCTAAGCAGGTATGGGGGGCTTAAGGAGACAAGATAGTTCAGATAGATGCGGCCATCTCCCAGCTAAGGCCAAATATTAGTTTTGGGGAACTAAAATTAAGCCGGCCATACACGTTGTGATCACCCTGCAATTGTGCAACTATCAAATATCACAAAACACTTGCACAACAATCGCATGCACACCATCTTTCGGGATCGATTCCTGCCCCATTCTTTGGATGGGGACGATCGATTAACGCGAACGATCATTCCGAATCAAAGATTGGGCCGTCATGAAACCTATTCATGAAGCATGAGGAACAGAAAGGTTGTGTTCATCAGAACTTCTTCCAGTAAGCGTTTTGCCTTTAATCATAGTTTGTTTAACCTACCCAACGGTATACTTATTTTTTAAGTGGTATAAAAAAAATTTAGACAGATTAAAATGTAATCTTAAAAATGTTTCTGCCTGGTTGTCCCTCTCTAAATGGAGTTGACTTATGTTTGTATGCACTTTTTTTGAGGCACCATGTAGTTTAAGAGTGACTTTACACTGTTCAATACCGGGCAACTGACAGTATGACAGGGAAAGGGCTGTCAATAATCTTTTTTAAATGCCTCCATGTTAGCACTATAGATAATCACATTGCACTTACACGGTTGCTCAGGAGTGGCACATGGGTGGTTCCCGACCAATCACATCAACCAAGCCTAAGTGTTTTAAGGAAAAAATGGCAAGTCTACTCTTACCATCTAAAATTAAACTTAAATTAACCTCCTTGGTGGTTTGCCCCAATCCAGAGATAACGCACCAGGTGGGCAGGAACGGATTGCTGGTCGATCTAACTGAAAAATCAATATGTGTATGGCTATCTTTACCATAGATCGAAATGTAGAAACAGTATGAATATGCACATTGAAAGCAATGATCTGGGTTTAGAGAGCAACAAAAGAGATGTGCTTAAATGTGCAACAAATCCAAAAGCTCTTAGGGATAATTCCCCAGTAATCAGGATATGTAAGCGCTTGGCAGGTTACGTGCTACATACTCCCTTCAGTAAGCCAAACATAGCCATAAACCCCCCTTACACCTTTGGACCAATCTATACACTTTCCTTTAGATCTATCAACAACTATGTAGTATATACCACTGCTACATAGTGCCGGGTCCTTCTATATATACAGTTCCCAATCACTATGTATTCTATCACTGCTTTGTAGTGCCGGGTCCTCCCTGATAGAATACATAGTGATTGGAAGGTGTATAGCACTGCTATGTAGTGCCGGGTCCTCCCTGATACAATACATAGTAATTGGAAGGTATAGATCACTGCTATGTAGTGCTGGGTCCTCCCTGATAGAATACATAGTGATTGGAAGGTATATATCACTGCTATGTAGTGCCGGGTCCTCCCTGATAGAATACATAGTGATTGAAGGATCGGTAGGCACCCTTTGTGTGCTGGGGAATCGTCCAGGAATTTACAGAATTCACCGGGCGATCCAACATGCGGAAGGATCCTGGACGATCTGTCCAGGTGGGCGCACCCAATTTGCGGCCAAGCGACCGCCAGGCGATCTGCGGGATCGTGCATGGCGGTTGATCGCCTGAAAAATCTAAACAAGTAGTGTTTCAGACTGAACCAGTTCATTGGGTTCGCTGGTTGAAGAAAACATGTTTTCGATAAATATTTTGTGTTTATGTCACAATTTGCAGTTAATTGTCTGAATATGCAATAACATTTTGAAATAGTTTGATCAAGCTCATTAAAAGACTCAGCCAGAGTTTTTAAATATCCCCAATGCGGAGAAAATAAAACTATTAGAGCGCATTTTTTCCATCCTATTTTTAATATATTCTAATTAATAGGCTTTTTTGATGGAAACTAATTTATTAAAACTGTAAAATTAAATCGGTTTGGAGCCAAAGTGATGAGGCCCTTCATTTTATAGTAATTAGTAAGAAGCAATGGGGTGAACCATTTACAAAAGAACCTACATTTTCTTTTTTTATTTATGTTCATTGAATTCCCAATCAATATTTCTCTACAATGTAAAAACTTAACCATTAAAAAAACGAATTAATCATTATTAGAACATTATTGCACTTCATACATAGTCATATTTAGATATGGGAGATAGATTACATTTATGAACAACGCTACAAATTAGAGGCATGCACTAGGGCATTAACAAAGTAATTGTTTTGTAAAGTTCAGCCATCGGTCACTAAAGTCATGGTCTTGTCGACTAGTCGTAGCGTCATCCAACAGACATCAGCTTCCCTTTCCTTCCCTTTCCCACCAACACAGAGAGAGAGAAGGTCTTGCGCTGACCATCAGTCGACTTCTCTCTGCCTGCAATATCATTTAATCAACAAGTTGGGTAATCTCCGGGGGGGGGGGGGGGGGGGGGGG